>OY804593.1:7205476-7635396 GCA_963680895.1 Fragum sueziense | reverse complement strand
ACAACATTTGACGATTTCTCGTGTAATAATAATGGAAACTTCACTTGTACAAACACTATTCAAGGACACTTTGGACTGAGGAAATGGGAGAGATAACAGATACAGTACTCTGCTAGGGGGCGCTTGTGTACTATCGGATATACCTGTGGTTGATTTTACTAATATACAAGCAAGATGCGTATCAGTGTAATGCTTATAAACCATTCATTTGATCATTAATTTACTCAAGATCATTAGGTATCCAAATTCCATGGTTTAAGCCATTACCAGACAGCAAAATTTCAGATTGGTCCAAAATTAAATGTGTTGCAGATGACAATGTAAAGTGCAAGTGATGAAATTTTGCATTTTTTCTGTTAGAAATGTGTTGAAGATGAAGTTATCACAAACAATTAATTCATTTTCCTTAATGTTTTCCAAAGCCTTCTTTATCACTCTACAAAGTGGCCATATCAATTATGGTAATGGGTTAACAATACATGTATTCAATTTAATATTGACTCTAAACCCATCAACATTAATGATGCAGCCTTGTTTTGAAAGAAAAAAACGGAATGATGTAATTAAAGAAAACGCAGTGCGACAAGAATGAAGTACAAGATTCATTGCTTTATGATAAATATTGTCTGTCATCAACAGTTCAATACCAGGCATGGCTATTATAAATTTGTATATTTCGAAAAATCAAGATAGCAACTAAGATAATGGTTTATATATGTAGAAATGTTATGCCCATCTATCTAAAAATGAAAAGAACTTTCAGTGGGCAGAATATTTTTTTTTATTTTCACCACAATTCCCACATAATGATTTTTATGCCCTATAAGACAAAGGCTTTTGGATATCATTGTGCCAAATGGGAAAACACGCTAGTAGAAAGCAATTTCTTCCTTTCCCACAATGTTCTCTACAAAGAAATTCCTTCAAATCTGGTATTTCAGTTGATTGAAATTGTCGTCTGCAACACATTATTTTACCTCTCCCCACCCTACTTAAGCTTTTTAATTACAAAAATAACTTTTTTTTTTCAAAATATTTCCAATAGATGCTTGCAATGCATTAGACAGAAAATTAATTCACACATGACATTTAAAAAATACAAAATAGGAATATTTTGCTTTTGAAATTAGAAAAAAAAAACAGAAACAGGAATATTTGATTTAAAATTAATTTTCAACACATGATTTCAATGAAAGTACATGTAGACTAATTTGCCAGACATTCCATCATTAGAAAGGCTTCATGAATACCCAGGTAAGACATCACACTTTTAACCAACCATTTGTAGAACATGGTTAGGGAACATTTGCAGTGCAGACAAGATCAGAAAACAAGATCAGAAAACACAACAATGATAACAAAATTTGATTTTCTTTCCTTAGTCAGTTTGCCTATCAATACAATTGTACATCATAGCAAGGGATGAATGAAGATAAAAATTCATTTTACTGGTTTTCTGGTGATTGGCCAGTAAAGAATTTTATATTAATACTTTTGTTAATTTTCTATACATTTATTTCCCTTTCACCCTCTTTCTTAATGTACATGTATTATGCAATTACAGCATTGAATTTGGGAGCACCCCATCCATTATAAACAGATTTCCTTTTAGAATCCATCGTAAAACATGTGTGTATTGAGAGTCAGCTGGTTCTGTTATGACCTGTGTAACTGCAGCGCTCATAGCGGATGAACCCGTTTATCTCTCCCATTTAGGAAAGTGATTGTGGAATTCTTTTTATCCGACAACCAAATGGATTATCGATGGTAGGTGTTATGCAGTTGTTTGAGTTTGATCCGTTTTCCTGTTCAAGTTTTGAACAAAATGTTAAATTTGTTCTATGTTTCTAATCCCTGTAAATCCCAGTCCACACTGACAACACACTCCCCGTGACACGGGCCCAGGCCAGACACAAATCGCTCAATTCCACGCTCATTTTTAGTTAACATTATTTCGTCAGTACTTGCAAATCGAAATTATGCTTTGAGATTTGAAATGAACATTCTTGAGGTTGACTTGAATGAACGGATAGCAGCAGCCTCGGTGCTTTTCAAATGTTCACGGCCGAGTGCTGCACTCAATGCTGTGCAGGCCTGTTTCAGTATTTTGCAAGCTTTTTCCATTATTTATCAACTTCTTAACGCTAGTTATGAATAAAAAACGCTATACTGCAAAGATAACTTTACAAGATTTGTTATTTTTGTCGGAAAACTAAACCGAGATGAGAGCAAAAATGTCCGCCATTGTTGTTTTATTTTTAGAGTTACGACAATTTTTTTCTTACGTTCAAAATTTTCTTACGATCGTTTAGTAAAACGCACTTAAGAATTTTCGTAAGTTATTTTTGAACGTAAAGTTACGCAAAAACTTACGCAATCTTAGTAAAACGGTACCCTGGTGGTTTGTTCCAATATTTTCTCCCATTCTCTTTTCAAAAAGTGTTCTCAACAAGTAAACATATAGATCTACACATTTCTAAGTAGATCTATTGTGGCAAGCCGAGGAATAATAATTTCCTAAACGACAAAAATGTATGTAGCCTATGTATGACTCATGGGCGGATCTAAAGGGAGGTGGGGGGGGGGGGGGGGGACCGGGTCCCCCTGGCATTGGCCGAATATTGAATTTTGACTATGTAAATTTAGTGTAACGTTACATATTTACTACATGAATAGAATAGAATAGAATAGAATAGAATATGTTTTATTTTCCAATCAAGGGTCATTTACATGACATGATAATCACAGCATAAAAACATAACAACTGTTTAACAAAATCAAATAATAAAAGAGGACATTAAAGTAAATAAGGCTTCATTCGGTTAATCTTCAAAACATGAAATTAGGAATAATAACTACAAATGAAAATGTAACAAAATTCGATAATGCCCTATTGGCTCACAACGAGAATTTGTCATCATAACTTCAAAACTTCCAAAACGTCAAAATTAGAGGATTGTGCATTATGTATAACATAAGTTATTATTTCTAAATGAGAAAATGCTGATGATCAGCATGTTAAGCCATAATTTGGGCTTGGACACCCCCCCCCCCCCCCGAAAAAATTTTGGGCTTGGACCCCCTGAAAAAAAATTCCTGGATCCGCCCTTGTGACTATCACTACTGCATCACCCCTCGCGGAGATTACGTGCAGGTGCGTATCTGTGCGGTGTTAGTGGGAAAATTGTTAAAAATAAGAGTAAAAAGTTTCCATAAGATTGTTAGTTAGTGTAGAGTAAAAGATGATAGGGTTTAAAATGTTAAACGTTAGAAACAAGCTGACAGTGATAGTTAATCAAAGTGATGTAAGCACTGTAAACAGCCTGCTTTGGATATTACTGAAGATTGAAATTCACATATTCTTTCTACAATGGCAACCAGCCATGTATAGTAAATATATTACAAATGCATAAGGATATTGTCCAGCAAGATTAACCCGAGACATCTGCATATGTAATGACCCCACTTCGGCAATGTTTTGTAAAGGCACTCAATTAACGGACTTTGCACACGAAAATTAAGTTGTCCCGGGTTAATTTGGGTGGACAATAAATATATGATTTGTGTACATAATAAAACAGAAAATATTGAGGCTAAAAGGAAAATGCTGGTGTACAGCATTTTCTTCTTTATCATCAGTTTTTCAAAGGCATTTCTGTAAGGGATGTCAAAACCAGGCTTTTTTTTTTTTTGGAAAGGATTAAACCTATACTCCTCTAATACCCTTAAAATCACCAAACATCAGAATTTAGACTGGTCCAAATTGAAAGATTGTGCAGACGACAATATCAGGTAATTGCCCTTTCTGTGTAGAAAACATTGTTGGAAATGTGTATTCTATCTATAACAACATGCCTTTTGTTGTCTGCAGCAGCTTCCAAATTGTAAGACCCTAAATTCTCGTTTTTTGGGAAAGATAAAATGTGTTTTAGGGTTGTCAGTTCAATGACCGTTCGAGAACAAAAAAGCAGTAATATTGTAACTGCTACAAATTTATAACACAGTTAACCTATTTTACAGTTCGATTCCTTTACTCAACCGAAAAGCTTGAAAGACACACTAAAAATACTAATTGGTAATTACTAAAAATGAAAATTACATAAAATTTTGAATAATCCTATTCTTTATTTGTCACAAAAGTGCATGGCACAAAAAAAATTTGTAGATTGTGACTGAAAAGGCAGTTTCTGCGGTGTTTGCCTTTATCACATAGCTCACACGCAAAATGTAAGTGTAGAGCTCGGTTAGCTTGACCACGTGATAATCATAACAAATTTGATTGGTTGTCAGTCCTACCACTGTAAATGACCGAGAAAAAATCAGAGCAGTAATATTGTAACTGCAACAAATGTAGTATACAGTTAACCTATTGTACGTTTCAACACCTTTACTCAACCGCAAAGTTTGTTATTAACACTGTAAACACTAACTGGTAATTACTAAATGCGAAAATAACATCAAAGTTTGTATTAGCCTCTACTTTATTTGTCGCAAAAGTAAGTGAGATAAAAAAAAACAAGTTTGTACATTGTGACTGAAAAGGCCGTTTCTTCGGTGTTTGAAAACACATAGTTTGGCTCGAACACGGTGCTCGGCGGATAAAGGGAAATGTAATGTGTCCAACTGATTGGTTTGTTGAAAAATCAGAGCAGAAATATTGTAACTGCTACAAATGTATTATACAGTTAACCTATTGTACCTTTCACTCCTTTACTCAGCCGAAAAGCTTGTTATAAACACTGAAAATGCTAACTGGTAATTACTAAAAGCGAAAATTACATCAAATTTTGTATTAGCCTCTTCTTTATTTGTCGTAAAAGTAAATAAGATAAAAAAAAGTTTGTAGATTGTGACTGAAAAGGCCGTTTCTTCGGTGCTTGAAAACACAGGTTTGGCTTGCTCACCGCAGGGTGTCCACGGTCAGGGAAAAAGTCAGGGAAAAAAATATTTTTTCAAGGTCAGGGAATTGTCAGGGAATTTTGGAATTGGTCAGGGAATTTTACAGTTTAAGCAAAAGTCAGGGAAAAGTCAGGGAATTTTGAAATAATTGGTGTATGAATGATAAAAAGATAAAGAAAATAAAGGCTAAGGCAGTTTCTTCATGATTTGCTATAATGATAATACTGATAATAACAATAACATTAATAATAATGTGATAAGTAGTATTCATTATTCCAAATTGTTCTTTGAGAAGAAACTGAAGGGACTAGCAGTTACAGTTTGTTAAGTTAGAGGTGGAAAGGGTTGGCTGTAGTGGTGAAGGAGGCCAACATTTTCATAAATTAACGTGCAAAATATGGTAAACATAAGTCAGGGAAATTTGATTTTAGTCAGGGAAAAGTCAGGGAAAAGTCAGGGAATTTTGCTTTGCTCAAACTGTGGACACCCTGCACCGGATAAGGATTACTTTGCAGTATTTTTGACCCTTGTCCTGCTGACATTAAATTTTGGTTTATACAAACTACCAATTTAAGAGACATTTCAATAAGATTAGATCAAGTTTTTGCCACAATAATGGAGGAGAAAGCAGGCAGTGTATGCTAAGATCAGACTGCACGTCTGTGCAGGCTGATCTTGGTCTATACTGCCTGCAAAAACTGTGTTGGCAAAAGTAAATTGACGTGAACAGCATGAAAAGGGTAAAGATATCGACTGTCGAATTTGCAGTTATTATAACCTGCCTGGCAAGCCAGGCAGTTTAAAAACAGTGCGCTGACATTTAATTGACTGAGCTAACTGTCCTCTTAGTGGGGGAGCTTAAGTCCAAAAAGTGGCAGAATACTTCACTTTGTGATACAAGCACCAAATTTGGCACAAATGTTCCCCAGAGTGTACTATTTTCAAAACAAATGGTATCCACGATGAAAAACCAATATGGCGGCCGTTTTTCCAAGATGGCCGCCATCTCTAGAGGTAAAAAAATCAGAAAAAATACTTCATTTCAAGATACAAGCACCAAATTTGGCACAAGTGTTCCCAAGTATATACTCTTTTCAAAACATATGGTATGCACCATGATAAACCAACATGGCTGCCAAATTCTGAGATGGCCGCCACCCCTATATTTAAAGAAAACCAAGAAAACCCTTCTTTTTGAAGATACAAGCACAAAGTTAAGCTCACATGTTCATAAAAGTATGCTATTTTCAAAACATATGGTATCCACCTTAAAAATCCAACATGGCTGCCATTTGCCAGAATGGCCGCCATCTTCATAGAAGAAAAAAATCTGAAAAAAATCCTTATCTTTGAGATACATTCACCAAATTTGACACAGATGTTTCTTAGAATTAACTGTTTTCAGGAAGCAAGATATCCATCGCAAAATCAACCTTGTGACCATTTCCCAAGATGGCCGCCATTTCTGTAACTCAACATATTGGAAAATGCTTCTTTTTTGTGATATAAGCACTAAATGTTGCATACATGTTCCTAAGATAGTACCATTTTCAAAAATAATGGTATCCATTGTGAAAACACAACAACATGGCTGTCATTTTCAAAGGTGGCTGCCATCTATATATAGATCTCAATATAGGTAAAAAACATTTTCGATGTAAAAAAAGATTTTTTACACAAACATTGTTTTGTGGAGTAGATGTTCTTTGTAAAATATGTTATCATACGTGAGGTATCAGAATTAGCTTCCATTTTTTTCAAAATGGCTTTAGTATGTATATACATGTACATAATCTAGTTTTCAATTCGCCTTATACATTGTACTTCAACATTCATTTCGACATTCATTACAACATATTTCTTCAAAAAATCATGTATAACCTGACTTCGATAACATTTGCAAAGCAGTTGTAATGTTTAGTTTGGATTATGTCAGTTATGTTTTTTGCTGTTGGTTATGCATGTGTTTTTAGAGGATTGTAACTAAATGTGTTACCATTTTGTTTGCAATGCGCATAAAAGTTTCTGCATGTTAATAGCGCGGTCCTATTCATTGAATACTATCCTTGTAGGTGAAGACAAAAAAACTGACATTTCAATAGGCCTAAATGGTGGCCATTTCGATTATCATCTATACAAGTATTAAACTATAATTCAATATAACCAAATTTATAGTGTTCAATCCTACATAAGTTGTCCTTGAAACATCAAGAAGTAATCTCTTAACAAGCTTTGTCATCGTAAAAAGTTTGCTTCCCACCAAATAGTTGTCTTAGTATAAAATTAAAGACATGGGTTCTTCATGGCCAATGACAAATCATAAACTACAAACTATAAAATACAAAATATAGATTGTTTCTGCAATATAAAGGAAGTAACTTATTCGTTCTACGTATTCTACGTACAGTACATGTATATCGTTATTCTGTACAAAATATATAATGGGCTGAGAGGCCTTGAATACAATTCTGAAAGAATAAACATCAAATGATGATAGATTAATATAGTTTTCCATATTTCTAAAATAGAAAATAAACAACAAACTCTGTTTTCAGTTCAATAGGTAATTAATAACACTTAACATTTTATGTAAAAACAATTTTGGGCATTTTTAGATATATTTGACAAATCTTTCACTTAATAAATATGTGCATGCACAAAATATTCCTTACTGTATACTTTGATATATAGTCACATATAATTCGTAGAACGTACATTCTTCAAAATGCATGGTATCGACCTGAGAAGACAAAACACCTTGTTGATTTCAAGTAAGTCCACCTTTACAAAAGTCAAAATAGTGGTCTTTGATTTTGTCATGCAAGCCCCCATTTTGCACAAATGTTTCTTAGACTATATTTTCTTCAAAATACCGTACATAGTATCTGCCATGAAACACTAACAAAGCTGCTGCAAAATTTGTGAGAATACTGTATACAATTTTTAAAGGTTCAAATATTTGAAAGATCTACAAAATGATCACAATGACACTAACTTGCAGCTTAATATTTTAAAAGTTGTTGATACATAATTGTTGCTTTATTTGTATTAAATCGTCAATTACAAATTAAAGGAATGTTTTTTTAAGTGGTAGCCAAGTAGTTCTTTAACACACCATGGTGAAAATTTTTACCAAGACAATTTCACAAGAACAGCAAAACTGACAAAATTGTTTGGTTAACAATGAATTTTAGTTAGTCCGTCAAATTTGGAAATTATTTTCTTATTGAGCACAAGAACAATTTTGCTATAAATTGTCATAGTCTTTATCACGTTATGACAAAAATATGGCTATGTAAGATATCATATTTCACAAAGAATAACTGATCCACAAAAACTTCAAAATAATGGTGCTTGTAACCTAGGAAATTATTTTGACCAATATGTGATCTACAGAGATGGCATTCATCCTGGAAAATGGCAGACATGAGGTTGTTTTATCTTGGTGGAAACCATTATGTCTGAAAATGGTATACTCTGAGAAACATGAGTGCCAAATTTGGTGCTTATATCACAAAAAGAAATATTTTCTAATATTTTGAGTATAGAAATGGCGGCCATCTTGGGAAATGGGCACAAGATTTTTTTCACCAATGGATATCTTGCTTTTTGAAAACAGTTCACTCTAAGAAACATCTGTGTCAAATTTGGTGAATGTATCTCAAAGATAAGTATTTTTTTCTTCTATGAAGATGGCGGCCATTCTGGCAAATGGCAGCCATGTTGGATTTTTAAGGTGGATACCATATGTTTGAAAATAGTGTACTTTTATGAACATATGTGCTTAATTTTGTGCTTGTATCTTCAAAAAGAAGGATTTTCTTGACTTTCTTTACATATAGGGATGGCGGCCATCTTAGAAATTGGCAGCCATGTTGGTTTTTCACGGTTGATACCATATGTTTTGAAAAATGTATTCTGGGGAACATTTGTGCCAAATTTGGTGCTTGTATCTTGAAATGAAGTATTTTTTCTGATTTTTTTACCTCACGAGATGGCAGGCATCTTCGAAAAACGGCCGCCATATTGTTTTTTTTATCATGGATACCATTTGTTTTGAAAATAGTACACTCTGAGGAACATTTATGCCAAATTTGGTGCTTGTATCACAAAGTGAAGTATTTTGGGATAAGCTCCCCCACTATCTTAAAAGAGTCGAAAGTGGGCAGTAAAGCTATATGAGATGGCAGCCTATTCCATCGCACGATTGCGAGGGGGTAGAATGAGTATCTGTAGTAATTCACAGGGGCTTGAATTTTGCGGAATCAAAGGGCGTGTGAATTTCTTGGGATTCTCGGTGGGTGGACAACATACGGAGGCATGTCAATGGCTACAATGCCATATAAGATTTTATAAAATAAACAAAGACGAGCGTCAGACCTCCTCTGCTCAAGGGACCTCCAGCCTAGAGAATGGATCACCTCAGTCACACTAGCATATGGGGAAAATATTTATTCAGCCTGACAGGGTCCAGCGGGCTGCTCTACGCTGAATCATTTCCAGCTTGTCAATGTTCGAGTCGGTGTAGGGACTCCACACTGATGAAGAATATTCCACCCGGGGGCGAACAAGAGTTTTGTAGGCTATTTCTCTAAGTGCTGGGTTTTGTGTCCTAATGTTTCTCTTAAGAAAGCCAAGGGAACGACTTGCAGAGGAAGTGATGTTCTGGATGTGACTGTTGAATGATAGGTTGTTGCTGATCTCCACGCCCAGATACTTGGAACCCACAACTGACTCCAAGACCTGGCCATGCAGCAGATACTGGCTTGGGACAGGAGTTCTAGACCTTGTTATGTGTATTACCACACACTTACTGGGATTGAACCCCATGTCCCACTCCAGCTCCCACGAGTGGAGTTGATCAAGATCCTGTTATAGAATCTGGGCATGTTGAATTAAATGTTAACTTTAATGTTTAAAAATAGTTAAATGTTGAATTTTTGTGACGTCCAATCCACAGGGCCTAATATTAACCCATTCCCAAACTGCAAAATTTTATACCAGACCAAATTCAAAGATGTTGCAGAAGACAATTTCAAATGAATGAAATCTGTTTTGTCTTTTTGGGTAGAAAAGATTGTGGAAATTGAAGAAATTGCTTGTCACAATTTCTTCCTTTTCCACGGTGTCTTCCAATGCCATTATCTTGTAAGGAGTCGAGAAGAGTCATTGTGTGGGAATTGGTTAATGTTGTATTACAGATTTCATTTCAAATGTCACAGCTTTAACTTTTATTATTATAAATTACACGCATACATGTGCTTTTTTTTTAAATTAGGGCTTACAATTCAGTGATATTTTTCTTGTATAGGCCTACATGTAGGCCTACCTCATAATAATCTAGGCCTACCTGTTATAGGCCTATCTGTGTAGGCCTACTTACCTTACTATGATAAACGTGTTTTTGAAGAATGTTACGCTATATGCGAAATATGAACACATTTCGTTTAACGGCCAGTGTCAGGTCAAATGAAATCCGTAATACGAGTAGTTAGATTCTAGAATAATTGTGCACAGTTGTTTCATGGTCTTATTCCATGCAATAACATCTGAGGCTCACCAGTTGGAGGTCATCTTCACTGACCCCGGGGTTTCAGAAAATAGATCTATCTATTTTCTTCTTAACCGTTACCAGACGGCAACATTTTTGACTGACCCATTTTTAAAGGTTGACGAAATTTTACAAATCTTTCTATTTAGGGTTAGAAAACATTGTGGAAAATGAAGAAATTGCTTGTGACAAGCAATTTCTTTATTTTCCACAATGTTTTCCCTGGCCTTTTCTTGTGAGCGAGTCGAAAGGCGTCACTGTGCAGTAACGGGTTTAAATCTGTGTGTTCAAAACTCTTGTTGTGTACGGTTTTCCATGACAAACATACGCAAACACGTAGTTCTGCACTAAAATGACGTTTATGTCATCTGGGGATAGGTTTCGATTTGAATCGTTTACTGAATCTTGAAAACGTTTAAATTTGATTTGTCAGAGGGAAAGGTCATTTAAGGTTTACGAACTGAGAATGAAAACACCACTTTCTAGCCATACGAAATGCATAAAATTACACACACTTGTAAATACACTGCACATAAGTTGATTCACCAGGCCGGATTTCAAGATAATGCTTCAAGAAGAAAATAATTCACAAATATGTTTTACTCTATATTCATATGCAAGGGAGGTAATTTTGAACATTTTTGTCATTTTTTTCCATAAGTATGCATTAATTAAAAATTCTAAACCATACAAAATGCTTATGTTTGTATTTTGAATGGAAATGTAACACAATTTAGGAATTACTGGCACTTTTCAAATTTCGCCTCTGGCTCTGCATTTCATTCTCAGTGCGTAAACCTTAAGATGACTTCTAACCGTCTAACAGGTGGGCTCAGATGTTACTAAAATGTTAACATCGGGTTTTAGTCAGATTGATATAAAGGTTAATCACAAGATCTAGATCTGCAGCGATGTTTTTTATGAATTATTATATTTTCTTCAAATGTTTATGTCAGGGGTATTAAAATAGACTAGCATCGTCTCTCTGTTTAGGCTAGTGCTCGATGTGAGCAATTCTTAAAATTTATGTCTTTCCTTCAGTGAAATAATTTTATGTTCCCAAATTTGTTTCATTGTAGAGCTATATTGATTTTATTCCATGTGTGTTGCGGAGCCCGACTTTCACTTCGACATAAGCGGTAGGCTAATTCCAGTTAACCCTTTCCCAAACGACACGGCGGCGGCGGTCCAAATTGAAAGATCCTGCAGACGACAATTTCAAGTGATTGGATACTTTAATTTTTAGGTCTTTTTGGATTGAAAACATTGTGGGAAATGAAGAAATTGCTGTCACAAGCAATTTCTTCATTTTCCATGATGTTTTCCATTGCTGTTATTTTGCGAGGAGTCAAAAAGAGTCATTGTGTTGTAATGGGTTAAGCGATGTGGACATGAATGTAGCCATATTTTAAATGTAACACATAATTTATAATGATATCAAAGGGAACAAACTCTAGCATGTAAGTCAATTGATCCAAGGAAGAGTTATTCACTTTCGTCTGGAGTTTTAAATGCAAAACTAATAGTTTTAACGAAAGCTTTTGAAAACATTGAGTGACAAGGAGAAAATGCAGATTTTCTACCGTGACCTAGAATGGTTTCTGGTAATGACAACAACATTTTTATTTTGTATTTTGAATATATACTGAGAGGCAAAAATAAGTATACACCTTAGTTCTTCCATGTTTTCTAAGAAAACGATAAAAAGGTTATATACTATTTTTAATCGCCTCTGAATGTGGTCGTTTATTTATGTAGCTCTCTCCGCCTATCCGTCTATCCGATCTTCCTTCCGTTGCGAAGGTGTTTTCTTAACATACAGCGTCATCGAAAAGGGGGATTTAATCAATCGACTAATACAATCATTTGCGTTGACACAACGTACAATTGACCAAACGCCAATCGACAAATCGCTCCGCCCAACATAGAATTTAAGGCAAACAATGTGCATGTGGTCGGTAATAGGGAACAATTTTATCCAGTTAATCGTGACTTAAATTCGGACAAACAAAGTAGTATTTCGTAGTTGTTGTTATAAAATCTCGTAACTACGGCTTTATTTAAGCCGTAGTTACGAGATTTTATAACAACACCGACGCGGTTTATTAAAACATAACCGTGAACCTAGTCTATTGTTAGCACAAAATTCTTTGCCATTGGTATGTCGATTGTTTTGATTGTCAGTCGATAAATCGATACAAAACCACGTGCAACGATGAACAATTGGGGCATGACATTTTTGTGATGCGAAGACGGTTACTGCTTTTCCGTATTATGACGGGTCATGACTTGATGCAAACAAGATAATTATCTGACATTACTCCTTCTAAATTTATTGACGGATTTTGATAAAATTTGCGCAAAATATCCCCAGCCACCTGACTAAGTGTATAAAGTGTAACGTTTCTTTAATATGATGCTGCGTCGTAGAAAAATGGGTCTTAATGCAAAAAATGGCATAATAATCGATTTTTACCTGCCACCAAAAATCGTGTTAAAATGTTAGAGAAAATTGAACGTTGTGATTTGTTGTGACAAAGAACTAAGAAATCCAATACGGATTAACGGCAGTTATTTGACGCTCCACTAAGTCGCACGTGCAACTTATGCAAAATAGGCATGTAGCAAGAGTATGAGTAGTCAGGTAATTTAAGGTAAAAATTATCAACACTGTATTATAACTATTATTGGTTTATAGGTAGGAATTAAAAGAACAAAATTTTGACCCGATATGATAGAAATTAAGAGAGATATTGACAAACAAAAAGTGTATACTTTCTTTTGCCTCTGAGTATATTTTTTAAAACGACATTAATTTTGTTGTCTGAAGCGACTTTGGTATATTCAGCTAGACTAGTCTAAAATAGGACTATCATTGTCTTTCTGAGGGTAATATGGTTCAATAACGTTATTCAAACAATACCAAATTAATTCAATAAGTAACAAGAGATGTTTGTAAAACATATATGCCCCCCTCAAGGGCCTACAGTTGATGTAGGTCAAAGTCCAAGGTCAAGTTAACAAGGTCCAAGGTCATGGTCAAATATGAAAGGTCTTGGTAGGAGGTGTCTATGTGTGAAATATCAAAGCTGTATATGCAAAAGTAAAATGAAATATAGGCCAGGTTAAAGTTTTTAAAAGTAGGCCAAATGCCAAAGTCAAGGTCATGGTCAAATGTGAAAGGTCTTGGTTGGAGGAGTCCATGTGTGAAATAGCAAGGCTGTAGGTGTAAAAGGACATGATATATATGCTTGGTTTAAGTCTTTTTAAAAGTAGGTCAAACTCCAAGGTCAAGGTTGCAATATTCAAGGTCATGGTCAAATGTGAAAGGTCTTGGTAGGAGGTGTCCAAGGTGTAATAGGACATAAGATGAAGGCTAGGTTAAAGATTTCTAAAAGTATGTAAAAATCAAAGGTCAGGGTCACACAGGCCAAGGTCATGGTCAAATGTGAAAGGTCTTGGTAGGAGGTATCCATGTGTAAAATATCGAGACTGTATAGGTTACAGGACATGAGATATAGGCCCAGTTTACGTTTTTTTTTAAAAAGTAGGTCAAACTCCAAGGACAACGTCCAAGGTCATGGTCAAAAGGTAAATGTCTTGGTTGGAAGTGACCATGTGTGAAATATCAAGGCTGTATGTGTAAAATGACATGAAATATAGGCCAGGTTAATGTATAATAAAAGTAGGTCAAACACCAACGCGAAGGTCACAAGGTCCAAGGTCATGATCAAATGTGAAGGGTCTTGGTCGTAGGTGTCCATGTGTGAAATATCAAGGCTGTATGTGTAAAAGGACATGATATATCGGTTAGGTTAAAGTTTTTTTTTTAAAGAAGGTAAAAGTCCAAGGTCAAGGTCACAAGGTCCAAGGTTATGGTCAAATGTGAAAGGTCTTGGTAGGAGGTGTCCATTTGTGAAATATCAAGGCTATATGTGTAATAGCACATGAGATATAGGCCCAGTTTAATTTTTTTAAGAGAAGGTCAAACTCCAATGTCAGGGTCACAAGGTCCAAGGTCATAATCATATGTGATAGGTCGTGGTCAAAGGTTTCCATGTGTCAAATATCAAGGCTGTATGTGTAAAAGGACATGATATTATGGCCAGGTTAAAGTTTTTAAAAAAGTAGGTGAAAGTCCAAGGTCAAGGTCACAAGGTCCAAGGTCATGGTCAATTGTGAAAGGCCTTGGTAGGAGGTGTTAATGTGTAAAATATCAAGGATGTATGTGTAAAAGGTCATGGGATATATGCCCGGTTTATTTTTTTAAGTAGGTCAAACTCCAAGGTCAAGGTCACACGTGCCAAGGTCATGGTCAAATGTGAACGATGTTGATAGGAGGTATCAATGTGTGAGATATCAAGGCTATATGTGTAAAAAGACATGAGATATAGGCAAGGTTATTAATTAAGTGTAAAAATCAACAAAGGGCAATAACTCAAGAACTCCATAATGAGATCTATCCACCTGCAAAGTTTCATGATTCTACCTTACATACTTTTTGAGTTGTGCTAAGGACAAGAATCAAATTCGAAAAATCAACAAAGGGCAATAACTCCAAAAATATTATTGGCAGAGTTACGGTTCTTGTGCACTGCACCTCTCCATAATAAGAGCTATCTACCTGTAAAGTTTCATGATTCTACCTCACATACCTTTTGAGTTATGCTCCGGACAAGGATCAAATTCGAAAATCAAGAAAGGGCAATCACTCCAAAAATATTATCAGCAGAGTTACGGTTCTTGTGCACTGCATCTCTCCATAATGAGATCTATCCACCTGTAAAGTTTCATGATTCTACCTTACAAACTTTTTGAGTTATGCTCCGGACAAGAATCAAGTTATAAAATCAACAAATGGCAATAACTCAAAAAACATGGTCGACAGAGTTACGGTTTTTGTGCACTGCACCTCTCCATAATGAGATCTATCCACCTGTAAAGTTTCATGATTCTACTTTTAATACGTTTTGAGTTATGCTCCGCACAAGGTTTGATCTACGGACAGACCGACCGACCGATCGGCCGACCGAACGACCTACCGACCGACCGACATACCGACCGACACTTGCAAAACAGTATACCCCCATTTTCTTCGAAAGGGGGCATAATAGTCCGTGGGCCAGGAGGGGTCTGCACGCACCCCCCTAAGGGCAGTCTGGGAGTGGTATAGAAATGTTAATTGGAACCCCCTGAGTAAGAATCAAGATGTTAACAGTCGATATCCTGGGATGCACTCGCCATTTCCGGTGGTTTTCAAGATGGCCGCCATGAAAAAAGACAATTTGACTTGGTATCTAACATCAGCAGCCTAACATTTGTTTTGCGTTGTAAGATCATATTTTAAGGATAATTGAGTCTGGAAAAGGTCAGAGATGTGTTCTCATGTTAAAAAGTGGCTCATTAGCCATCTCGTATGCTAGAATTTTTTTCAAAATGGCCGCCAAAATCGCAAAAAATCAATAAAAACGTCAAATACTTCTCGTTTTTGGACATATTTTGGTCCAAATACTGTGAATTTTATGTTTTAAGACTTAGATAAACATTTCATGAAGAAAATGGGAGCATTACGGAAAAGATTCTTGAAATCATTACCGTATAAATGGCAATAAAACACAATAAAGCACAAATCAAAAAGTATATAATAGCGATATAAATTATCATTATTATTAGTTCTTGGTGAAAAACAGCTATTATTTATAGCATTATATTGATAAAGCTATGCTTTCCGAGTAAATTGTTAAATTCAAATTGATAACGATTCGATTTTTGATTACAATGACAATAAATATGCTTTCATAATGGCCGCCAAAATCGCAAAAAAATATAAAAAAAAAAACATAAAAAAATCTTCGTTTTTGGACATGTTCTGGTCTAAACGTTGTAAATATTATGTTTAAAGACTTTGGTAAACAGTTCATAAAATAAATGGTTGCATTGCGAAAAACACATTTTAAACCATTACCGTATAAATGGCAATAAATTACAATTTGGCAGAAATCGTCATGTATTATTATTTTTATAAATATTGTTATTATATTTGGTCTTGGTGAAAAGCACTTTTTTTAGATTGCATCTTTTGACAAAGCTTAGTCTTCAGAGTATTTTGTAAAATTGAAATTGATTATGATTCTATTTTTGATTACATATGTTATAAATCGGCTTTCAAAATGGCCACAAAAATATATAAAAAAATAAAAATGTAAGTAATTCTCGCTTTTGGATATCTTCTGGTCTAAATAATGAAAGTATTATCTTCTAAGACTTAGCTAAGCAGTTCATGAATTAAATGGAATCATAACAGATAACAACAACATCAAAAAAGAATAAAGCTTTGAAAGGAATCCCATATCAATGGCAATGAAATACGACTAAGCACAAGTTTCATAAAATAGTATATAATTTTGATATACATTGTCATTATATTTTGTTCTTGCCGAAAAACGGCTCTTATATAGCACTATTTTGACAAAGCTAAGCTTTCAGATAATTCTTTACAATGAAATTGCTTATGAACCCACATTTGAGTATAGATCCAATTAATATGTGTCTTTTTGGGGCAAAACTTGAATATCAAGCAGGCTCTGGTAACTTAGCATCTAATTTCACATTTTTAAAATGACAAGTTTAATCGTCCTAATGAAATCGAAATTGTGGAGGAACATACTCCCTTGAAATGCATATTAATTATCACCAAAGAATATAAAATATCCCAAACATTTAGATAAAGACCTCAACGTATCCATGCTAATAAACAATAGTTGAATGTGGCTTATTCTTTTTTGTACTCTAACACGTACCATTAATCCAAAATTGCCCCAGAGAATAATTGAAATTGCTTAATATGTATCAAAACATTTTTAATGTATAATGTTTGATATTTGTAGAATGGTAAAAATTAAGAATTAAAATACATCCATATTATCCAATCGAACGACATAAATGAATTTTTGTATACACCTGTATGACGGTTAAATTGATAGCGACTTACTTTTGGTAATATCTTGTCAAAAGAATATAATAAACTCTTTATGTTTCTCACAATGGCTTGTATTGACTCATAGTCATGATATAGTCATAGTCATGATAATGACAATGCTAAAATCATCTTTATGCATCGCATATTCCATCATGATTCCATTCTCAAATTAAGTGAAATGTGGGGAAAAATTATAGACTCCATGTAGGGTGGGGTAATTAAATAAAGGTTTTGTAATGCCCATTTCTTTTTTTCTTCTTCTTCTTTTTTTCAGATAATCGGTTTAACTGAATTAGTAGTTGAAATGAACTGTATCTTGAGTGCAAAAGACCAGAAGTGATTCATATAAAGCTCTGACACATCATGCAATATTTTCATTGTTATTTTCAAAAGACAAATTTGCAATTTGACTTAGTATACAGGTAAAGAATATTTTGTCTGAAGCTCATATTCAAATTTAAATTTTCAAATTTCTTCAGCTGTTTTATCTTAATTCTATTAGGTCGCATATGAAAAAATATTTAGATTAAGGACAATGATCACTATATACTAGGTTTATTGAATAAGATCTTTTACACATTTAAATATAACTGCATTTATTGTTAATCTCTCTGGATTTTTTTTATCTTTTCTGACTTGTTTCTTACTTGTTGAGTGGTACGTCGTAGACTTCTATGGGTCATCATGTTTCTATCTTCGTTGTTGAATGTGGTTGCGGCTGTGGTTTGTTAATTTTGCTTATGTTTATCCTTGGATATTTTTTTCGAAAACCAACAGTATGTACATAATCCTTAGGGAAACCTTATATTTATATATACATTTATATCTTTATAGAAGTCGTCTTCTCACACATGCAGTCTACATAAATTATCAGAATTTCGGTGGCCATGTAACTCAAACTTTTGCCAAGTTTGTCGAGTTCTTTTTTTTTTGCTTCTGAGATTATTTATTATTGCAGCAGGTGTCCCTATACAATAGGGGTATGCATCAGGCGACTAAATAGTCTCGTTCCAAATTCTAGGCTTGTTTGTTGTGTTGATCTATGGCATTCAGATGGCGCTCACTGATATCAGACCTCACACAGTCAATTCAGGTAATCACTGGTCTTTCATGGTCTTTAGCTCTGGTGCGTCCATTTCCAAATGTAGAATTAATGCAAGAAGTTACACCCTGGACATACCCATACCAATTAATACCAAAAAATATCATACAAATACACGTGACAAGTTGTGGAAATTCATGCCATTGTACCCATTATATTGCACATAAAGCAAATCAAAATATACTTAAAACATTACAAATTAACATAAAGCGAATCATTGCAGTATCACAATGACATTAAACATAAATACTGCTTACAACCACATGTGGAGAACTTAAATGACCATTTCCTGCTTTTATCTTTTGCAACAAATTCTGCAAAAGTGATCTCGGCTTCCAATAAAGTGTCATTGTAAATTTTTATCATGAATACATGTGTTCTTAATGTTCTAAGTGTTTTCAACAATATCTATACACCTGTTGGATTATGTAATTAATGCAGCCTAATATAATTAAAATGACATTTCAGAATTTTTTGTCATACATTTTACTTTTATTTTTATCTGAAAGAGCATATTTCCTTATGAAAATTCTGAAAATTTCAAGCCAAAATATTGCGCCGTTTACGAGAAATTTATATTTTTGTGTTAAAATTGAACAAATTGTTGTGGACAACAGTTCGGATTTATATGCAATTTATCGATTATGTCTCAACTTTAAATGCGTGTTTCTCGCTTATTGGCAACAACTTGAAAAAACTAATAGTATTTATACTCATTAGAATAATCAATCTTGGCATCAAGACATACTTTAAAAAAATGAAATTGGAATGAAATGTCCCTTTAAAGTAAAACGTGCGAAGAAAGCACACATTTTAAACTTTGTATTCTTTATACATATTCTAAGATCTAAAGCATATCTGCCTATAGCATGATATAATCAAACCATTTTATGGCGTTTCAGTGCATTTCATTTGGAAAAGCACTTTAGGTGATTTGCATGCATAATACATCTCCTTATAACTACTAATCCAGTCAAAACGAGTATCCTGAAAAATATAGAAATCGGGGTTACATAGCTTTTATGTTATTACGTCACTCCACACGGAGTATCTTATAGTTTCCTCATATCTTGTTTCGTTTTAAACAGATGTAAATGGCATTTGAATACATGGTAATGTGAAACTGGGAAATCATGATAGAGTATGTGACTTATTTGGATGAATTGTGCATTGTAATTATCATAACTATTACTTAAAAAGGCACAATTTGAGAAATAAGAAGTTTGTATCACATGTTTGACAGATATCACCAAGTGTATGTCGATATCAATGAAACGATAAATTTAAGGCTGCTCTTATTTCATTAATCTTCATTTCTACTCTCAAATTGTTAAAATTCTTTAAGTATAAAATATAACAAATAAAAAGCATTTTGATACTGTATGTGTAAGAGTGAAAAAAGGAAATACATACGTACAACTTTTGTTCGTAAGAATAATTACGGTAAAACTCTTTTCCGTAATATTGAGGACATTACACATTGTTTGATAGAAATGGATGTGGATTTAAAGTGAGTAATTTTCTCTCTAGAAAGGGATACCGATAGTTTTAGCTTGTCTTTTGAAACAATGTGACATTTGTGCAAAGGTAGTCTTGAATTGCCTAATAAAATATCACATTTATGATATTTGTATTCAAAAGTGGGTTCATAAGCAATTTCATTTTAAAGAATTCTCTATAAGCTTAGTTTTGTCAAAATAATGCTATCAATAAGAACCGTTTTTTTTCAGCAAGAACAAAATATAATGACAATGTATATCAAAACTATATACTATTATATACTACTATATACCCTATATAAGATTTTTGCTTAATTGTATCTTATTGCCATTGATACGGTAATCCTTTCAAATCTCTATTCTTTTATTGTCAACTGTTATGATTCCGTTTACTTCATGAATTGCTAATTTAAGTTTTAAAAGATAATGTTTACATTATTTAAACCAGAAGATGTCCAAAAACGAGAATTACTTTCATTCTTATTGATTTTTTACATTTTTTAGCCACTTTGAAAGCCGATTTATAGCATCTGTAATCAAAAACGAAATCATAATCAATTGCAATTTTACAAAATACTCTGAAGGCTAAGCTTTGTCAAAAGATGCAATCTAAAAGAACTGCATTTCACCAAGACCAAATATAATAACAATATTTATGAAAATAATAATACATGACGATTTCTGCCAAATTGTAATTTATTGCCATTTATACGGTAATGGTTTAAAATGTGTTTTTCGCAATGCAACCATTTATTTTATGAACTGTTTACCAAAGTCTTTAAACATAATATTTACAACGTTTAGACCAGAACATGTCCAAAAACGAAGATTTTTACGTATTTTTTATATATATATTTGCGATTTTGGCGGCCATTTTGAAAACATATTTATTGTCAATGTAATCAAAAATCGAATCATTATCAATTTGAATTTAACAATTTACTCGGAAAGCATAGCTTTATCAAAATAATGCTATAAATAAGAGCTGTTTTTACCAAGAACTAATTATAATGATAATTTATATCGCTATGATATACTTTATGATTTGTGCTTTATTGTGTTTTATTGCTATTTATACGGTAATGATTTCAAAAGTCTTTTCCGTAATGCTCCCATTTTCTTAATCTTAGTCTTAAAACATACAATTCACAGTATTTGGACCAAAATATGTCCAAAAACGAGAAGTATTTGACGTTTTTATTGATTTTTTGCGATTTTGGCGGCCATTTTAAAAAATTCTAGCATACGAGATGGCTAATGAGCCACTTTTTAACATGAGAACACATCTCTGACCTTTTCCAGACTCAATTATCCTTAAAATATGATCTTACAACGCAAAACAAATGTTAGGCTGCTGATGTTAGATACCAAGTCAAATTGTCTTTTTTCATGGCGGCCATCTTGAAAACCACCGGAAATGGCAAGTGCATCCCAGGACATCGACTGTTAACATCTTGATTCTTACTCAGGGGGTTCCAATGAACATTTCTATGCCACTCCCAGACTGCCCTTAGGGGGGTGCGTGCAGACCCCTCCTGGCCCACGGACTATAACTAGATCTAGAAATTAATCAAATTCAAGCTCGGATCCATAGTGCGGCAACATTGGTTGTATGAACACATTAGGCCTATTGTAATGAATATTAACTTTCCTTTTGACGAACCTATAGATTATGGATTTAGAAATCACTGCAGAAAAAAACAGTTTCCATCTTCTCCAGCGTTTGAAACTATTAACTTAAGCGTGTCGTTTTTTGTATTATTTTTGTCATAAGTTGCTTGCATGTTATTTCTATTTGGACCAGCCTTCAAATGTCATCGTTTTGGAAGAGGTTATCTGAACATGGGTACCGTTAGGCCTACTACATTGTCGTCGTCGTCGTTGTTGCTGCTGTTGTTGTTGTTGTTGTTGTTGTTACGTCAACCTCTTCGGCATGTTTTACTATTTTGATGTTACTAAATGGTTAGGCCTATATCCTATCTTTTAGACTAGCTCAAGGAGTTGTAGACGACAGAATCATTGTTATCAAGAGAAAATGATATTGTCAATATCATATTCTCTTTTCAATTCAATTATTTAATTGGGTAGTTAGATTGAATCGTTTTTCCTCCCCTCGGTTGCCGTTTACCAGTAAACGAAATTCTAAATGTGTATTTCCCAAATGTTCAATCAAGTAATGGGTTGTTTTAGAAACAAGGTCGTCGCAAATACTTAAAGATCCATTTACCTGACCAGGTTTTTATTCTTTCCAGATTAATATTAAAATAGTATAAATTCAAATGTTACTATTCCAAACATTCTCTGCCGTGGGGAACCAAGTGATACAACAACAATTTCAGAACACCGTCAAAAACTGTGTAAATACGTGAGTGACTTATATAATATGGTTTGAAGCAGACAGACAAAATACGGGGAATTTCTTGTATATGGTGGCTCTTTAAAACACCACATGATATAATATTATGGTCTATTGACGACCAAACAAAGGCGGGGAGTTTTACTTTACGTTTATTGCCAAGGCTTCAACCCTTTCCATTCCCAAACGACAAGTTTTAGACTGAAAGCTGCAACAGACGTCAAATTGTGTTTTATTTGTAGAGAAAAATAGTGCGTACATTATAACAAAACAATGAGGAAAAAGATAAAACGCTGATTGCGGTGGTATCAGGCTTTTCCTCTTTTCTCTTCGCGTTTTCCCATGGTTTCTCATTTGTACTCGTCAAGTGGTGTTTGTGAAAGGGTTTTGATTTGTTGCATACATTTACTATTGCCCCAAACACCATTGAAAAAAGTGTTTCCATTTATCTCGAAAAAGGCAATTTGCTGAAATATTGAGTCGCGAGTGATTGTACTATGTTTATTACATTCCCTGCGGAATAATTTCGTGAAATTGTGAAAATATCACTGCTTTTCATAAAAAAACGCGTATAAGCTGTAGATGCGAGTTTTTCGTTGACGATATATAGAAAAAATAACAGTTATTAGCTGGGCCCATGTCAACTTTCGATATCCATACTTGGAAGCCAGCACTCTGAATAAATTAACCCTTTCGGGTTCTGTAAATTGAAAGGTGCTGCCGACACCCAAATGAACCAAAGACTTAAAATTGAGTACAATGTAACACAGAAACCATTGAGACAAAGGGAGAAATGCTGATTGTCAACATTGTTTTCTTTCTCTAAATGTACGCCGAGCCCGATGCCTTTTCCAATAGTGCGTCAGAACCAGGGCTTTGGAAAGGTTTAAACAAGATATATTATTTTGCTCTGTGTAAATACAAGTTTTAAAAAAGCTTCTCAATGACCCTTTCCTAAACAATATTGGATGTCTCGTTTTGGAAAGAAATGTGGAGAATATTGAAGGGGGGGGGGGGGGGGTGAGAAATGCTGATGATTAGCATTTACCTTATCTCTGAAAAATATCTTTTTTGCTTGTTTGTTTTGATTGTACACTAAAAATCCACTCTGTTGTCTGTAATAGGCCTACATCTTTCATTGAGGATCAGCCTTAACCTATTACCAAACATCAAATATTTATACAGTCATGATTTGGAAGATGTTGCAGAAGACAATTTCAAGTGAATGAAATTCCACATTTTTGTCTTATTGTTTGGAAAATATTGTGGGAAATGAAGAAATTGCTTGTCATAAGCAATTTCTTCACCTCCCACAATGTTTTTCAACGCCTTTATCTTGTCGGGTGTGAAAATCGTCATTATGTGGGAATGGATTAACTTAACGTTTGGTAAAGGGTAAAAACGCTTAGTAGGCAAGTTATTACAAAGCATTAACCTTCAGCTAAATTTTCAATGACATGTCTGTCGGTTGAAAACCATTTACATTGATTATTGCTTTCAATTATGAGAAGAAAGACTCAAAGAGCGAATAATTCGAGGACACCCTTTAATGATATTAGTTTATTTGAAATCTTGAATACATGCTATCGTCGTCTTTAAGTAAAACCATTTCATAAACACAGAGTCAGCCCCTTAAGGTAAGTTTGGAGAGCGGCCATGTGACTTCCATTTTTAGGTCGGGAAATCTCTTTGAGATTTTCCTAGCTATAGCTACGCAACGCTTGTATCGCTTTTCTACGAAAATCTCGAGAAAATCTCGTATCTGCAGCTTTGTTTTATCTGCAGATACGAGGTTTTCGATATCATCTGACCGCCGCATAGTCGTTTGTCTGAGTCCGCCGCGAAAAAGTAGACCTACCCTTGAGCAATTCAAAATTGCTCAAATAACATAATCATCGTAAATAGACTTTCATTTCCTAATTGTTTTATCAAAACAATGCAGCAGTTAGCTCATAAGTGCGAAAATTATAAACTTCTCTTTTTGACTTCGAACTATTCTAACTACGCAACAATTCGTGTAATCGGACGTTTCCGTAAAATAATCGTAGAATTACGGAAATTCATTATAACCTCGATTAACCTGTTCAATTAGACTGGGTTCCAGACTGATCATTTTTCCCTCCTTTACTTTCTCCGGTCCAAAGATCCGTCTGGGGCCAAACGAATTTACTTCGCACTGCCATCTATGATTTTCGCCAATTTTTGGGGATGAAATCACGAACGATAACTCGTTCAGAAATTTATTTAGTGCTATATTTAGTAACAGAAATCCCCAAGGACTAGACTGGTCCCCGTATTTCTTCATGGAAATCAGGTACCCGTCTTTTTGAAGATAATTCTCATAAGGCTAACAAATATTGCACAATTCAACAATTATTGGATTTCATATCTTTTGGTAAAGTGTTATTGCTAAGGGTTAAACGGTTGGCCACAAATCCTATGGTGTCCGTCGCTTAACCCTTTTAAAAACGGCGAAAATTTTGACCGTTTTATTTTAAATACTGCTGACAGGAATGTTGAACAGAAAAGCATTTGTGAACCAAGCAGGTTAGAAAAAACTGAGGCAAAAGGAGAAAATGATGTTTATCAGCAATTTCTTCTTTCGCTTCAACGTTTCTACAAGCCCTTTCAATTAAACACGTTGAAACCAGGTCTTGTTTGAGAAAAGGTGTGCCCTTCCCCGAAAAAGACCGTAATTGGAAACGCTTGATCTAAAAGATGGAGAAAAAAGAAGAAAATTCTTATTACAATCAGTTTTCTCCTTTCGTCTCAATATTTTTTTACTGTGAACAAATGCCATCTTTATCAACAACAATTTTGTGGTTTACAGCGTTTTCAAATTTGATCAGTCGATCTTAAGCTTTGTTCCTGTTAGGAAGGGTTGACTAATAACCAGAAAATAAAATTTCAATCTTGTCTCAATTCAAAGATATTGCTGACGACAATTTCAAGTAAATGATATGTAACATTTTTTTCTTTATGTAGAAAATATTGCGAGAAATGAAGAAACTATTTGCCACAAGCAATTTCTTCATTGTTCACAATGTTTTTAAAAAGCTTTATCATGTGGGGTGTCAAAAGCGTCAATGTGTGGGAATGGGTTAATGTGTGACACACTTACAGTAGACAATAACACATAACACCTCTTCTTATCAGTCTGTTCATCTTATACACCAATTAACCCTTTAACAAACGGCTGAAATTAAGACTTTCCCATTTTAGAAGATGCTTGCAGGCGACAAAATTTGAGATGATAAAGGTAGGATTTGTTTAAAATAATACAAGAAAATACTCAGACAAAAGGAGAAAATGGTGAGTATCAAAATATCTTCCTAGCCTTTTCTATCGGGAAGGTCATGTTCGGCAAACGATTAAATAGTTTAAATGACGCATGGATGCGTTAGTTTTTACAAAAAAAAAAAAAAAAAAAAACATTTTTTTCGAAAGTAAGAAATAGAACATAGCATTATTAACAACATTAATTTCTCCTTCAGTCGTAAATTTGAAGGAATTTGATAGTTAAACGAACTAGTGTTCGAACTAAAAACTGTTTTGTAATTGTTACAGAATAAATATATGCAGTTTGGGAATGGCTAATCTATCAGCATTGGATTTGCCATGGCTCACATAAAGACCACTGTCTGCACGTTTTGAACATTTTAATTAAACATTTTTTCAACATTTTCCCCAGAATGCATTATTAAAAATCTATTCATCCGTGCAAAACCAAATTTAACCTGACACTGAATATGTGATTTTTACAAGCAAAACGAAAGAAGCACCTTAGAAAAATTATGGGAAAATAATGAGAAAATGCTAGAATTTGCAGAAATTTAATTATCTATCAACATTTCAAATATAATTCAATCCATTATAGCAGATGTTGCCTCTATCCCGTTAACGAGCCTCGTTTTAAAACGATAGGCTTTACATAGTCTGGTTCCCGTACCTGAAATCTACTACGGATTTGTAAATTCAGTTATTTACACGAATGGGTACCAGTCTAGGCTTTACATAGATTATACGGCTAAAAATAGATCATTCGGTTTATCGGCTTATCATTGGAAAATACCATGCTTGTTCCCAGGCGTCAATATCGACACGATCAAAAACGGATGCCGCAATATGTAACGGATATTGATTTTTTATGCGCTATCTTACAGACCAAATTGTATATTGACGACTGGACCCAGGCTACTGTTCAATGCGTCAAAATAAGTAAGTGCGAAAATTATAAACTTCTCTTTTTGACTTCGAACTATTCTAACTACGCAACAATTCGTGTAATCGGACGTTTCCGTAAAATACTCGTAGAATTACGGAAATTCATTATAACCTCGATTAACCTGTTCAATGCGTCAAAATAAGTACACACATTTCGCCGTGGTGTAGCTCACTCGACACACAAACCTGTTAGTTACACGCCATGGTAAAATTACATGAGGGCTATGCTAAGACAAAGCACAATGTCCAATTTAATTCGACAAGTAAAAAGGCACTTTGTCGTTTGGGGCGGCGAAAAGGCAATCGGTTGGTTTCAATTCTTATCGGTTTCTAAGGTAACAGTCACTCATTCAGTGATTACCGCAAAATTAAAACTGTGCAAGACTACTGTAGGTGGAGATAGAATTTATAGCACTTACAATAGCTTTGCGATAAACCCTTTACTTTCGTTTGATTTATAGTAATAATTGATATTAACCCTTTCCCAAACAAGACCTTGTTTTGACGTCCCTAACAGAAAAGGCTTGGAAAAAAATTGAACCAAAAAGAAGAAACTGCTGATAACCAGCAGTTTCTCCTTTTGTCTCAATATTTTCTGTGTCATATTTTGCACAAATCCTATCTTTAATAACATCCATTTTGTCATTTGTGGCAGTTTTTGAAGTGGATCACCCTAAAATTTTGCCGTTTGGGAAAGGGTTAATATGTTAGTTTATTAGATAATTACCCGAAAGCAAACTGTTTCATTTGTTTGCGTATTGGTTATCCTGACCTTTTTTTCACGAAATGATTACATGAGTATGTATTTGTGATTTAAATGAAAAAGAGGTTTCATTAAAATACGCCTTTTTCAATGTTATTGCTATTTTTACATCTCTCCAAAACGATTAAATTGCAGGCCAGCCGATTTTGATCCTTTCACAAACAAGACCTATGGACATTTGCAAAAGAGAAAGAATGCTGAACAATTGAAACAGTTTCAATTTGCGCCATTTGGGAAAGGGTTAAACAGTCACAGACGACGATATTATTGTAAATACAAAATTTGTTAAATCATATTCTAGGCAAATTGCGGGTAATCATTTTATCTTTTCTCCTGGTGATTCCAATAACGTTCGTGTTTAGAGATTTTTTTTTTTTAATTTTTTTTTTTTGGGGGGGGGGGGGGGGGGGGGACAAAATAACATAATTATCAAACAATGTTTCGTTATATATTTTTCTATAAAATTCGTAATTTATAGCCTACATTGACCCAATCTGATTCCATCAGTACCATACAGACTTGGATTAATTTTTTTCACCGATTCTACATGGTTGAAATAAGCCAGAAATGGACTTTAACCCTTTCCTGAATGACAAATTTTTAGACTGGTCCAAATTCAAAGAAGTTGCAGACGATAATTTCAAATGAACGAAAATTAAACTTTTTTGGTCTTTTTGTGTAGAAAATATTGTGGAAAATGAAGAAATTACTTGCCACAAGAAATTTCTTCATTTTCCACAATGTTTTCCATAGCCCTTTGTTTTAGGGGAGTCAAAAAGAGTCAGTGTGTGGTTATGGGTTAATGACCATGAAATGGCGTCATTTCGTTTACTCAAAAAAGTAAGGTTTTTTTTATTATAGTGACATGTTATGTAGGCTAACAATTTTTTACAATAAAAGAGAGCAGAAAACTGAAGAAAACACCCAGCCCTATGTGCCTATATGTCACCTTGACATTTCATATTTTTTACTGTGAGTGACAGTCAAAATCTTGTTATAGAAAATTCTAGACGGTGGCGGGCACAACGGCCATGTTTTCCACTTTTCTTTTGAGAGAAAAGGGGAAAACTAGTTCCTGCGCTGGCGGCCGTGATGGAATTAATGATTGGCTGTGTAAGTTATTCCACTAAACGAAATAGGAAGAGCCAAGAGATCTTCTTACCAACCTCTTCTATAACTGTATATAAAGTATATAGAGGATATAAATATGTAGACTCAGAGGGATCATATGCATTATTGTAAGGTAACAATATATTAATCAATGGTTGACGACATTATTTCATCTTTAAGACCGTTTGACCCTTTAACAAAACCATTTGGAGAAAAATTGACTAACTACAAGAATTAGTGGCAAGAAAACATTGTAGGAAAAGAAGGAAATACAAATTCTCAACATTTCTCTCCTTTACCTTCAATATTCAAAGCAATATAACGTGTGCTAAATTCCGTATAATATTTACCACAATATCTGAGTATGATGTTTTGAAAAAAGGTTTAAATCTTTATATAGGGTCTGCAAAATCTTAGAATGGTTATTAATTGAAAGTTTTACAGAAGATCAGAATAAATCTGTAACCGATTAGCGGACTAAAGAATGCTAGTATTGAAGTAACAATTGATCATATTAGAGATTTGAAGCAACAAATGATCGTATTAGGCAGCGGGTTTGTTGTCAGCATTTGCTTCTTTTTTTCTCTAAATACCGTGGACAGTGCTGTGTCTCCATAGGCTCTACGAGCAAGGGTTATATTAGAAACAGTTTAGTTGGGTTGCTATATTACCGTAAGTCTGCGTTAATATCGCACGCACAACTAGTTTCTCTGATAAAGGAGCTCACGTGTTTTCATATACGCTTTAGTTAAAAACCTGGCAGCTTTTCTGGGATCGTTTTTCATGACGATTGACAGTTTCTCTTTTGATTCTAAATGTCTGAAAGTATTGTCGTTCATGTACTTAGACAGGATAATGTTCCGCTCGGTTGCATAAACACTGCAGTCTATTAGGAAATGTATCTCATTTTCAACCTCTCCCGAATTACAAAGCGTACATTAACGAGCGTTTTCTGGCTCACCGAAATACCGACCGGTTTCAATCCTAAGCGGCAAAATTCCACAACGGAATTGTGCCAAAATGGACCTTTCCTTTTTTTGCCAAATTCAGTCGGAGGTATTTTTCATTGGAAATTTCCGATTTATAAGCAGCTGTTTAATACTTGTAAAACGAACCCCCTTTTTGTAAAAACGAACCCCTCTCAAAGAAATCCTGGATCCGCTGCTAATTTAGCTCTATATGTTTGTAGCTTGCTAATGTTTCAACCGAGTTGGACCATATTTCCTTATAATAACTTTTTACTCTGTCTTCAACTTCCACCATATTCACTTTTGTCTTATTCTGATAGTGTATTAATAAATCAAGGTTATTCATTATACGTTTTACTTCGCTACACCAATTGTTTTTGCCACTCGTATAGTCATATTAAAAACGCGTCTTGTGAGTCTGTCTTCTTTAAATGATAGTAGCCTGTTCCAATACCGGACAATGATGATACAATGTCTATAGGTGCTGGGTAGCCATCCCGTATCTCCTATAAGAGCGCCGATAGGTGCAAATCTGTGCACCCCAATAAAGTATCTCATAGCACGGTGCTGAACGTTGTCAATTGATTTGTAATGTTTTGCTACCCAGCTAGAGGCACCGTAGTCCAAGATCGGAATGACACAGTTGAAGTACAGTTTTTCATAGGTGTAAAATCCGACGTGTTTAAAATGGTGTACCTTTGATATCACGCTTCCTAGAGCTCTACCTGCAGCTTTGGATACTGATTCACAATGGGATGAGAAATTATTTTTGTCATGGAAAATCACCCAAAGAAAAAATCTTACGTACACGTACCCCTCCCAAACCCTCCCGTCCGTTGCCCACAAAAACCGACACCATATAATGTAGTTTACCAATTCTCTCTCGTCTATTAGGATGTCTTTTCTAGATATATATCACATTTCTACTGACGTACCGTGGGGATTAGAGTATAAGGGTTAATTTTAATGAGACCACCAGATAAGAACATTGAGCATATTTGACGAATTCAACGTTCATTTCTCAAACTTGAAAAGAAAAGATAATTTATTGAATTTCGAACCCTCTATTTCCCGACCTTCAGTACTATCAGTACTTTGATTTTGTTTATATTGCGGCACCAAATGCCCATGCAACAATTTTCATCAATTTTTTAAGCGAAAAATTCCCCTTTTTTGTGATGGTAAATATCAAATGAAGTATTTTATTGCCCTAAATGTAAACATATGCCAGAATGTTTTAGATTTTTTTTGAAAATATAGATATTTTTGTCATAATTATGCTAAAACAGGGTGGTGGGGTAAGATAAAGTCAAATATCTTTTTTATTTGCGTGGAATGGTGTGCTGATTTTTTGTGTACAAGTAGCTCTTTGTATCATCTTCAAAATATCCAAAACCGAAAAAAAAAATATTCATTGGGTAATATTTTGACGAATTGAAAAAAAAAATGCAAAATTTTCTAAAAAAAAAATGTGATTTTTCAACTTTTCCCGTAATTTGTTTCGAGAAAATGGTTTTAAAATATTTCTTTCAATTACTTTATCCCATGTGTGCATATGTTAAGTCTCTAAGTTGATATAACATTTGAAGTTATTCATTCAGAATAACTTGCTATATGACTTTAAAACATAAGGATAATTTTGCGAAAATGGTAATTTCTAGTCAAGGCCAGATAACTCTGACACGAAAACGAGTCAGGAAACTTGACCAATCAGATGGACTGTTATGTACGTAATTTACAGGGTGTACAACGTTCGAATTGCATTATGGGTAATTTGGGCTCCGCCGTGGAGAATTTTGTTGAAAATTCCCTCGACTCGGGTAAGTGTTTATCGAATATTTCTGCCAATTCACGACCGATTTTGAAAAACTAACGTGGAGTGCCCCGCCTTAACGAAAGCAATCATCGGATGTTAATTTCACGTCCCTGCACACAGTAATAAAAAAAGTTATTGAAGAACGAAATTTGGAAAAAGCGTTTTCTGATGGCACCGCCGTGGAGAAATTTACAATGTTTTTGAAGAAAACGAGCTAAAATACCAATGTCTGAGTACGAAAGCATGATGTGTGTTATCAAAAAGAGCCTAACTGCGGTCCGCCTGACCATAACCCTCAGAAATCTGATTGAAACCGTGAAAGTTAAGCAGTTTGCAAAATTACTCCGCCGTGGAGAGTGCAAGAAAAAGCTCCGCCGTGGAGTAAAAACGTGTTAAAAGACATGCATTGTGCTTTGCCACCGATAGGACACGGATCGGACCATACAAATGCATCTTTGTATATAACCTATGTATTATCTTACTTAGATCATGCCTATGTACGTAACTTAAGACCGTAGAAATTATACATGGTGTCTCAAAAATGCAATAAATTCTTCTAGTGCAACAACTCTATGAATCCTATACCGATTTCCATGTTTTCATGTATGAATATGTACATGTGTAAGTACAGGAGACCGTCCTTGTTGCCCAAGTTCGTCAAATATGACTTCCGGATGCCATATACCTGAAAATGTCTCGATCAACGACTTCAAAGTTGGTTACAATATTTTCGTCCAGGGTCACATTAGGTCTTGTCCCAGGTGCACCTATTTCACAAAAAAGAGAGGATTTTCTTTTTATAAAAATCCTTTCAAATTATTCTAATCAGCCATGATTCATGAAAGCTAACAGCACGAGGTTTTTCAATAGATCTTTTGAAACATGAAAAAGCAAACCTGAAAAAGCACCGATTTCTTAGATGGGATTGGATTATCACATAGAAGTGAATATATAGCTGTAATGCTTCAGAAACAGACAATCCAGCTCCCATGTAACTATTAAGGGTTATTGATGGCCAAACCACATGTTAACCACATGGCATCATGGAAATATGTATAAAATATGTATCAATACTGGTTAAGCTATGGTTAGAAAAATAATTTGCAGAAGTAATTGCACCCTGTTTTGTCCCAATATGGAAACGTTTTCAAATTATAAACAAGTGCATTTTCAACTGTGTAATTGAAAAGAATATAAAACTGTAACAATCTTTTACTGAATCATAGGAGGCCTTCCACATCATGTAAATTTATTAGTGGCTCTTGGAGCAAAAACATAACATTGGTTAAAACTTGGAAGGCCAGCTTTGGGTGCTTTACCTTACGGGTTCTAGACGTCTTTTCTATTTCATAATATTTAGCTTGACCTTTATTGCATGTCATAGTGTCACTAATGACGGAGCATAGACAATGTGACCAAATAGTAAAGAAAAATGGCAAATTAGTACATGTATACCTATTTTGGCTTCCATACGTGTAATTTGGTAAATAAAAGTAATATTTATATTTAATCTATATTTTTCTTCAATGAGTTTTTGGGCATGCATATTGCTTTAGGTTGGGTACTTTTATGCTACTGTTAATTTTACTGAATAAAAGTGTTATAAAGAGCATAGTCAAATAATTTACTGGAAACAAGTTTTAGAACAGAATATCACATTCATCAATAATATGTATTAAATGACATTGTTACCGGTTTTGGATTTCTATGTAATTTAGTTCAAAGTAAGAGGAAACATGTAACTGTGTTTATGATAATATGGTATCTTGACAAAGACTCCGACATACTTAACTTTGGAATTCAATTTTACTCTTTTCGCAAATTTTACTGAAAAATATGCACATTTTAAAGATTACTTCAATAAAAAAAACATTTACAATAATTTCTTCAAATACTTTTTCTGGTATGAATGTAACGCCTTATGTGTCTCGGAGCAAATTCAATTGACAGATCTTGAAAATACATAAAACTAAGATTTTGGGACACATGAAAATGGGGACATTTTTCGTGTCATAGTGGGAATAAGTTAAAGTGCCTAAAATTTGGAATCAAGATTTGATTACCTAAGATACTACTTGCATTTTCATAGCTTGTATACGGTCCATTATCACCATGCATAATTAACGATAATTCATGCGTGGGCAGATTTGAGACAACCCATTTAAAAGATAATTTACTTTCATACGATTTTTTCTGATTTTCAATTATAACCTGCATTCTTATTTAAATCTCCAAGATTACTTTTGAGAAGTTGATATATTTCGATAACATTGAGGGAGAAGAAGAAATGGCTGATTATCTTTTTCCAAAAATGTTTTCTATGTTGTAATATACACATTTCATTCTTATGATATCAGTTTTTTGTTGTCTCCAATTCTTTCAAATTGAGACAGTCTAAACTTGGGTCGTTCGGGAAAAGATTAAAATCAAATTCATTCTAACGGTGAACCACTTGAAGTGTACAATTACGGAGACGCATGAAAATCAACGGAAAATACCAAATACGTAAAATCTTGTAATTGCGGGCATATAAAGTTATTCTGAATTATGAGTTATTTTAAAAGCGTTTAGGAGTAATCTCTGAGTAAAGCATTAAAACAATAGGACGTTAAACTGTGTCACGTCAAGTGTACACTTTACGGTCTTACTACGTACTTAGGCATGATCTAAGTAAGATAATACATAGGTTATATACAAAGATGCTTTTGTATGGTCCGATCCGTTTCCTATCGATGGCAAAGCACAATGTATATACTCCACGGCGGAGCTTTTTCTTGCACTCTCCACGGCGGAGCAATTTTGCAAACTGCTTAAATTTCACGGTTTCAATCAGATTTCTGAGGGTTATGGTCAGGTGGACCGCAGTTAGGCTCGTTCTGATAACACACAGCATGCTTTCGTACTCGGACATTGGTATTTTAGCTTGTTTTCTTCAAAAAACATTGTAAATTTCTCCTCGGCGGTGCCATCAGAAAACGCTTTTTCCAAATTTCGTTCTTCAATAACTTTTTTATTACTGTGTGTAGGGACGTGAAATTAACATCCGATGATTGCTTTCGTTAAGGCGGGGGCACTCCACGTTAGTTTTTAAAAATCAGTCGTGAATTGGCGGAAATATTTGATATACACTTACCTGAGTCGAGGGAATTTTCAACAAAATTCTCCACGGTGGAGCCGAAATTACCCATAATGCAGTTCGAACGTTGTACACCCTGATTTAGACAGGTTGGTAAATACCGGCAAAGGTTACAAGTGGGAGAAAGTAGGGTAGGATGGTCGTATTTCTTTGTTGCTGCTATTTGTTTTCACTTTTTTCTATTATGTGTTGTTGTGAAGATCCACCACACCCAGAAAATCAATGATATTTCTATCCTTTCTTCGCTTCTAACTAAATTGACCAAACACCGACTGTCAATCAAAAACATCGATTAGCCAATGTACGATCACAAAAATGTCATGCCCCAATTGTTCATCGGTGCACGTGTTATTGTATCGATTTATCGACTGACAATCAAAACAATCGACATGCCAATGGCAAAGAATTTTGTGCTAACAATAGACTAGGTTTAAGGTTATGTTTTGATAAATCGTCGGTGTTGTTATAAAATCTCGTAACTACGGCTTAATTCAAGCCGTAGTTACGAGATTTTATAACAACAACTACGAAATACTATTTTGTTTGTCCGAATTTACGTCACCATTAACTGGATAAAATCGTTCCCTATTAACGACCACGTGCCCATTGTTTGCCTTTTATGTTGGGCGGAGCGATTAGTCCAGTCATTCTAGCCGAAAATAGGGACTAACCTTCAACTAATTGCAATAGAATTCATTCTTGGCTTTTTAAATAGCCTTCGGTATTGTACACAACATATAAAAAGTCTCCAGTAATCCGAGAGTGGGAAATCACAAAAAATGTCGAATTAAGTGAAAATTTTCGGATAGATGTACTATCCGGATACTTTTCCATTTATACTTTCGAATGTATCTTTTTATCAGAAAATATGTCATTTGAAGGGATTTCACGCATTTATTTTATTGTATTTATCCAGTTGCCTACATTAGTGTCTCTAAAGGTAGATTTTTTACGAAAAAGAAATTATTTTCTGTAATTTTCGGCACCAACAAAATTTTCTTTTTAAAACAACGTTCTCCATGCCTATGCGGCATTTTTAATCATAATCCAACAATTATAATGAAACTTTTAGCAACATATATGAATCAGCATATTTTTTATACTGAATACTACCCTAATATACTTATGCTTGATAGTTTTTTTGAAGGTTGAAAGTCGGATATCCATGTACTGTCCGGATACTCTTCCTTTTGTACTTTCAGTTTCGTGTATATATGAGTGATTTCGGTAGTTACCAATGTTTATAGACATGAAAACCAATTTATACTGAATTTTGACTATTAGAAATTGTCAACAGAGTCTTTTTCTTTTGTTTCAAGACTTTTAGATTGAGCCTGGACAATGGAAAAGTTCAGACTAATGACCTACAGGCCTAGGCCTATATAGGCCTAGCCGACGGCATTTGAGACATCCGTGGAACAAGATCAGAAATGAAGCCTTATCAAGATACATGTAGTTGTAAGAATGTAACCGAAACCTTTTTAATTTTGATCTGGTTTCGGTTACAATTGCTTCGTATATGTTGCAATGGAGCAGGTGCGTTCAAGAGTGATTCATTCCAGCAAGTTTAGCAAAGTCAAACTTCAAAATAAAACTATGGAATGTTGTTAGAATGTTTTTAGAATGTTACCTGTCGACAGGTTAACCATTTTCCTGTCAGTCCAGCATGGTTTATGTTGAAATCACTTCCAAATAAAGTTAAATTTAAGTTTGAAGCGGACTACCCATACATCTACCTAGACTTGAATTTTGAGTTGAAAGAAACAAAATGATAAAAAAATTCTTGTTGATACTCTTTTACCACATTTGTGACATGGAATAGGCCTATGTGTTTATGGGATTTATTTTTGATAACATATGTTGGCATTCAAATATTTTGCAAAAATGTATTTTCCACTTGTTTGTCTTGCGCCAAAGAAGGAAGAGGGCGGACTCGTAGCCACAAACCAATACCCGCCATCATGTTTGTGGCTACGATATCGCACCTTAGATCTATGCTGCTCAATTAAATGTAATGAAACAGATATTGGATTATAGCACAGATCTAAATCAGACAGTGAAGGTCCATGCTGACCAAGAGCGGACACATGCATTTTTTAAAGGGAACAAGCGTTTGATACAAATGTTTTACAAATTTGAGGGGGTGTCCGGATCCACAACGCCATGTCTTCTCATTTCAAACAGAAATGGAATTTGATCTTGAATTAGTGGTGGCTTTTTAAAATACAATGGATAAAGATCATCGCGCAAAATATCATACATACATACATACATAATCCTTTATTAAATATCTAAGGTACAAAAAAGTACAACATTAGACATAAACCAATATATTAGCTACTTTTGTGGAGAGAGAAAGATCGACCTTGACTTGTTGAGTTCATGTTTTTTCCCGTATTGTTTTGAATGTATTTTAGTTAAGTCGGGAAAATCCCAGAAAAGAGACAAGTAGACTAATTAAGTATAATTTTTGTTAGTGGGAGCATGCCTAGTGATCTATACATACATTTCTCAAGCCATGCTGACACTGAGCACTTTCCGTGTGTTATAATGTCGCGCCTGTCACCAACAGGTCACTGGTTACGGTAATCTGGTGGTGATAGCCGCTGCATTACTTTGATATCAATGGATTTATCATTTTTTAATATATGTTTATAACAACAGAGATATAGTGAGAACATAATTAGAACTATTAACTACAGAAAACGAGAGTATAACACATAGTTATGTGTTCTATCATCTTTCCAAACGGCAACCATTTTGGGTGGTCTAAATCAAAACATGCTGCTGGTGACAAACTGGGTGTTAATTAAGGTTTGATTTATGTATAATTTTTAGCACGGATAATATTGAGACAAAAGGAGAAAATGCTGGTTATTAGCATTTCCTTCTTTTCCATCAACGTTTTCCCAAGCCTAATATACGTGTGTATATACTACTGGACGTCAAAACCAGGTCTTGTTTGGGGATGAGTTGAAATATTTACATGAGTAATGTACATGGTTGGTTAGCAGTACCATTACAGACCCCTAATTATAAGGGTTTGTAATGGTATCACCCACCAATAAAATAAAATAGGGTAACCATTTTTCTAGGATGATAAGTTGACAAAATTTTCGACTTGTCGAATGTCGGCATCTGTCAATATTTGCTTTTTGACTTGTATGTTTTGAACGGTAAATATCGTTAGTTATACACAAATATTGTTCACATATTGAATCTATCATAACGGGAATGGTTTATCATTTCCAAAGAAAATTGACGTTTGCTAAGTTCCCCCTATTTAATACGTTAATCTGTTGCTTATCTAAGACTTCTACATGTATACCATGTTTGCGTATTGGGAGGGATAATGGTCGATCTGGGAATCAAACTCGAGCTAAACATCCCTGGATAGATGGACCCCAAGATTTCTTACCGAGATATCAGATTTAAATGGTTACTATTGAATTCAAACACACGCGGAAACGAGCCATGACTTTGCATTCACAAAGTATTGAATATCTAAATTAAGCCCATTTCAAAACCTGATAGAAATTATTTTATGCAAACTGTTCAAAACCTTCCAATACCTTGCGATTATTAGGCATCATGGCTGAAACATATGTATTACTTTCTGGCATATAGTAGCCGCGTACGCTCTTTTTGTGGACGTGTCAATGCTATTCCCGTGACTTCTATTCTACACCTCGTTTTAAGGTAGAACCGGATACTTTTAAAACTTAAAGCTACGGTCATAAATTTGATATCTTTGGAAACTAGAAGCTATTTCTGGTTCAAATCCGATATTCATTTCCTCGTTCATGTCGTGACGACGTTACCACGACGACGTCAACATAGGTACCTCGCACGTTTTTTACGTCGAATTTCTATAGCCCTGAAATGCATAAAATTGCGTTTTAGTCGGGCAATTTCAACGTCATATCAGTGAAAATTACATTGATGGAAAGATATTTTCAAACGTAATAAGATGATACAAGAATCAATTGTTTCGGACTGACGACGCAGAAATAAACGACGAACTTTCATCTTTTTTCAACGTCAGATTTCGAGGAAAAACTAACTTTATTGCAGAATTTCTTAAAATTGGCCAGAACGATTTTTGCTATTTTTCTTTATTTTATTGCACGACCATATTGTAAGCATTTGGCAAGAAATCAGAAAAATTCCCCGTACCGATTTTTAATAAAACATATTCAAATATTGTTGGTATGCGTCAAAGTTATGCAGTCGGGCGTCGGCAAATTTCGACGAAAAAGCAATTTACGACGGATTTTCGTAAAACTGACCAGAAGGACTTTACATTATTTCATTTTACATCCATATTGTAGGTGTTATGCAAAAATTCAGAAAAGTTTAATGTATAGTTTTTTAATAAAACGTGTTTGAATATTTTAGGTATAAATCAACATTTGCACAGTCGGACGTCGACGTCGAAACTACGTACGTTGATGAGCAACAAGGATGTAGACGCGCCGGGGTTTTCAAACTGCTCAATCCCTGGTAGTTGAAAACGGCGTAAAACCACAATAAACTCAAACTCAAACTGCTCAATGAGACCACATTTGTGTACTCAATTAGTAGTAAATCTCTAATGTCTAAGTAAATATCTAGTAAGAAGTACAGAATCGGGATAACAGTCAACACGCTCACGAAACCGGGATTGAAATTATACTTTCGAAAAAGAATATGCGGAAAATATTGGTAACCAACAGTAACAAATGTCATAGAATAATTAAACTACTTCTGTTCGCATGATGTGGCAAAATAGAAAATGTAAAAATAATAAAATGAATAAAATAAATAAAAATTAATGCAAAAATACATAACATCGCAATATCAATAAAAAAAGTCTTTCGTGTTGCATCAATTTCTATCGGATACTTTTTTGTTTCATTTCTAATATCAATATCGCAGTAGTAAATGCAGCTTATTTTTTTTTTAAAAAAAATATCTCGTTAAAACGTTACCATCGATGAAAAATAAACAAAGACTCTATCATACATGTATATGCACAGTCAGAATTTATAAATGTTTTACTTCAACCCAAATGTTACAATTGACCATTATCTAAACACGATGTGATTTTGACGTTCCTACCAAAATAGTTTGAGAAAACGTTTAGAGAAAAGATGAAAATAGCGACAGTCACAATTTCTCTTTTTCATTTCAATATTTTCTATGGATTAAATACACGAATTCCATGTAAATGCATTTGCATAAGTTTTTTCTCGTGGAGCTGTTTTAAATCCTGGCGCGTCTTCATCCTTGTTGCTCATCAACGTACGTAGTTTCGACGTCGACGTCCGACTGTGTAAATTTTGATTTATACCTAAAACATTCAAACACGTTGTATTAAAAAAATATACAATAAACTTTTCTGATTTTTTTGCATTTCACCTGCAATATGGATGCAAATTAAAAAAGTGTAAAATAAAAGTGGCCAATTTCATGAAATTCCTTCGTAAATTGATTCTTAGTCGAAATTTGCCGACGTCCGACTGCATAACTTTGACGCATACCAACAATATTTGAATATGTTTTATTAAAAATCGGTACGGGGAATTTTTCTGATTTCTTGCCAAATGCTTACAATATGGTCGTGCAATGAAATAATGAAAAATGGCAAAAATCGTTCTGGCCAATTTTAAGAAATTCTGCAATAAAGTTAGTTTTTCCTCGAAATCTGACGTTGAAAAAAGATGAAAGTTCGTCGTTTATTTCTGCGTCGTCAGTCCGAAATAATTGATTCTTGTATCATCTTAATACGTTTAAAAATATCTTTCCATCAATGTAATTTTCATTGTTGTGACGTTGAAATTGTCCGACTAATACGCAATTTTATGCATTTCAGGGCTATAGAAATTCGACGTAAAAAACGTGCGAGGTACCTATGTTGACGTCGTCGTGGTAACGTCGTCACGACATGAACGAGGAAATGAATATCGGATTTGAACCAGAAATAGCTTCTAGTTTCCAAAGATATCAAATTTATGACCGTAGCTTTAAGTTTTAAAAGTATCCGGTTCTACCTTAAATAGTAAATTGTGCTATTCTAATCAACAATGATTTTACACTGCTCATATGTCAAATAAAAACACGTATTCTGAGTGATTGCCTTCTCTAAAATTTAACTTTTGCGAAAGCCAGTGCCTTAATTCGGATTTCGACTCCCAGTCAGTGTAAATAAGATATTCATGGAGTATTCATATTCATGGATAAGAGTGGAACAGCAGTGAAACCACTTTGCAATAGCCGTCTGGTGTCCATCTTCGCAAGCCAAGGGCTCTACCTCCACATTGCTCGTACGAAACAAAGTGGAGGTAGAACCATTGGCTTGCGAAGATGTCAGAGGTCGTGCATCGGCAATGATAAAAAACTTTTACATCTGTGTCTCTAAATGTTATAATCACAGGTGGAAAACTGCTAAATTCTGCGTCTATTTCATGTCCGTTCAAATTTTATAGCAGTGGTCGTAGGCCTACATGATATGACGTCTTTATATGACAGCATTTCATCCAAAGCATTTCATTCAAATTCGCACATTATGCTATGTTCCCTCCACCTACTAGATCAACTCTATCTCTAAAATCCACCCCTCCACCCCGTCCCAAATGAACACCGATCAAATGACTAAATATCGATCTCTAGTCGATTTAGTCTTTCCGACTTCCACAGTTCATTTGATCGAGTGAACAGATTGAACACAGGTCCATTATGTTCGGGATGATGTTGGGAATCACTCGACTACAAGTCGAAGTGATCGCGTGCATGTCTTCTAAACGATAGCAACCCGAGTACACTCGATCTTCAGACAAGGTTGATTAATAATCAGGTCGATCTTCTACTCGATCAATACTCAATCCCTGGCTTCCAAATCAATTTTGTACTCGATATCACACACAAGTAATTTTGACATGTAAATATGTTCGAGCAAGAAGACCAAGCTAGGTCTGGATCAAACTCGATCTTCGCTCAAAACCACTCCCGATCATCCATGCCGATTAAGCTTGAGTTGTTCTCGGTTGCTTGACCGAGCTTGATCCAGTTGATCTGAGCAGTGGTTGGACCCTTGATGTAATATGGACAGACACGAAAGACAAACTTACACTGCCGTAAGAAATGTGGGGTCAGCCCCCCCCCCCCAAATAATTTAAAGGGGGCAGCATATCCTGTGCCCCCCCCCCCCCCCCCCCAAATAATACACCCATATTTTCCTTCAAGAAAGGTCTAGGTATAAAATGCTGTCTGAAAGTTCTCAGAAAGCAGGAAATGGCTTCTTAGAATTCAAAATTTTCTGAGTGGGGGCATGCCCCCAGATCTCTAGCCACGGTACGCTCGGTCGGGTTCCATTCACTTAAACATTAGTCCTGCTCGCAATATTATAAACCTTCCTACGCCTATGACTTAGAAATGATACGTAAGTGCGTGACAACCTTCGGTATACAGAAAGTGGTTGTGGTACTCTTGTTCTTGTAAATTAGGGTCAATAAGCTCACTAGGACAGAAAGCATTGAGTGAAAAGAAGAAATGATGATGATCGGAATTTGTTCTAATATGCGTTTTCTATTGGTTTCTCTATCAGGGATATGAAAACCAAGAAAATAATGGATAAAGGAAACTATTAGTAGCCAATATCTTTCTCCTATTCCGTAGAAACAAGTAGATCTACTGGTAGGACATTCAATATTCAAAGAATAATTAAATAGAACATACAGGCTGCATGTCAGATTTATAGGCTACTAAGATAAAAAGCGTTCAGATGTCTGCACTGAACAAGGGCGGATCCAAGATTTTTCAGGGGGAGGGGTCCAAGCCAAAATGATTGCTTTAAGTATGTTAAATATGTAATGCTATAGCCTATTAATATTATATAGTCAAAATAAGAATTTAATTTTAGACCAATGCCAGTGGGAGGGGGTCCGGACCCCAACCCCGCCTCGACCCCCCTCTAGATCCGCCTTTGCTGAATTATAGGAATTATTGTTACTGATATGATGTGAATGATTGCTTTAAATATGTTAAATATGTAATGCTATAGCCTACTAAATATATATACACATGTATATAGTCAAAATAAGAATTTAATTTTAGACCAATGCTAGTGGGAGGGGGTCCGGACCCCAGTCCCCAACCCCGCCTCGACCCCTCTAGACCCCCCCCCCCCCTTTGCTGAATTATAGGAATTAGTGTTACTGATATGATGTTCTATATAAGTTGCAATAGCATTCTTTTCAATCGAATAATTATTTCCGAAAATAACGGGGGAAAGGGGGAGTGGAGAGGGGGGGGGGGGGGGGGTGTTGGGTAAAAGGAGTCTTCTGGGTTAAAGATTTGAAAGAGATAATGAAAATATATTCTATTTGAGACAAATTTAACCACTTTATTACTTCCAAGTACCAAATAAATGAATTTCTGGAGATTATTGGACAAATTATCGCATATGTTGTCATTTTGATCACTGAAACGTGAAAATACAAAATTGAAAGGAAGAGTATCCGGATACTACATCTATCCGAATGTTTTTGCTAAATTTTATTGATTTCCCATCATTAGATTGTTGAAGACTTTTTATATGTGATTCATATCACCAAAGGCTACTTAAAAATCCAAGAATGATTTCTGTTGCAATACACCAACTGACAGTTTTGAAGTGCGCATGCGCAAGCCGTAAAATATCTCCCTGAAAAGTACGAGTAAAATTTCTTCATCCACTATAATGTCATATACGCGTAGCGTAAAATAGCGCTTCAAACGACGTATTCTGACTGATTAAAAGGAAAATACAGCCGCGATTCATCAAAACAAAGAACAAAGTTGGAAATGGCCACTGCGGGTTTAGGTTTTAATCCGTAATTATCGGAAATGTCCCAATAATTATTTGTTTTCTAACACGGCACCCGCCCAGAACGTTAGCTTTACGGGCTACATGAAAGTTAGAAACCCGTATTTGATATCGGTTATTTGCTTATTGTGTTCTTGTTATGTTCATTCACATCTTTAATTCCTCCATCAAGTGAAGATTTACAAACATACAAACATACAAACATACATACATACATATAAATACATTACATTACACAAACATCAGACAAGAAACAAATACAAATATATATTGGTTGTCATCAGTTAATGACGGACAATGGATTCAGTGTTTAAATATTTGCCACATTTGATGTATACATGGTAGTATTAACATGAGAAAATCAATCTGACTTAGAGCTGATTGTTTTAAATAATCTGGAAACGGTGAGCCTAATAGCAATGCGACTTTAACATGGTCTGATTGAAACATGAATTGGTTAAAAATATCTTCACCAACTTCTTCTCTTATTTTCCTATACAATAAATGTCTGACTTCAAGCACGGTATTGCAATGTAACAAACAATGTATAACTATATTGTCATAGAAGTTTCCACAGTGACTACACAATATTGGGCGATTGGCTCTGCCTAATAATGAAATCATCTTAACAGCTGTATTACAATATTCTCTATATTTGAATTTACATTTACAAATATACCAAAATATACTCTCACAGAATCCTGGGTGAAGTGTGGCAAAAAGATGTAAGTCTTCATCTACAGTTGTACTATTTATCCAATGTTGATTAAATGTTGAGTAGACCTTGGTTTTTACAGTTTTCTTCCATTTAACTGAACTTGGGAATGATGCTGTTTCATGAAAATTTGATAAAAAGTTATTTAATGAGTATTTCTTCAGAATATTGTTTATATCAGAAAAATACCCTGTATTCTTATTTGATAAATGAAAGCTACATAGCCTATGTAAGAATACTTGTTTAATAATATTTGTAGGAGGCATATTACACAACTGACCAAAAAGGTTTAATTTACGAATGTCAATAATTGATTCAATACTAACCATTTTCAGCATACCTAAAGCAATATCTGTTCGAGTGAATTTTCCCATGCCCTGTATTGACTTTATACAAAACCTATGACATCTTTCTAGGAGTAAAGTTTCTTTGTTGGATATGGAATACCATATTTCACACCCAAAAAGGCCACGTGGTAATACCACAGAGTTATACAATTTCTTGCTTGTAAATGGGTGAAGACCATAACAATTGGCACCAATATTGAAAAGTTTCATGTATGATCCCCGTATCTTTTTTACGCTGTCTTGGATACTATCACCGAGTGAAAGATATTTGTTGCATAACACGCCTAAATGTGTGTAAGACTCTTTTTCGCTAATTTTGTCTTCCCCGATCTTCCACTCGCGCGTGGACATTACATAGGAGGTTTTTGTCTCATTAAATACAACTACTGCACATTTGTCTGCATTGTAATCAAACAACCATTTTTGGAGTAATCATGACAAATATCTAACATAACATCTATACCCTTCTTGGTTAAACTTAAAAGACTCATATCGTCTGCTGACGTAATACAAGGTATATGTGAATTTCCAATTACAAGACCATAACAACAATTTTCTAGTTTACAAAGGAGATCATTAATAAAGCATAAATAGAAAAATGGCGAACTCAAACCGCCTTGTCTCGTACCTGTCAAAATATCGAATGGATCTGATCTAAATCCGTTATAAAGAACACTGCATTGTGTTTCTTCATAAATGCTTATGACACTCTTTAGGGTAAGTACGGTAATTCCCAATTCTTTCAGTTTATAAAATAGACCGTTCTGCCAAACTTTATCGAACGCCTTTTTTATGTCTAGAAAACATGTAAATAATTTACTATTAGAATCCTTTGCAAAATGAACACATTCACGCATCAAAAAAGATGTCATTGTGCAACTTATGCCCGACTGAAATCCGAACTGTAGTGGACTAAGGCTTTCAGTCATTTCAGATTTAACTAATTTCAAAAGCAATGATTCATATAGCTTTAAAATAGCAGACGATAACGTTATTGCTCTATAATTATTCGGGTCATCTTTTCTCTTATTATTACCCTTTATTAATGTGATAATGAGCCCAAACTTCAGATTTTTTGGTACATAAGAAAATTTGAACATATTATTGAACAGTATTAGTAAACATTCCTGCAAAACTTTTCCGCCGTAAATTATATGTTCGTTATAAACATTATCATAAGAACAAGTTTTATTTCTATTTAAACTCGTAATAGCCTCTGAAATATCGTCCATACAGAATCGATCGATATTACAGAAGTTATCTTGGGTTTTGCATTCAGTAATAACATCGTTTACGTGGTCAAAGAATGAAGTGTCCGTTACACTGTCTGTACTAGAACTGTACAGATTCTCAAAATATAAGCCCCATTGATTACATATATCTTCTGGTAAACGGTAAAGACATTCATCGAATTTCATACAACTTTGAAATGACTTCTGGGAACGACTCTTAGACCTTTTCCCGTAATGCTTCCAAAATGTTTCAGGGTCTATATCTGCTGATTTGTCGAACTCATCATGTAAAGAGCAAAGATACTTTTCAGCGTAAAACCTATGTTTGCCTCTGAAAAGTCGCTTTGCTTCTTTATATTCTGTATACTGAATGGTATCTTTTGCTTTATTTACATTTAACCAATCTCGCCTTTTATTACGCATTGACGCATGTAAAGTTTTTAATTCATTATTCCAAAATGGCTTCAGATACTCTCTATATTTGGGCTTTGAGACTAAAAATGACGATGAATCTTGAATCGACCTACATATTATTTCATACATTTTACAAAGAATATCTTTGAAATTTTCACTGCTAATATTTGATTTAAAGAACTCCAATTTGTCTGACAAAGCTGAGTCCAGACTGCATTCATACTTTTCCAGATCATCACCCTTAACATTTTTCCATCGGATGAATGATCTATGTTCATCATCCGCCGGCGTAAATGCCTCGGGAATCGTAAGTCGTAACAATACGGGCCTGTGATTCGAAACATTAAGACAATCGTCGTCTATTATAGTACATGACGTGATCTGATGGACTAAATCAGCTGGTAGTAAAATATGGTCAATAAGTGACCTGCAACTCATGTCATAAGAAACAAATGTGGCTTCAGCGCCCGAACAAAGACTTAACGTGCAAGCTGATATGTAGTTATGATGAGTCAAAAAATCTGTTAAACATATACTGCGCCTATCAAGATTTTTGAAAAGCGAAAAACTGTTTAAATGAGCGTTCAAATCTCCGATTAACAAAACTGTTCCGTGCATGGAGTATAAGTTTACAATGTCATGCATTTTCTCGATGTACCCCAAGAAGTCATCGAATCCATGATTACTGCTTGGTAAGTACATCTGGAAAATGAAGTAATTCGCACCGTCTTTTTGCAAATTAATGCCTAAAATACGACTGTCATCTGTATCTATCATTTTCACATAATTGTTTAACGATTTTTTCCAAAGCAAAGCAACTCCGCCTTTTCTGACCAGTCTTTCATTCATGGAAGATTCAGAGACATAGCTTGATTTGTTAAAGCCTATGTAGTTGGTGTGTATACTGTTTATGAAATCGCTATCCCAAGGGTAAAGCCACGTTTCAGAAACACCACACACATCAACATTATGAGACTGTAAAAAGTCGCTTAGATAAGCGCTACTTGACATCAGTCCAGTTGCATTCCAAGTTAAAATAGATAACTCTGACATAATAACAACATAAAAGCTAATGATCAACATGATTAAAGTATTCATGATTGGTAGTTATAACTGTTGTAATCTCTATTCTTGTCATAATTATCTTTGTCATAAATATCTCTGTCATAATTGTCTTTGTCATAATTATCTCTGTCATATTTGTCTTTGTCATAATATCGGTCATCATCGTGACGACTATAGCCACGATGGTTATAGTCATCACGCTGACGCCCGTATTCTTTGTTCTCACTTTTCCTCTCTCTATCTCTTTGACTTTTTGATACCCATGGCTTACAGTTTACAAAGCGAGGCCAAAATGTATTTCTTAAAACGTCTTCACTTTTCTCGTTGTCCTCTACATTTAGTCTGATAGTAACACGATTGCTGTTTCTAATTGGGAATATTGTTACCCATGTGCATGTTACACCTTTAGCCTCTACAAATTTTGCGAGCTTGTCGGGAGTTACACTGTTCTTAAAGCCGCTCACAAAGTATCTCTTAACGCGCCTACACACGTATTTTTCGAAGTCTTCATTGTCTGTGTCTTCGCTATTTTGTGGTGTATCAAAGTTTTGGAGAGTGGAAAAGCGTGATTTGACATGCAATGATCATAATAATAACATCACAACTCATGATATTTATTAGATTGATTCTGAGAATGTGAATAGAAAATAAAGATATTTGTTGTTTCTAACTTAAAAAAAACCTGCTTTGGGAAAAAAATCTCTAGATAAACATGGAGATCTCATATCGGTCTATCGGGAAACTACAAAATGCTTTGGAAAATAAATAATCACAAGCAACTTCTTCATTTTCACAATATTTTCAAACGTCTTTATCTTGTAGGTCGTGAAAAAAAATGTTTTTACATGCGAGTGCGTTCAAGAGCAAATATTATTAATGCGTTTGGTCATTAATTCAATCATTTTTGTCCTACCTGTTCGCATACAATATTTCCCAAATATAATTCAATCAAATACGAAAACATGTAAAATAAGAAGCACCACATCTATCTCACTTTAAAATAGGTGTGTAATTTGCCATAAAATTACCAAATATATGATATCAGATTGTGATTTGTTGTGTTAATTAGATCACGTGTTGACACGTGATTGCAATTTCCCATAATCTCATTCTGATAGTGGTATACTGTCATTTGAAATCGTCTTGTCTCTTTGTCGGGAGAATTAAAATATTGTATCAAATTAATTGGAATAACATGTCAATCGTCAAACCGTTAATCCTTTGCCAAACAACTTACTTGAAGGTCACTAACTATGACGTGGTAGAAGATTGGGGACTGTTCCAATCGAATCAACAAAAGGACAAATATTTCCTTTTCTTAGCAAAGTTCCATAAAATTTAAGTGCTTAAATTGTTTTGAAATTTACATAAAATGTTGTTGTTCTCTTTTTTTTTCAATGTAGTAAATAATCACACATCTAAATAAATTGCATGTCTGCAACAAATTTTGATATTCTTAATAAAAGAAATGATGATGTTAAGGTAAGAAAACGGCTGTCTTGATAATGTTTATGATAGAAAAGGGCTGTTTTCATCCTCAGTTCTGAATTCGGCCCGTAAACATTTCATTAAAAAGAAAATAAATCAAAATCTGCATCTAATCATTGATTACTAGTGATGCGCTATTAGATGTCTAATATTTTAACTAATAATTTATATTAATGTAAGCCGATTTTTTTAGGTTTCAAACAAGTAAATACGGTTACTGGATATTCCAGAAATTGTCTAATGTATGTTTTATGATTTGTCTGAAAATTATTGTAGCCAATCCATGTGACACAGATCAAAGATTTATAGGGGGTATATCCTTCGGGTAAAGATGAAAAGGGTGCGGTAACCGTGTTCATTATGTGCCCGGTGCTTTCAAGAGGTCACACGTGTCATAACTATCTGTGTTGAGATTGGATTAACGAAAGGTGTCTCTTTCATTACATGCTAATGGGTTAACGCAATGTGAAATTAAAGTCGTTTGGATTTAATTTTCCTTTTCAATGGCTTGAAAGAAAAGTAAGTATATTTTTTTTGTATCGAGATTGGTGATCTAGTTCTAAAGGCCCGTGAACTGGAAACAATTTCTCCCTTTCTCGTAATTATTTTGCGTGTCATAATATTCCATGCGTCAAATCAGCATTTTCGATCATCGTACAACAACAAAAAAAATGTTTGGGTAAAATTATTACGCCAAATAAATAGAGAAAATGCTTTATTTATCACGATTGGTTCACTCGCACTTCATGGCAAATGTAAGATAGTTCTAAGGGCCCGTTAGCTGGAAACTATTTCTCTTTTTCTCGTAATTATTTTGCGTGTCATAATATTTCATGCACTAAATCAGTATTTCCGATCATCATACAACAACAAAAAATGTTTGGGTAAAATTATTATGCCATTTAAACAGAGAAAATTTTTAATTTTGTCACTGAAAGTTCTCTCGCTATTGTAATTATATACGCGAGTAGATTTCTTACTCGCGATTTTTCTGCGCATGCGTCATTTCCGGTTTCCGGTTTAAAACTGTTAATCGGTGTATTAGTTGAAGGTCAAACCCTAGAATGACTGGACTAGATCTGTCGATTGGCGTTTGGTCAATTCGTCCCTCGTAACTACCGTTCGTTTAAAACTGTAGTTTAATGACTTAGCGATTTTTGTGATGAATGACTTGCCAAGGGCTCGAATAATCAATCGAAAACGTCTTTAAAAATTCTGAAAGGTTATTAGACACTGACAAAACGTTTGTTGCTTATGCTTCAACCCTTTCCCAAAAGACACGTTTTAGACCGAAAGCTGCCACAGTTGTCAAATTGGATTGTATCCATAGAAATGTGTACATAAAACGGAAAATAATATAAGGAAGATGATAAAACGCGTATTACCGGTTTCAGAGTTGTCCTCTTATCTCTCAACGTTTGCCAATATTTTCTCTATTGGACTCGTTAAAAACATGTGATGTTCGGGAAATGGTTATAGTATTTTGCATAATCATTATTTACTTATTATCCCTAACTTAATGGATAATTTCATAAGGTGGGTCCTAGTCTACTTTCGATATCCGTACTTGGAAGCCAACGCTTTGCATGAATTAACACTTGCTCAAACAAAAAAGTCAGGTTCTGCAAGGTGCTGGCGACACCTAAATGAACCAAAGTATGGAATTGTGTACAATCTAAGGCAGAAAATATTGATGCAAATTGAGAAAATACTGATGTTTTATATTTCGTTCTTCTCTGAATTTACGCCGATGTATTTTCTTATGGTGCGTCAGACCCAGGGCTTTGGAAAGGGTTAAACAAGATATACTGAGCAAAAAAAATTTAGCACGTTTTTTAACACATTATTTTTTCAGTTTATGATAATCAAATGAACATTGCTTTGTGCTGTTCAGTTGTCCCGATCGACAACCATTACGCATACAGTGCATGTGTAGAGTGAACATTCAGTGTATTGGACAAAGTCCAGATAAGCAAAAGTCACGTGCGGCACGTGTGCAGTGACATCGATAATGTCTAGCTTGTCCAAAAACACACGATTACACATATTTGTTAGCAGAATCAATTTAACTGTTACAAATTCTTTGAAATTGATTATGGGAAGGCGAGAAATGATGACGTAAGTTCGACGTCAGAGAGCTCTTTTCATGCTCCAAGCAGGTATGTCTGTAAGAGATGTCGCTTTGCATTTCAACTGTCTACAATTGACAATTACGCGCCTACGGCACTTGGTTTATGCAACTTTAGCCACCAACGACCGACCTAGATCTTGTAGACCGTGTAAAACGACGTTCATGGAGGATCGTTTCACAGCGACGTCTTGACGACGTTTCGAATTCCTGTCTAGTAAGAATTTAGTGCTACTCCTCTAGGACGTCACAAGGTATACCGGTAGTGACCAGACTGTCCGGAACAGGCTCCACACAACTTGCATCAGGGTCCTCCGATCTTACGCCATTGACGTTAAGCATCGACAGGCAAGGCGTCAGTGGGTATTGACACATCGATATTGATTCAGGAGACATTGGACTGATGTCCGGACGAATCTCATTTTACGTGTCATTAACCCTTTACCAAACGGCAAAATTTTAGGGTGATCCACTTCAAAACAACTACAAATGACAAGATGGATGTTATAAAAGATAGGATTTGTGTAAAATATGGCATAGAAAATATTGAGACAAAAGGAGAAACTGCTGGTTATCAGCAGTTTCTTCTTTTGTTTCAATGTTTTCCCAAGCCTTTTCTATATGGGACGTCAAAACCAGGTCTTGTTTGGGAAAGGGTTAACTGACGGCAGGATTTGTGGTTGGAGAAGATGCTTAAGGCTTGATACCAATAACGTCATCATTGAGACTGTTACGTCGAGTGTAGCGTCATTTTTAGGCAGGAATAGATGAAAACAGTTAAACAGATCTCATTTCAGTTAATGGCAACCAAACGGTGCAAGCGCACTGCAATGAAATTATCCAACCTGTCACAGGACCGTCTTACAACGACACGACGTTGTGAAATTTCAATAAGATAATCACCACCCACTTACTCCAAGGAACATACAGAATGATCTACGCCTGAACTGCGTAATCACCAGCAAAAGAACACACAAAGAACATTGTTTGACGTCAGGCTAGAGAAAGTAATGACGTCTGTAACGTCAATGACAATGAGCGTCATCTGCAGTATGAATGGGCAAAATTCCTTTCTGTGTGGTCAGGAAGCTTCTCTGCAACATGGGAAGACATTGAATGGCAGTCCTAGCTGCTTATGCTAGACATTCGCGTCATTGAAATTTACTTGACTTTCGATATCTGACCCCTGTGCACTTTAACGTAAGATACCTAACTAACGCTTAAGAATTTTGAAGCAAAATTTTCAGGAAGCGCCAGAAAATTGAATTTTCAAACACATTAGAGTTTTATTTTTATGGATTTTGGAATAGTTTTTGACTAGGAAAGGACATTTTCCAAGTGTGCTAAACTTTTTGTGCACAGTACATATTATTTTGCTCCGTGTAAATACAAGTTGTTTTTTTTTTTTTAAAAAACTCAATACCCCTTCGATGCCAGGGATTTATTTCAAAATGGCTCCGTATTTGCCAGGCCAATTTCAGAAAATTTGAAAAATTGTGTTTTCGTTAAAAATCAGCTTTAAACATATAAAATTCTTTATGAAAAACATTTAAAACTTACCAAAGTTCTGTTTTAAATCTTTTAATCCACCATTTAAAGCTCATTTTCAGATATTTTTGCCAAAAACGTGTACAGCGAAAAATGACGAAAAATGTCAACGTCACAAACCCGTACATGTCGTCATTTTTGCTGTCTAAATAAAAAGAATAATCACTTTCGAAGTCAGCACATATTTCCGATGGTGTATCATTATATAATCTTATTAAAACCTTCTCATTTTTATAGAATTTACATGTTCTAAGTACATTTTATCGTAATTTAACGAGTACACTCATCACGTCCGCCATGTTGTTTTTTAAGTTTCAAAACAAAAAAATGCTCTGACCGGGTAACTATTTGATATTATATTTAGCTGATCTAGATACATATTTTCTATTTCAAGATATGATTTGGAAAGCTAAGATGTTGATTGGTCGAAATGCATTACACATCATGACATATTCTAAAAATAGAACAAAATACATACGGGGTTTTCCACAGGACGGATATACCCGTCCAACTGCACTTCGGCGACATTTTCGCAGGACGGGTATACCCGTCCTGGGGCATCGAAAGGGTTAAAAAAACTCAATAACCATTCCCTTACCAATATTGGATGACTCATTTTGGAAAGAATTGTGGAGAATATGCTGATAATTAACATTTACTACGTCCCGTAAATTTCTGTATTTTTGTTGTTGTTGTTGTTGATTGTTTTCTCTCTGATATCTGCAATATGATTTTCATTGACGGTCAGACTTAACTTAACGTTTGGTGAAGGGTATAGACGCTAAAAAGGCAGGTTATTTAACCCATTACCACATAGAGACTCTTATTGACCCCAACCCCCACCCCACCCCACCCCATGATAAAGTCTTTGAAAAACATTGTGGCAAATGAAAAAAAAATGTTTGTTGTAAGCAATTTCTATTTTTTACACCACGTTTTCTACCATCAAAAAGTCGAAATGATCCGTTAAATTTCATTCACTATAAAAGTCTGCAACTCATTTCAAATTGGATAACACTACAATTCTGTCGTCCGATAATTGGTTAACCCAAATGTGTTACCCCAAATTGACTCTTTTTGCTGGCCTGCTGGCTTACTGGCTTACTTACTTACTCGCTCACTCACTCACTCATTCACTCGCTTGCTCGCTCGCTCGTTCACTCACTCACTCTCTCATTCACTCGCTCCCTCGCTAACTCACTCACTCACTTACGCTCGCTTACTGGCTCACTCACTCACACTCACTCGCTAACGCTTGTTCACTCACTCACTTGCCCGCTTGCTTACTCAATCACCCACTCACTCACTCACTTGCTCGTTCGCTCGCTCGCTCAGTTGTTCTCTAACTCAGTTATGCTCGCTCACTCGCTCACTCACATTCATTCACTCACTCCAATCGCACGCTCGCTCACTCACTCATACACTCACACTTACTTACGCTTGCTCACTTACGCTTGCTCGCTCGCTCGTCCACTCTCTAACTTCGCTCTCTCACCCACTCACTCAATCAATCACTCACTCAATCTCTTCGTTTATCGCAAAGTTGCAACGGATCTTATTTTTTGTCTTTTTTTGGACATGTATGTGGCTACCTGATTACATGCAGGTACTAGTATTGGATGCGCAGTCGAATCGCATTCGGGCACCTTAAGGTTCAAAACTTCAAAGTAGTCTGCAGTATTTACATTGAAAATTCATAGCCTACTTTACAATTTACGATTATGCAATTTCGAAAGTTTTCTGTCGATTCGATCACGAATTATTTACAAAGATCTCCCAAATATGCGTTTGAAGGTTGCTAATGCAAAAACAGGTGTACTTCAGGGACCGTTTTTCACAAACATTTCTAAATAGAACTTCAAAATTCAAATTAAACTACACGTCATCTGATTTGACTAGACGTTTGTCTCGGCCAATCGGGTGGGTTGTTGTGTAATTTTAGACAGATTGGTGAATACCGGCCCATGTTACAAACTTTTGGAAAAAAAATATAGTCGGTTTTTCCTTTTTATACGCCCGAAGGGCCGTATTATGTTATCGTCTGCATCGTCTGTCTGTCTGTCTGTCCGTCTGTCTGTACGTTAGCAAATTCGTGTCCGGTCCATAACTTTGAAATTATAAGGCCTATGGTCTTGAAACTTCACAGGTGTATAGATCTCATAGCTAGGGTGTGCAGAGCGCAAGAACCACAACTCTACCATTTGTAACTTCTGAGTTATTGCCCTTTGTTTGATTCAGTAAGCAAATTCGTGTCCGGTCCATAACTTTGAAACTATAAGGCCTATAGTCTTGAAACTTCACAGGTGTATAGATGTCATAGTCAGGGTGTGCAGAGCTCAAGAACCCACAACTCTACCATTTGTAATTGTTGAGTTATTGCCCTTTGTTTGATTTTGTTTGATTCTGTTAGCAAATTCGTGTCCGGTCCATAACTTTGAAACTATAAGGCATATGGTCTTGAAACTTCACAGGTGTATAGATCTCATAGCTAGGGTGTGCAGAGCACAAGAACAACAACTCTACTATTTGTAATTGTTGAATTATTGCCCTTTGTTTGATTTTGTTTGATTCTGTTAGCAAATTCGTGTCCGGTCCATAACTTTGAAACTATAAGGCCTGTGGTCTTGAAACTTCACAGGTGTATAGATCTCATAGCTAGGGTGTGCAGAGCACAAGAACAACAACTCTACCATTTGTATTTTTGAGTTATTGCCCTTTGTTTGATTTTGTTGGATTCAGTTAGCAAATTCGTGTCCTGTCCATAACTTTGAAACTATCAGGCCTATGGTATTGAAACTTCACAAGTGTATAAATCTCATAGCTAGGATGTGCAGAGCGCAAAAACCATAACTCTACCATTTATAATTTTTGAGTTATTGCCCTTTGTTTGATTCAGTTTGCAAATTCGTGTCCGGTCCATAACTTTCAAAATACAAGGCCTACGATGTTGAAAATTCACATGTGTGTGGAACTCATAGCTAGGGTGTTTGATTTCATTATCTCAATCTGATTAAATTTGTGAATATTTTAGAAGTACTCCGGTACTTGCAACACTTCGTGAATATTTTAGTACTCGGTGAATTTTGTTTTTTCGGATACTTGCAAGAGACTTTTAGAAAATAACAGGACATCAACAAATATCACACACCCATTTATTTCTGAGCTTCGGGCGTATAATGCCACGCCCAGCGTTGCTCTTGTTCTTTGTTGTTGTTGTTGTTGTTGTTGTTGCTGTTGTTAGGATCGGTCCCATTCTGCTAGGGTCGGTCCGAAATCATATGTCAAGGATATATCTACGGTTGCCTAAACATTACTAATTTCAGCTTATAATAGCCCAAAGATGAACATTCTAATACAGTTGATCATGGGCGGATCTAGAGGGGGGGTGTCGGGTGGGTCCGGACCCCCCCCCCCTGGAATTGGCCGAAAATTTAATTTTGACTTTATAATTTAGTGTAACGTTGCATATTAACTACATTTTAAGGCATAATTTCGGCTTGGACCCCCTGGAAAAAAATCTTGGGCTTGGACCCCCCCTGGCAAAAAATCCTGGATCCGCCCTTGTTGATGGTGTGGGATTTTACTGCTCGTGAGCCATATCCCGTTAGAGACCATCAAAAATGCTGCATTATGAATGGTTAATAAATACTTCTTCAGTCAAACCCAGTTATACCAAATGAGGCCAAGATCAAGCTTAGGCCTACTCCTGTAAGCGTAATGAAGGCTTTGAATGTGGTTTGAAGCCAACTCGCAACGAATAACTCTCTAAGTAGCATATGACTACTTGGTATGTTGGAAAGAATAATTTCAAGATATGCCTGAAAATGGGCTTAGATTACCTTTGAATCGAATTAGTTAAAGAGCCGGAATTCCTTGATATTTAGGTAGATTTGGGACGATTGAATATTCGGGAAGTTTCTAGTTGTTTGCCGGTCCCCAAACTAAATGGTCGCCAATAAAATGACAAAATAGAGTAATTTTTCATCTATAAAGAAGAAAAAGCGGGGGTGTGGGGGCGGCAGCCCCAAAAATACTTCCTAGAAAATAGGGACCGGTATACTAGATGTGTTCCGAATATTCTGCCAACATGTATATCAGAGTAATGTTCACAAGAAATAATCATTGGCAATGGAGATTTAAAAATATTCTTTCAATCAAAATGATCGGACAGTTTATTGATAAAGCGCAACAGTTTAGCAAATTGATCACGATGAAGATTGTGCGTGATGGGAAGGGTAAATCTACGGACAAACATGCCTTGCTTCAGTTAAGACATTTTGCAATAACGCCCTAATTTCTGCGTCAATTTTCAAACGGTTTCTTGCATGTACCCCGCCTTGCTGAACTCTTTCCTCTGATGTACGACTTACCTGAAACAGAATATTACTCTTTACATTCATGTCGTTTTTTGGTCGGATGGGATCAATTTTTGGGAAATGTGAGGAGTTTTCAAAAAAAAGTTATACATCTGAGGAAAGAGCTTAATAAGGCGGGGTACATGCAACAAACCAATTGCAAATTGACTCATAAGTAAGCAAGTTATTGCACATTTTCTTGTCTGAAGCGTGGTTGATTTGGCCGTAGTCGTTTGCATTTCTTTTTCTGGTCGGTTTGGGATCAAATTTTGGAAAAAGTAAAAGGATTCCACAAATAATCCATATATCTGAGAAAAAAACTCACTAAAACGGGGTAGGCCTACATGAAACAAACCTTTTTAAAATTGACTCAGAAATAAAAAAAAATAAGTGAAAGCAAATTTAACATTAATCGAGATTATTTTTGTCCGTAGTCGTTACCCATCCCATCAGGCACAATCTCAACCATGTTCATGTCGAATGATTATGTTCATGTTTTCTGTTTTTCGTCTGAGACATGAGAAATATTGAGAAAAAAGAAATTACACTTTCATCTTTCTGTGTCAATATATCACTATTATTGTTCTCATCTAGCTCAGCTTTCAGTTTGGTCCTCTATTAACACGGTGTATAATCCGTAACTTAAACAAGAGCACGAAACACATAGGCCTACCACATTTAATTGTTAGATCCATCCAATTTGCTTTCCTCAAACCTAAAAGATCTTTATTTCTAGATAATGTATGTTTACAAGTGATTTCCACAGTCGTCCACTTTGATGTTGAACAGCCTTCTGAGTCAAACGTTGATGTTATGGACGGAAACTCGAATCGCAAAAGAACCGCGACCTAGCAGGAATCACAGGCCATTCTCTTGTAATAAGATAAACAACCACTAATCTAGAGCTATCCTTCCCCGTCAACGAAATCCACTTCCAAGTTAAAATCCATCAGCTATCAGGGTTTCCATTAGGACCAAAATCCCAAGAGTCATTGACCCTTGAGGCCAAAATCCCAAGAGTCAAAATGAAGCGCGAGAAAAATCAAACCTTGATCGATTGATAGAGGGGAAGGGGGTGGAATGCTGATTTATATGAAAATGTTTCAAAAAGACCAAAGTGCTTATTTTAAGAGTAAATGTAACGCCTTTTAAACCTTTAGAGTGCTACAGATGAGAAGGGATATTGACTTTTCAAAAAGCATTGTTGTTATCAAACCCTATGTTGAAGGAACTCATTGGAATCGACTCATTAATGCTATTCAAATGAGTACCCACAAGATGGGGTTTGGATTTGAAATTAAAGGTTGGAATGCATTTGCCCCCGTTTACCCCCCCCCCCCCCCCCCTTATTAACAAATTTAGTACAAGATTGAAATCTTGTTTAAAATGGTAGAAATCAAATTCTTGATATTGAAAAGCTGATATTTTTCATTTATGCCAAGGAAATTTCAAAGAAAAAATATTTATCTTTGATAAAGTGCACCTTTAAATTTTCTTTTGATAATGCCGTGTCTAAACCACGAAAACCCATGACAATTAAGATATCTGATTATTTTACCTTTTTTTTAAGAACTTAAGACAGCTAGATCAATTATATTTCGAATAAGTAAGAAAACTGAACATTAATTACTACATATTCAATGGATTCTGTTTGTTATTCAATGATAATGTAATCAGAATTTCATGGCCGCCGGCGAGAGCTACCTGTTGAGTGATGATTAACTTCTTTCAAGTTCTTGGTATTTTTACAAGCAGATTGTGTATCTTATTGCCACACAGCTACTTCAAATCAAATCAAGGACTGTGACAAATTAATTAATGGATTTACGACTGATAATCCGCATGCATCACTGATGTCAAATTAACACTTTACACCTGACTTGCAAATCGGCGGCGAAAGATTGCGTAACACAGTCACAGTTTATCGATTTTTTACTGCTCTGAACTAAAGGTGTGACCTGGATAATGGGTCAATTAGTAGATATCCCTTCATCTTGAATGATGGGTGACGCATGGGTCGTAAAAATCAAGAGTCAGAATGATGCATCAGTTGAAATTTCTGAGAGTCAAATTGGGGTCATTTTCATTTTTCATGCGTCAAAACCCGAGCTCCCGGGTCAAACGGAAACCCTGGCTATCCTTATGTATACTTCTTTTGTTCAAGAAATCTACGTCCCGATTACGTCATCAGATATGATTAGACTGGGAGATGATTATTTTACTATTGATGAGGGTGTACAGGTTTTCCATGAAATTACATCGCGGAAACCGAAAATGACAAAATTTCGGCTTTATTCCCAATTTTCCTATTCACAACATATCCTCGACCGAGGATATTTGACTGCAAAGCTGGTCCGATATCGCACGTGAATCTCCCGAATAGCACATGTTTTTTCACGATATCAGCCAGGTTTCATCTCGTTAGGCTATTCAATGCTGATAACGGCCCGAAAACACACATTTTATGCAATTATCTTCAATAACTTTATCAATACTTGACCAATTTGATTCAGTTAAAAGCAGAGAAGGTGGGAAAATGTCAGGAGTAACATGGACGTGGTGGATTTTTGAAAAATGAACTGATACAAAAGTTGTTGAAGATCAATCAAAATATCCACCACATCTATCTAATGCAGAGCGACTGCCTACATTCTCTGCTTCAAACCGAATTCAAATCGGTCCAGTATTTACAAAATTATTGAATATTTTTTGAAAAAATATTGTATCATGTGATTATTTACCGTGTTAAGCGTGTCATTTTAAAAGGATCAAGAAAAAAAAAATGATGACCTTTTGGATGATTAAGTAATTTTCGCCCGACTCGACCCAGCTACTGTCTATTGATCGGTGCAATATTTTACCAAAATAAATTTGCTAACGTACAAGGATATTCTTTATTCATAGACTTATATGAGAAAGACATGTCAAGGACATAGGGATAGCAAGGATTCAACGAAATCGGCAAGTATTGATTTTTAAGTATTTTAATCGTTTTTAAACAATGAATTAAAGGGTAATATCATAGGCGTCTGATTCTTCTTTTTTGCAAAACAACATAATTGAATGAATAATTTTAGTTAAAACATTTTTCAAATTATGAATGAAAAAAGAAATTATTCAAGATTTTAATTTTCCATATTGTAATTTGTGTGAAAAATTATCTCCCTTGTAAATTACTTGTAAATTACTTCCCTTAGGTCATATTTTATATTCATATGACCGGGGCACTTGATCGGTCACGTGACTAGTGACGTAATTTTCGAAGTAGAATATGACACTGAATTTCAGCGATATAAGTTTGGTTTATTGGGGGTTTACGCCGTTTTCAACTACTATCTCGTAATGAAGTGATCGTTCTAGAGTAAACGGAGGACAAGCACGAAATGATTGAAATATTATCATATTTTTTTGGAAAAATGAAGGAACGAATGGGGTTTTTGTGCAACCTAGAAAATATTGAAAAGAAAATCGCAAAATTTAACATACTCACCATCACATCACCATTTAGATACGATTTCCTCACTAATTAGCAAAAACCTTGATATCCGATCACTCGATTGTCGATAAATGACACAATTTCAAACACGTATCATTGTGGGACGGACGACTTTTTTTTTTAATTCTTTCAACTTTCGCCGTCCAGTGATGGGTTAATAAGATGACACGATGTCGTCGAAAATCCAGTTGATCGTATGACATTGACCAATTTTACATCAGTCAATTACTTTAGACATCATCAAATTTTATTCCATAATCAAGGAAATCAATTCCATTGTTCGTTACTAAGTGTGAAAAACAGATTAGTCAAACGGTCTTAAAAAAGAATTTGATGACTTCTTAAAAATTAGTATTTGATTTTCGGTGACGTTTTCATTTGAATTGACAATTAATCAGGATTTCATTCAACGATATCGCTTTAACCCATTCCATCACAATGACTCCCCCCCCCCCTCAAAAAAAGGTTGTGGAAAGCATCGTGAGAAATGAAGAAATTGCTTGTCTTGCATTTCCCACGATGTTTTCTACCTCCACCACACACAAAATAAAATAGAATTAATAACAATAATTCTCTTGAAATTGTTGTCTGCAACACCTTTGATTTCAGACGAGACCAGAGTATTTTTGCCGTTTGGATATGGGTTAATCCTTTCCACAACTACAATGTTTTAGAGGTTTCCAATTTCGAAGCTACAGAAGATCAATTTGATATTGATAAAGAGAGAATTTATTTGCAACATAGCGAGGAGATTCGGATTGTTGAATCAAAAAGGGAAAACTATGATCGTTTTATAATTGGTTTTCACAGGATCATATGTTTTAGAAAAGGGCAATATAATTTTGAAAACTACTTCCAGTAATTGCTGTACTGAGTAAAGGGAGCGAATATACATGTGTTTTATGACATCTTTGACACCCGCGTGTTTATTGACCAGTATCTTACACCCGTTTTTGTAATTAATCAGCTCATTATGTAATAAGGTGTTTATTTCCAATTAATGTATGTAAAGAAAATCTATTAATGCTATTTTCGATTTTAATCATTTTTCAAAAATGATCCTTTTATTTTCGATGACACAAGGAAACAAACAAAAAATAAATAAATAAAATAAATAAACGAATAAAAATAAGAGAGAAAAGGATTAGATGCTGAGGTCACCATTTTCTCCTAACCTTTTAGCAATACTTTGATATCTCATGATAATTAAAAAACTGCCCAAACAGTCTTAATTTAATCGCTTGCAACTCATATTGATACAATATTAAATATATCAAAACTGTTCGATAAATGCCTAAAACGATCTTTATGCGCTCTCAACTCTTTCCCAAATAGCACAAATTTAGAGTTCAATTTTAACGACCCTGCAGATAACAAAGGGGTGATGATAAAATGGGGTTCTCTATATGTCGCGGAAAATATTGAGACAGAAGGTGATCACGTCGATTATCAGCATTTTCATCTTTGTCTCAATGTTTTTACCAAGCCTTTTTGAGCGTCAATACTAGGTTTTGTTAAATGAAAAATTTAGGGGAAAACCAACACACATAGATTGTTTTTCTCTTCCACTTCATTTTTTTCACTCACGAGATAATGGCTTCGGCAAACATCATGGTAAAAGAAGAAATTGATTTAGACAGGCAATTTCTTCCTTTATACAATGTTTTCTACCCAAAGAGACAAAAAGTAAATACCATTCACTTGCAATTTTCGTCTGCAACATCTGAATTTAGACCAGCCAATTCTTAGCCTTTGCCTTGGTAGTGGGTTAGATGAAACCCTGTGAATTGAAACAATGCCTGTTTCGAACGACAGAGAATATCGCATTTTTATTTAGGAGCAGCACCCATGAACACGCAATCTTGATAATTATGTTTTAGCACTGCATTTGGATAAAAATTTGTTTGTCATCAAAATCTGCATAATCTTTGAATGACATGACGGTACAAATTAAGTAGAAGTTGTACGGTCCTGGTTCAATCTCAGAATCCACTTTCGTTTTCAATTTGATTTCCTCGGAAAAGCAACTGTATACTACATGTATAATGTTTTATGGGTTACTAAGTGAACATTGCAATCGTAAGTTACACACAACAGGATTTTGAAGCGATATTCCCATAAACCTTTATATCAGACCACTCGATTATCGATAAATGACGCAGTTGTCAATGTAGACAGGTTCGACTATTTCGTATCCAAGGATACATAATCCAAGGGAAGTAATTGATGCGGCATATTTTGTGTATTGGTAAAATCGATAATTTGGCTGATGGTTTGCAATGCGTTAATGCTTTCCCACACGTAATGACTTTTTTGTATTGTTTTTTAAACCATTTCCGAGCGATTTATAAGGATGAACTGCGAACTCGTAATTTTTTTGAGGTTATCCTTTAAAACTTACACAGTCAAAATTGAAAGCTGTTGCAGACGATAATGCTGGAATTTAAGTAAAATATAGCTTACACAATCTTGAGGCAAAAGGAGAAAATGCTGATTACCATCACTTTCGTCTTTTGCCTCAGTGTTCTTCCAGTGTTTTTTTCTGTTTGAGACGTCAAAACTAGGTCCATGTTTTTGAAACCGTAAAATGAGAGATGTTTGAATGATAGTGAAATACAGGTAGATTTTGCGCGTCATAGGCCTACTGCATAGAACGTACGTAGAATATATATGAGCCGGGATCTGAAAAAAAAACGTTCCTTATATCATTTGAGACAGCCAGGTTTCAAGATCAGGCCGTGCCTAGATGCAGTCTGACCAGCATCCATGTTACTCTTGAATGGTTGCTACAGACCATGAGGAAGCTATTTAAGAACAACATGGTTCCTGGTCAGACTGCGTGTGTACGCAGGCTGATCTGGAACCATGTTGTTCTCAAATGCTATAAGGGACGTTTTTCCAGATTCTGGCTCATATGTATATTGTTGAAAAAAGGTTAAATTCTGCTTTTAACAATCATTTCCTTTTGTTCCTAAATATTTTCATGATACCGGCGTTCGCTAAATAAATAGTTATATAACGCGTAAGAAATAATAGAATATCGTATATGCATATACATGCCTACAGGTCTGTTTGAACAGCGTGAAGATGAAGTAAAAATAAGCGAAGTCTTTGCACGTTACATGACAATAAAACTTAAAACATTTCCAGATTGTTTGATTAAAAACCATTGACGAAAAAGAAGAAAGTTGCTGGATTTAAAATTGCACTCTTCTTGTATCCAAGTAGTCATTAGTCATTTTTGTTTTGTTAACTACAACACATTTTGATTTGGACCCGTTTAAAAAAAACTTTCATTTTGGAAAGTGTTCACTTTCCAGAATTCTACAACTATTTAAATCATTTTTTTTCTTTCTTTCAAGGTATCAAGAATGGTGTAACTGCTTATAAATGAACATTGAGGTACGTGCCAAAATGGAAGAAACTACTAGCACATTTCAAAGAAGCATAAAAAACTTATTTGCAATTCTTGATAGATTTAATAGAGATGCCCTTTACAAGAGCCTTGACGTCGAGCTTGACTTTGTTGACTGTGCGGAAGACTTCTGTGATATATTAGGAAAGATACTCGGAAAGAAGGAAGGAATAAAAACTGATGGAGAGTATATGAGTAGCTCGCTGTTGGCCACTTGTGAATTGTCATTCAGCGATTACGCGGAAATCATCGAAAACAGTCCAGGCATGAAAATAAAAACTCAATATCGGGGTATTCTAAAACGAAACCAGAATGAGATAACCACGCCAGTATGGGATAGATGGTCTCTGCTCTTTTTTGCCTGCAGTCAGGCGATTCCTACTGATAGAAGAGAAAGGGAAAGTCTCAGGACAATCATCGATGTACTGATCGACCACTGTCCTGAGATGATAATTCACCCGACGATGAGTGGTAGTGACGAAAGACGAGGCCCCACGCCATTACACCTGATGGTAGTGAAGGAAGCCACAACTAAACCAAAGAAAGAGTACAAACACGGAATTATAGAGCACATGCTTTTACGTATAGCTAGTGCACCAGAAACCCGAGACCAGAACTTAGACCTTGATAAATTCAACCTGAAGGGAGAAATGTCGAGGGGTTCACTTCTTCGGGCTAAAACGTTGTTGAATATAGCTGCACGCACGCTGGATATGGATACCATAGAATTACTTCTGAAGGGACCCACAGAAGACAAATACCAGCTGGCCATGGACTCCTACAATGAATACAAAGACAACATCTACCACTCATTGATTCGTTATACAATATTCTTTCCAGAGAAAGAGAAGGACGTCAAGTATGTCATGGAGAAAATTGAGGTTTTATTGAACAAGAAGAGCACACAATTTATTGTGATAGATTCGTCCAAGAAGGGAAAGCCAGACAGTTTATGGATGATGAAGAATCGTGAAAACCTGACCCCTCTACAACTGTCTGCCAAGTTAGGCCGCTTTGAGATCTTCAAATTTATCCTCAATAGAAAGGTAAGGAAGTCTACATGTATGTTTGTTACGATTCAATGTTACACTTGCTCCAAGTAAGAAATCATTGACGATAAACAAAATACATCTTTAAGGACATATTGCATGTCTCTATAACTGCTGAAGCTACACCAGATCAGATAATATTTATTATTTACAAATGCTGTTAATAAAAAAATCAAGGCATAGAACGGGTATGCCATTTGATGACGTTTATCGTACCCCAATGGCCCCGTGTTGTTTCTATGCGAGTTGATAAAAAAGATACGGTACTCTAAATCAAAGATGCCCTTTCTTGCAGCACAATACGCATCTGCGGCGTTACGATTATTATGGTTTACGCAATTGTTATCGAGAAAGATTTTTCTGAGGGTTTTACCCTACAAATGCATGAATGATAAAAAATGAACATAACATCTCTCACTGTTAGGTCTACCGATTGAATGCTGATGACAGGGGTAACTTTGATGACGAGTCCTATGACGTCACAGAAATCGAGACCATTCCCACTTCAGGCGACAATGACAGGCAGACTAACGAGGAAAAACAAGAGGATCTAAAGATGGATACCAAACGACATATATCTGCGCTTCATCTTTTAGAACAGTACGTATCTAGTGAGAACTCGGCTCGATTTGTAAGTCTGAATGTTGTAGCCAGACTCATCTCAGATAAATGGTATGCTTACAGAAAATGGGTGTTGATTTGGGCTTTCATACATTTTATTGTAATGACTTTGTACACATGGCAAGCTATTGTAAGGTCAAGATTGAGAAATCCGATAACATCACAAAGCGCCACAATTCCTGAGTATGATAATGTTGCTTTTGTCATTTCTTCAAGCTCCATTACAGTAGTCTATGGATTGTTGTGCTTTGTACTACAGTGTCGCTTTTACTACCGATACTGTTATGGAAGTAGAAAAAGTTGTCCATTCTTTGCATATGCTCATGCATTTTCCTTGCTGAGTGTAGGAGTCTTTTTAGATTTCTTCTTGATGCTTTTCGTCTCCTCCTATGAAAACTTCATCCTACCATTTATGCTGATTCTGGGTTGGTATTTGGCCATATTTTTCTTGCACGTGATTGAACATTTGAGCTTTTTCTCAATTTTGATCAAAGAAGTAATCAAACATTTGATACAATTTGGAATTGTCTTGTCTGCTTTGTTGATCGGATTCTCCACAGCAATGTTTGTTGTGATGCAAAATGCAGAAGATATAGGGGAAGATACATTTGAAAACATTGAGAAAACCATCGTCAAAATGTTTACAATAATGTTGGGTATTGGAGAACTTGGCGTATTGTTTAATGCACGACAACCTGCTCTGGCTATTGCTATATTTGTCCTGTTCGTTCTCTTGACTACCATATTGCTACTTAATGCTTTGATAGCCATCATGTCAAATACATGCTCCGCTCTGACCGATGAGGCATCGAAGAAGACTTACGTGCGACTTCACAGAATGTACACCATTATTCATCTTGAGGCGATGCTTCCACAATGTTTGCTGTCGGCTTCTAAACAAGTATCACGACTCAGCCACAGTAAGCCAGGCGACATTGTGATCAGACGAATTCTGTGTCTGCGACCTGAGGACGACGATAAACCGGATAGGTTGGACGCCATGGAAGGAACTGCTGCAGAAAAAATCATGATGCGTGTGGCAAACTATGCGTTTAGCTCTAAACGTAGGCGCAAGACTAAACCAGCTCAGTTGGAGAAACATGTCTACTCGAATGGGACACGAACACTGAGGCGGACGGCTGGTATTACAGAAAACACACTCGATATATACGAAACAACAGTAAGGCCATAGTCGTAAACAATTCGAATGACGTGGAATTGCAAAGAAAAAAATGTTGTTTATACGTATGTAATATGTATAATTTGTAAATTGTAGCATGAGAAGTATTGAGCGAGTAAAATGAAGAAAAAGCTTATCATTCAGATGCGGTTCCAGACAATTTTCCAGGGGGGGGGGGACATTGGAGCACAAAAATTTCATGAAATGTCATTTCGATAATCGTTTTTTAAATCGAGGGGAGGACTTCCGGATACCACTCCATCAGGATATATTATTAGACATTAGCATTGTCGACCACCGGCATTTTCTCCGAATGACTGCATTAACTAGATTCAGGAGATAAGACTATATGAAAGTTATTTCAGACAAAACAATAAATTTTAGCAGAATAAATGCAATCTCGACAAAGAAATTATTAAGGCACATATACTCCATCCATCATTAGATACTACAACCGTGCATAAAGCTTCGACGTTTTCCATTTTAAACTACCAGAAAACCTCGCCAACATTCGTTGCCTTGGAAGTTGGACTATCTATAGACTGTAGGTTGCGAAATTGCAAAATTTTACTTTAATTAAAGGTGATGTTCGTCCTTCACTAGCGCAGATGACCATGGCTTCATTTTAAACGTGCTGACGGTGTGTGCGTAGGTGGTTGGTGAGTCCAATCCTCGCATGGAATAATCGAGGTGGGGATAGGGAACGCTCGCCCGATGATCTGAACTGGAGTGTGTATTGCTGAGGTCTTTCCGTCTCTGCCGTTTGTCTTGTTGGTGCCGGATACGTCTCTTCTCATACTTCACGACTGCAGTCTTGACTGTAGAGCGCCACTCAGATCGGTTTTCTGCAAGTCTTTCCCAATATTCAGTTGGTATCGCATTGCTTGAAGGCGTCTTTCAAAGTGTCCTTGTAGCGCTTCTTTGGTCTGCCTAGTGTCCGTTTGCCGGCAGTAAGTTCCCCATTAAACAGCCTTTTTGGGAGACGCTCATCATTTATGCGGTGAGCATGGCCAGTCCATCGAAGTTAGGAACGTAACAATATGGCGTTGATACTTTCCATCTTGGTACGCTTTAGTACCTCTGTATCTGGAACCTTATCTTGCCACTTGATGTACAGTACCTGTTTCAAGCATCTCATGTGGAAGCCATTCAACTGTTTAATGTGCCGGCGGGCTGTAGACAGTCCAGGTTTCACAGGCATGCAGTAAGGACGGAAGGACAACTGCTTTGTTGACGTTCAGCTTGGTGTCCATGCTTAGTCCGCGACGCTCCCATACGTTGACCTTGAGTCTTCCGAAAGAAGCATTGCCTCTAGCAATTCTATAGTTTACTTCCTCATCAATGCTTACAGAACGTGAACGTGTACTGCCTAGGTAGACAAACTTGTTTGTAGCTGCGAATCTTTGTCCAATAATCAATATGTTAGGTTATGCATATGTGCCAGAAGGAGTGGTCTGATGTAGAATTTCTGTCTTTTTTGTTGAGATGGTAAGTCCGAAATTGTCGCAGGCATGGGAGAAGACATTCATACTTTTCTGCATGTCATGCTCTGTTTCCGCGTTTAGGGCACAGTCGTCCACAAACAAGAATTCGCGAGCAATACTATGGGACACCTTTGTCTTGGCCTTTAACCTTTGTGTGTTGAAGACACTCCCATCAGTGCGATACTTAACTTGACCCCAATGTCGCTTTTACGAAAAGCATCTGTTGTAACATAATCGCGCTTCTTTCCCAATTATGTTAGTCGTCTCCATGTGACCGTATAGTAGATTTTATGATAAAACAAACACCTCCTTTGTGGACAATACAGTGTTTAATCTATCTCACATATTTTTATTTAAACCTCTACATCGAACTCCACAATGACATAACAATGTCTTATTAAAATCCTATCAAATCTCAAACTGATCTTGATCCATCTCTCTTCACTATGTACAATTGTCTATTCTGATCTTAATCATTCGCGTAATAATATCTCTCCGTTCTAGAGCTAATTGCGTCGAACCCATTCCCTACTACATCTTTCTACATTTCATATTAAGCTCATTCTGTGCTCCTCTCCCCCGTGTTACCCGAGAACACTCTATTTTAATGACAGACATCAACGAATCAAAACACTAAATAAACTAGCATGGTACAAGAGTATTGGTCAATGGTCGAATCTATTACTTCACTCGTCAAAACTCTATGACATCAGGGCGTCCCCGGACTGCCTAGAATCTTGTATATTGACAAATCAATATCTTATGCTATGATATTCTCTTCCTTCATAAATAGGAGTTTTGGCCCATTATATTACATTATCCCCCTTTGTTACAAGATTTTTACTTGTTCATCAATCAAAATCTTAATCAAAAATGTACCTGAAACAATACGCTTGTATAAAAGCAATTTAACATATTATAAAACCATCACCAAAGTTAATCAATATGTTCGAACATACGCACATACAAAATATATACATCTCACTAACATAATGGCCAAAATGTTCTTATTGCCACTGCATTATACAAGTCATGTACATTACGTAAAAAAGTAAACCTGTAGTTGTCACCAGTGACACCGCACCGACACTTCATGTATATATTCACGGGCTTCCACATCAAAGTTCTAGTGTCAAACAACATAAGCAACTTCTTAGAAAATTATTGCCCTGCAACATTATACATGTTACACTAATTATAAACTAATACTACCGCACATTATGTGTTTCTGCTGGATAAGGCATTTTACCTTGCCTAAAAATGAATTTTACTGATATCATTTCTACGTTCAAGTAGATCCAGCCATAATGTACAAACATTTGGTGAACTTTGAACCTCGTCAGTCAGGATACCAACCAAACTTCAATTTGATTTTTTATGGGTAAGACATAAAAATCACAAGACTGTCCCTTTAAAGGAATTTTCTAAACCAATCTTCCTAATAAATCTTACAGAAGTGGTATGATTAATTTCGCTAGCCTGAATACAAATGTTTGGCAAATATATTCGATTCCGCTTAATACAGCCATTATTTATGATTAATCTCATAAATCACCAAAACGGCCCATTCAATTACTTGTCTAAATCCCTCTCTTACAATAAAGATTAAATTGGACATGTAGCCAAATGATTTTTCCAATATCTTTCCTGAACGACCTCTGAATCTTGCATCAGATTTTTCCAATATTTGTGTGTTAATTAGTATTCCCTGCTATTGACGTAACAACGCGTTCAACAGAATTTCCCTTCTCTACCAGTTCATTTATGAACAATGAAGGATTACGTTTGAAGCCTGAAGAGTAATTCTTTAATTCAATGCCTTAGAGTAACTCATTATAATGTTCAACACTGCCTTTACACGTTAAACCTTAATTAAAACATTGCCAATTTCCATTTGAGAATTATCACTATATTCGTGGTCAGATACATTCTCTGGTGACATTGACTCGACCGCTGTTTCATATTCACTCCCGCTATTGTTATTATATTCCTTGTCAGAGTGATTAGATTTTATTCGTTTCACAGAAGGCAAATGCTCTCGGACGATTTCCATTATAGTCCTATCTTCCAATTGACTAAGCAAATGGTGCTTAGATGTATCTTGATCAGTATGATCAATATCTCGAAAGAGTTTGTCTATCTTCAATAATTTTGGGTGATTTCTATTTGACGCTACAAACTCGTCGAACTCTTGAATTATCCTATCTCGGCGTTTTACTTTCTTGTCTGTAACAATGTCAATGTTTCTTCGAGAATTATCACGACGGACGTGATCAGACACATTCCCTTTAGAAGGTGACTTGACAGAAATTACATTAGAGCTTTCCTCATTATACTTAGAATAATCTTCCCAACATTGCGATTTTCTAACCGGAAAGTTATTTGATAGTTTTCTACGCCTCGTTTTCTCACGTCGCTTAATGAATTCATTTTTCCTATATTCAAGGATTGAACTATCAAAGGAAGAGTAATATCTTGTTAATCGATATCTATCTCGCTCTTTTCTTGATGCCTCTTTTAATCCTCTTCCTTTTTATAAAGTGATTTCTTTCTGAGGTATCAGACTCACAACTTGATTCTGGTGTGTTATAATTTAAAGATCGGTCTGACTCAGAAATGTCAGATTCTGTTTCATATTTCCTTTTTGTTTTTTGCCTTTCCCAAGATTTAAGATCTTCTGACTGTGAAATTACTGATCTTAAGTGTACTGAACGGTTAAGATCGGAATAATCTGAATCAGCGTTATTGACTTTGCTATTTGCAATTTCTCTATTTTTAGAGAATACACATTGCATATTAGCTCGAGTAGCTGAAGCGACAACACTATCCCTTTTCAACCTAACCGTTTTTCCTGTGTTGTTGGTAGACATGATTGATATTGTCTTCCCATTACATCTTGCCATAGAATTTGTCAATGCAATACCTGGTTTATTATATAGACATGTATTTTCCTGTTCTTTTATTTCACAAACTACCCTTTTCTCTATTCCAAGATGTCTTTGTAATCGACAATTAACAACGCAGCACGAAGATGGTTTAATTACTAATTTATCTTTAAGCCCAACAAATGATGAAACATGAACATCTTCTTTCATTTTAATATATGTTTTATCTATTCGTAACATTTGTAGATAAAAAATAAAACGAACGCCTTCTTTCCGTAGCCAATCAAAACCTAGAATAACATATCTGTTCATGTCTTTTTCCACAACAAACGCATGCGTTAACGTCAAATCATTAATGTTAAAAGTAATTGTAACAAAACCATTAACATGTATTGACTGTCCATTAACAGATTGAAAAGATATTGCCTTTTTAGGCAACTTAGGTTTATTCTTCAAATTTTGATACACTCTCATATGAATGAGGCTGATCTGACAGCCGCTATCCACGAGAGCTCGGAGCCGCTGCTTTCCTAAATTAATTAAAAATGAATTTGGATTTCCCGAGATATTGATATTCAATTTTTGTACTTTTCTGTTAGTATGTGCGTCGGCTTCATTTCGCGCAGACCTAATTAGTTTTTTGACATTGATTATACCCTGTCCTTCGCCCGACAGTCGCGTTTTAAATGCCCAATTGTTTTGCATTTATAACATTTCCTTGATTTCACCTGGCCTATCTTCATAGGTTCTTATTTTGCGATTTTACTTGAATTTTCTTCTGTTCTGAGTCCGATTCTAATTAACATATTTAGTTCATTCGTCGCGATTTTTACAGCATCTTGAAAACTAGTAGGATTTGCCCTCATGACCCATTTCTTTATGCCTTTTTGCCTTAATCCATCTATGAAAAATTCTATCAACAATTGATCTACTACTTGACCCCATTGTCCTTCAAAAGCTTGAGATGCAAGATTCAATAATCGCTCGGCAAATGTTTGAACATTTTTTTGTCCTTGTCTGGCCTGGTACAAAATTTTAAGCGCGTGTTTTGTATCTGCCACAGTTGCAAAACGTGAACATAATTCTTGTTTTAAATTTGCCCATTTGTACTGATGGTTGGAACTTAAATATCTCTGCAAGAAGCCTCCTACAATTCCCGACGAACTTTGGAGTGCGATCAGACATATTTGATCTTCTGTAATCCCATTCAACAAAGCATATTTATCAATTAGTTTTACCCAATCCTGAAATTCATTTTGATCCCCTTCAAAGGTCGGAACAACTTTCAAAACACTTTGAGCATGAAAAACTTCTGTTAAACTGCCAATTTGGTCCAAAATCAATTTTTGAATATTTTCCTGATCTGGTTGGTTCTGACTTATCATTTTCAAAATTCAACAAAATATTTGTACTCACTATTTAAATTCTGTTTTCTTCTTTTCTGTCCCCTCTTTGGATTGACCTGGTCCCATAACCGTCTTGCTACTCAAAATAATCAGCTTCCACAGAGCAGCGTAAATAAACGATCGTCCAGAATGTCCCTACTCTCTTAAGAACAGAGCACATTCTCTCTTCATTCCATTATGATATAATGATGCTCTGTTCCCGCGGGGTCATTTCACGTCTAATCTCGGGGCCTTGGCGGGATTTCGGTATACAATCGTTGGCTTTACACAGCGAAACAATTTTAAAAGCTGATACAAACTTCCATTGGCTGACTCTTCAAATTACCGGCTTCAGCCAATAGAAGCGACGTAATGTGTACGTAATCAAACAAGATAAAACTGAATGATTTTGATTCGATAATTCAAATGTTACCGGCTTCAGCCAAAAGTAGAAGCGACGTAATGTATACGTAATGATCATGCAAGATAAAGCTGAATGAGTTTGATTCGATAATTCAGATGATGTGCTATAATTAGATTATGACGACCAAATAGGCTGTTTGTGTACCAAAAACGGCAGAGGTCATATTTGATGGTTAATCAATAGAACTCGGCTTTGGAGAGTAGAATGTCCCTAATCGCGACATCTGTCCATCAGATTGAAATATTTTGGAATTCATCAAAAGTGCTACCAATCAGCAATGTTTCTCGAAACGAAATGTCATGAGTGTAACTAATTTTCCCTCAGTGTTTATTCTGCCAATAATCCCAGTCTGACTGCTCACTGAATTATAGTCCGATCCAAGTCCGTAACACAACTGTTAGTTGATCCTGGTCTCGGTACCAAATTAAATCTGTAACATAATCGCGCTTCTTTCCCAATTATGTTTGTCCTCTCTATGTGACCGTATAGTGGATTTTATGATAAAACAAACAACTCCTTTGTGGACAATACAATGTTTAATCTATCTCACATATTTTTATTTAAACCTCTACATCGAACTCCACAACGACATAACAATGTCTTATTAAAATCCTATCAAATCTCAAACTGATCTTGATCCATCTCTCTTCACTATGTACAATTGTCTATGCTGATCTTAATCATTCGCGTAATAATATCTCTCCGTTCTAGAGCTAATTGCTCCGAACTCATTCCCTACTACATCTTTCTACATTTCATATTAAGCTCATCCTGTGCTCCTCTCACCCGTGTTACCCGAGAACACTCTATTATATTTGACAGACAACAACGAATCAAAACACTAAACTAGCATGGTACAAGAGTATTGGTCAATGGTCGAATCTATTACTTCACTCGTCAAAACTCTATGACAGCAGGGCGTCCCCGGACTGCTTAGAATTTTGTATATTGACAAATCAATATCTTATGCTATGATATTCTCTTCCTTCATAATTAGGAGTTTTGCCCCATTATATTACATTGTGAGTATTGCTTTGAACACCATACTGAAAAGGGTGGGTGTCAACACACAGCCCTGTTTCACTCCGTTTGTAATAGGAAAGGGTTCTGAGTACTCTCCATTGTCCTGTACTCTGGCAAACATATTGTCGTGGAACATTCTTACAACTGTAACGAACTTGGCTGGACATCCGAACTGTGCCATTATCTTCCAGAGTCCTTCCCGACATACCGTGTCAAAGGCTTTGGTTAGATCTACGAATGTTGTGTAGAGTCCGACATTTTGTTCCTGACATTTCTCCTGCATCTGACGTGCTGCGAATATCATGTCCACAGTTCATGTCCTGCACGAAATCCACATTGGCTCTCAGGTAGAAGGTCTTTTGCTAGGTGGGCATTCAGACGGTTGAGCAGGATACGATCTAGTATTTTGCCTGCAATGGATAGCAGGGAAATACCTCGGTGATAGTCACAGCAATTTCTGTTCCCTTTGCCTTTGTAGAGATGAATAATGCTGGCATCCCTCATTTCTTGTGGAAGTACTTTTTCTATCCAGATTGACCTGAATAACCCTGTGAGTTTATCAGTCAGTGTGTGACAGCCAGCAGCATAGATCTCGGCTGGGATGGAGTCAGAGCCAGGGGACTTGCCACTTAAGAGCATCTTGATGGCTTTGTCTACTTTATTTTCAGTCGGGAGGTTTCCGAGAGAGTTATTCATCTCAACTTGGGGAAGACTTTCAATTGCTTCATCGTTGATATGTGAAGGTCTTTTGAGAACTGTATCAAAGTGTTCAGCCCAACGTTCCAGTATTTCTTTCTTTTCTGTTATGAGACTGTTGTCCCCATTTGCGCTCAGTATGGGCTGTGAACTGGAAGACGAGGGACCATAAATAATCTTCAGAGAGCTGTAAAAGTTCTTCATGTCTTTTCTGTCTGCGAAGGCTTGGATGTTTTCTGCCTGTTGCTATACCATGTGTCTTGCATTATGCGCAATTCCTTTTGTACAGTTTTCTTGGCTGAATAGAATGCATCTTCCTTTGATGTGGAAGAAGGGTCATTGTGTAGGGCTTTGTGGAGGCGAAGTATTTCCTCAAGTAGAAACTGAATGTTCTTGTTGTCATCGAACCAGTCCTGGTGTTTCCGGGTTGTATGTCCTATAATATCCGAGGCTGTAGAATAGATAGTATCTCAAAGATTTTTCCATTGTGCTTCGACGTCTGCACTGGGGAGTTGTTTCAGGGCTTGAAGATTGGTGTCTAGTGCAGCATTTAGGTCGTGTTTTACTTTCGCACATTTCAGCTTCGTTACGTCCAATCGCTTAGTGGGGCCTTAACACCCTTTGGCCTTCTTGGTGGTGTGATCCGAAGTTTCATCTTAGAGATGATGAGGCGGTGATCAGTCCAATATTCGGCTCCACACATTGTCTTTGTTACTCGCACATCCTGACGATCTCTTTGTCTGACAATGATGTAGTATAGCAGATGCCAATGCTTAGAGCGAGGATGCATCCATGATGTTTTGTTTCGGTTTGGGAGGCGGAAAACTATTGGTAATGAGGCGGTTAAAAGCCGTACACAGCTCTAGTAGCAGTAGACCGTTACTGGTACACTTTCCAATACCTTGGTTTCCGAGAACTACTCCATGTCATGTGATCCGTGCCTACTCGGGCATTAAAGTCCCCTAAGACTATGAGCTTGTCAGACTTTGGAACTGTGTGGTGCTTCTTAGGTCCTCATAAAACTTCTCTTTCGCCTCATCCGGGTTGTTCATAGTAGGAGCATATACACTTATCAGTGTGGCAAACTTCTTTCTAGGAAGGGGGATTCTGGTGGTCATTAGGCGATCGTTTATGCCTTTCGGAGGAGCTGCGAGCTTACTGACAAGGCTAGATTTGATTGCAAAACCAACGCCTGCTTCTCGACGTTCTTCGTGACTTCGTCCAATCCAGAAAAAAGTGTACCCCGCTGATTTCTCTGTAAGGCTTCCTTCATCTGCAAGACGAGTTTCGCTGAGGGCATCTATATCCACTTTGTACCTTTCAAGCTCAGTTGCAATGAGCGCAGTTCGCCGTTCTGGCCGATCATTCCCTGTACGATCTAGGAGGGTGCGTACATTCCACGCACGAAGGGTGACAGCTTCAGCTGTAGATTTCTTTTTGATATTCTTCTTACCGCTGATGTGGGACCCCGTAAGCTGCGGCTGGCTAACCATGGATATAGGGAGACAGGCAATGTTTAGGGCACCTTTTCTAGCCCCTTCCCCAGGCTAAGGGGGAGCAGTGCGGTCCTAAAGAGGGCTGCTTCGTCGCTCAGGTGGCTGCCGAGTTCTAGTGCTGTCTCGATCACTAGAAAGCGACCACGTGGCCTGAGCCGCCTACGTGTAAATTTGTGACTACGACTGCCAGTGTGTCCGCACCTGTCGCTTCGTCAATTGTCTATCGCCGTAGGACTTGTATAAACTGATAGAGGTATGATGATAATGAAGTCATGACTTGCGCTTTAATTGGATTAAAGTGAGGGAGAGTTGCGCATGGTCGTCTGGGGATGCGTCAAGTGTGGTATGCTGTGTGCTGTGTGCTTTCACCTTCCGCTTTCAGCCTCCGCCGCTGGCTAGCCCTGCGAAAAGGGAGCAGAATAAGTAAGTCTTTCCTGCCAGTACTCAGCCTTTTCACAGTCAAGCCCAATGTAGTGCCTCCTCGTCGGCAACACACGTCAACTGAGCACCTTGCGGCCTCAGGCTAAACTACCAGGGACACGGAGGAGGTATGCCACCAGACATGTGACATGCAGGCCCACCGGCGTGTGGATATGCCTTGGTACCTCATGAACAGACTCCCAGCTATGAGCAAATAGCAAAAGTCTGGTTCTCGGTGGACTGCGCGGAAGAAGGTACTGAAAGTTCAACGGGTATGAAGGCGATTCCAGCAAAGCACGGTGGATTGTTCTAAGGGATTGGTGTGACCAGTAACTATACCAGCGGCCATCCACTGCATCCAATCCTAATTTAAGGTATGCAACCCCTAATAAGCACCAAAGAGCCAGCGGCGAAATTGGAAAAGTGCCAGTAATTCCTAAATGGTGTTAAATTTCCATTCTAAATATACTATTGGACAAAAGTCTTGTCCATATCTAAAAGTGTAAATAATTCGGTAACCACTTGAGGTAAGTCGATCAAAATTTACATGCATCATGTGCATATTCTGCTACACATATCACGGCAAAAATGGAAAAACATGCAAAAATCGGAATACATAGCAACAAATTTCTTAGAAAATCTGTCTGAAAGTGGTGGGGTTGTCATATTTACAAAGCCATTCTACATTAAGTATAATTAGTGGGGCCTTTCTAATCAGAACTTTAAAAATGTCTATATAGGTATAGGAAGTATACATAAAAAAAGTTTAGCAACAAAATGTAAATATTTGTAGTAACCAAAATAGTTTTGTTTTAACATAAAATCAAACATTTACACAATAGATTATAGCTAGAGAACACAAATAGATGAATTTTATACCGCCACCGCGTGCGTATCGCACTCCAGGTGCGCATTTCCGGTTTTCATGTCTGCCATGATATTCATCTGTATGGGGCATAATTCTAGAAAAAAATAGGTGTGAACATAATTGTCATTGCCCAGCATAAAAAAGGCCACTAAAAAGAATTTTCTGTAACGCTGTGGGACTACGCCATGGACTTACGTTAGAAGGACGTTATATCGCTAATGTGTTCCTACGTGGCAGAACCGGCGATAAAGATGTCTTTTTGAATTTTGCGCATCTCAAATCATAAGTAACAATTTGAGGATGCTATGTGAGCCAATTTGTGTGGTTTGAGATAGTCCCGGTCAAGGACGTCGTAGAAAAAGGCCACGAGAAGATGACCCGTCATAATTCCGTAACGTCGCGGCAAAGATGTTCCATATCAACACCAAAACTTCCGAGTGGCTTCCACAAGAATTTCAACATAGAGTATCCACACTTACCATCCGTGATCGTCTCCACAGATGAACGGTTACTAGACGTTGACCATACGTTGCAATTTCCCCACGGCTGCACCATGAACGCACCAGACTTGACTGGTATAGAGTCCTAAATGCTTTAAGCCAAATTAAGCGTGTACAACATTGATGTACTCCCATTATCATCCCTTTCTTTCTGATTTGTCACCCATAGAGCACATACGGTGCATTTAAGGAAGATGTGTGCGTGATCGTACTGACGCGAATGACGTTCAATTTCTTGATAAAGTAGTGGATGTTGATACTGTGTACAAACAATTTAAGTGGATTAGAAAACGTTTCACTGCTGTTCTTGCTCGAAAATGGCTGCACAGTCGATACCGAATTATATTGTAACTTTTTATTTTGACCCCTCACCTGCGTTAAGACAATGTTTCTAACACAATACACCCAAATACACTTCCAATTTGTTACTAAAAATAGTAACACTTTTTGATGCCAGATCGAGGCTCTGACCCAAATGTGAGTAAAGCATCCAACGTGCAATGGAAATGAACGGAGGAAAGAAGAAGTTTAAGAGGCTTCACACTCCGTTTAGTGATGATTCCTCTGTGAATCTCGACGGGATATCATTGACTGACTTCCATCTATGGCCTTTATCGGCTTTTAAGTCATTTTTGACCCTCCAAAAAAGTAGTATCCTCGGATCTTTTGAGGACCTAGCCGCAAGGTTAAACTCTCATATTCACGTAAACCCCCCTTCCCCAACAAAAAAATAGTACGAAACATGCCATTTTCAGTGTGAAGATGATTATGTCAGTACCGAAAGGTTTATGAAGAAAGATAATTCATTATGGTAGATCAATTTGATAATAAAAACATAGCTGTTAAAGCTCATTTCCCAAACGACAAATTATTTAGACTTTTCAAGTTTGATAGCGGCTTAACCCTTTCCTAAACGGCACCTGATTCAATTTGGAAGCTCTTGCAGATAACAGAGTGGGCATCATGAAAGTATGTTTTTTGTGCAAGGGCGGATCTAGAGTGTGGGGGGGTCGGGATGTCCGCATCCCCCCCCCCCCTGGAATCAGCCGAAAATTGAATGTTGACTATATAATTAAAGCGTCAATATAGGCCTAACGTTATGTATAATTTGACACATTTAAGTCATCATTTGGGCGTGGACCCCCCCCCCCCCGCCCTGGCAATTGGTCTTGGACCCCCATGAAAAATATAGTAATATAGTAACGAAAACCTTGAGGCAAAAGGAGAAAATGCTGATTAAAAGTATTTCATTATTTTGCCCCTTGAAATGATTTTTGAAACAATCTCTGTAAGACAAAGACGGATCTAAAAGGGGGTCGGGGGTCCGGACCCCGCCTTGAATATGTCGAAAATCGAATTTTGACTACACAGCGTTAGTATGGTATCTAACATTACAAAGTTCACAAATTCAAAGCCATCTTGTAGGCTAGACCCCACCCCCACCCCTTGAAAAAAAATCCTGGATCCGCCCTTGACAGTCAAAACATTAAAATTTCTTGTTTGGTAAAAGTTTAAAACATTTTTCTTTTCAATTGTTTTTTTTTTAATCTAACGCCTCTCAACAATATTTCAGCAATAAGTTAATTTATAATTGTCCACGCTCCGCGACTGGGAATCCATCCTGTGACCTGTCCATTATTGGCTCTAATCTAGAGCACAAACACATGCAAAATATTACCACTCACACTTGGACAGTACTAAGGAGCTCACTTGCTCCTGCAAAATTCTTTTTATATGGTTTTCAAAAGCAGTAGCTCATCCTGAACTTGCATGGTGGTAATGGGCGATGGAGACAGGGTACGAATGATTACAAGCCAAAAAATCTCTTTTTTTCAATCAAAGTTGCAAAAATATTCCTGTAACTGAAAACTCTAATAATTAACGCAAATGACTGTATAAAATATTCTTAATACTTAGGCAGAAAAAATGAAAAATGCTCGCGCGAAAATAACGACTCGCACAATGAATTATATAGTAAAAAGACCACGTGACCTTTTGTTTGCTCTCTTCATGCGCAGGTCACGGTTAAAAATTTGGAAGTGTATTTGGGTGTATATTTAACGTTACCACAAAGCGACCTTTGAATGTTGTGCGTAAATGCATATTATGCTAAAACGTATAACGGTTGTGAAATAAATATCACAGAAAATACATGTTTTCAATTAAAAGTCGGTGTTGCTAAACTTTTTTTACATGGCATAAATGTATAAGAATAGGAAAGTTTCACCGTCCAAAATTTAAGAAATCGCCATGTGAACATACCTTATGCGTATTATTGTCAAAAATGCAGATGGAACTGGTCTTACCTTTGGACAGCTCTCCAGCTCTCTCGCCTCGGGTTCGACCAGGTCGCCGTTCAGCGACAATGCTGACAAATACCACAGTGACCACTAGTAGGTAATCATGTCTGGTCCCTTAGAATTATACTCGTTGAATGCCGGTATTAGGCAAGGGGTCTAGTCCATTAGGTCACGGGTCAGTGACGTCACTTATGGCTAATAATAGTAACAGGGGATTTCCACATCACTCCTCCCCTTTTTATAGAATCTGTCGGTCCTCTGGTGGATTAGAGCCAGATTTCTAGGTCACGAAATATGGGTCGGTCCAAGTGTGGACATCCGTCACTCACATACAGCTGCATTGTCTCTGGCATCTCCTTCCTGTCAAATCCTTTTGCCATGTGGTGCACCACATCAAAATAGTCCATGTTGGAATCCCTTTCTACCAGCCGAGTGTAGAATTCGCTGGCTTTCTCCTCTAATATCCAGTTAAGTACATCTTGTCTCTCCATGGCGTTCCATTCTTTATTCTCCGCATATGTGGAAAACTTTGTTATGAATATCAGCCAATCACTGTTTCCATCATAGCTGATCATAGTTGGGTAGTTGAGGGAACGGTTAGAGGGTTTCTCTGACAAGGGGTGAACTCTTAGAAACATCAATGTGTTAGGTCCACCGCTGCAACTCTGCGACCATTCGGAACACCTATAATCCTCTGTGGGCTGGGTCCAAGATGGCTTGTCAGATTCTGTATGGTTTATGTGATATGGTAAATTACATTAGACTCTGGTGAATGAAGCTGGCTTGAGGCAAATCCTTGCATATGTCGGTCATAACTAGGTGACGCCTATGCCTCAAATTGTCGTCTGTACACTGGTCATATGTCCCGGGTTAATCTTGGCGGACTATACTATGTGAATGGTATGTTGTTATCATTATTATTTAAAATGTATGAAGATCATTTCAGATTTTTTTAAACAAAGAAAATTAATATAGATCTAGTAGAAAAATGAAGAGAAATCGACTTTGTACTTGAATGTGTACGTTACATTTGTAGAGTAGCGATGATAATCATGTTGGGGAATCACGTAACACTACATTTTCAATAAATTTCACTAGGTCTAGTTCTGACTGTTAATATATGACTGATTTGAAGAAGGTTTGAAGCAGAGAAAGCGAGAAACGTCAGAGATTTGCTGGATATAATGTACGAAGGATCTTTTTAAAAATCCGCAGATAAAAATAACTATTGACGACCAACCAAAATTTTGGTTAGTCTTCAATTAGCCTACCTTTTTGATCAGTTAATTCTTATAACAACACAAACAAAACAAAAACATACATCCTGACGTATTGCTACATTCTCTGGCCCAAACCGTCATACATTAACCCATTACCACACAGTGACTCTTTTTGACTCCCTTCAAGATAGTGGCTTTGGAAAACATTGTGGAAAATGAAGAAATTGCTTGTGACAAGCAATTTCTTCATTTTCCACAATGTTTTCTATACAAAAAGACCAAAAAGTGTAAAATTCCATGTACTTGAAATTGTCGTCTGCAACATCTTTGAATTTGAAACTGTCCAAAATTGTGTCGTTTGGTAATGGGTTAACAGAATTATTGAAAAGAATATCGATCATGTCTTGTCACGAGGTTCTCCACCGTGATAATGTATTAACCAGAATTAGTCTGTACGTTTTAAAAGTCTCTTTACCCTTTCCCAAACTGCAAAGATTTAGGATGATCCAATCCCAAAGCTGCTTCAGATGACAAATTAAGTGTTGCTAAATGCAGAATATAGCCTACGTGAAATAGATTTAAGAAAATGTTGAGGCAAAAGGAGAAAATGCTGATTATCAAGTTTTCTCAAGTCTTTTTTTTTTTTTTTTTTTTTTTTTTTTTTTTTTTTTTTTTTTTTTTTTTATTTTGTAAGTCAATACCAGGTCTTGTTTGGGAAATGGTTAACTTTCTTTTCCTTTTATTTATAAAATTGTGCTTATAACAATGTAATCCGATCTTGAAAAAGGTTCTCTATGGTGTTTGACACAAACACGGATCCAGATCAGCCTGTGCATACGTACAACCTGATCAAGATCCATGCTGTTCTTTCACAGCTTCATGACCTGCACGCGGTGGATAATCACGTTATACAACAATTTCAGAAAATCTTCAATAATTTTGTTAATACGGGATTGATTTGAATTTGGCTTGAAGCAGAGAAAGTTGATAAACGTCACGCATTAGATGGACGTGGTGGATTTTTGAAAAAATCAGCTGATAAAAAAAAGATATTAAAGATGGTTGATCTTCAATAACTTTTCAATAACTTTTTTATCAGTTGATTTTTCATAAATCCACCACGTCAAGCTTATTCATTACATTAACCAACCTTCTCTGCTTCAAACCGATGTCAAATTGGTCAAGTTTTAGCAAGCTTATTGGTGATTTTTCGGAAATTCTGAGTTTTGTGATTAACCACCGTGCTGTAGCAGCCATTAAATAGCAGCGTGGATCATGACAACATTAATCTTGCAATTTGGCACTGGGTGATTTTGTTGTTTGTTTGTTTTTGTTTTGTTTTTAACATGGTAGTCTCTAATGCCTTAATAGCCCTTGTCCATATCATGATTTAACTATGTATTTGTATTGAAACTTTACGCATTTATTTTTCATGAGTATGACTGTATCAACCATACAATTTGAAACTGTTTATTTGTATTCGGGGTTGCCACGCGTCAGGGCAGAGTCAGGGAAATTTAATATTTTTCAACGTCAGGGAATTGTCTGGGAATTTAGTGAACTCTTAGGGAAAATTGAAAAGACTGGCAAATATCAGTGAATTGTCAGGGAATTTTGAAAAAATAAGATGCAAACTTGCCATATAATTAATGATTTCAACAATGCCGTTTAAGATTGTCTCAATACATCGCGAGTTACCGCGAAATTTACGGCGACAAAACATGTCAGGGAATTTTGCAATTTTGTCAGGGAAATGTCAGGGAATTCTCAGGGAACTTTGTTTCCGCTGACTAGTGGCAACCCTGGACGATTGTTTCTGCATAATGTACCGGTATGTGATGGATGTTGTTTGTGTTTGTTCTACTTGTATAGCAGGTTTCATTTGACACAGGGGCACTTACCTTTATATAAAACATGTTCATATTTTGCGAATAGCCTAACATTCATAAAAAAGACGTGTATCATAGTACACAGATATTAAAGGAGCACAAGGAAATACAATGTATTAGTGAATGATTTATAGGGAAAAGCTCGGGTGTGTAATTTATGATAGTAAAAGATAAAGCTGCGCCATGTCAAATTAAATCTGTAATGATAATTTAGGATAATGTATAGGATTTCATACCCTATTGTCGCCTTATATAATTTGATTTCTGATCAACCATCCCCTTACTTTGACTCTTTGTGAGTACCAAAAAAGATAAATGCCTTAGAAATCGGTGTGGGAAAATGAAGACATTGTTTGTGGCAAAGCAACTTCTTCATTTCCCACAATTATTTCCATCCAAAAGGACAAAACTATTAAACTTCACTCACTTGAAATTGTTGTCTGCGACATCTTCGAATTTGCACCAGTCGATGGGTTGAAATAGTATTTGCCTATGTAGGTTAGAAAATACACAATACTTCTCCTGATTGCACCATTATCACCATTACAGTCGACACTCGTTATGTCGACATCGGATAAGTCGCATTTTCCCTTAAGTCGAAATAAAAGTCTAACCCCGTCCTCACCAATGGACATAAAACAGTTTGAACAAAAACAATCGTAATAAATATGACCATTGAAATTTAGTAGGAAAAGGATAGAAATTGCTCGTCTCGAGCAATTTCTTTCCTTTTCCTACTATTTTTCAATAATGAACTCTCTTGATGAGCAACAAAAATGATCAAATGTCATTCAAGTCAAAACTGAACATAAATCGGATGAGTCGAACTCCGGATATGTGCCATGTGTGCCATGATTTCTTATATGCCAAAATGTCTTGTGTGTCATGATATCGTGTGTGTCATTATATCTTGTGTGTCATGATATCTTGTGTGTCATGACATCTTTTGTGCCATGATATCTTTTGTGCTATGATATCTTGTGCGCCATGATATCTTGTGTGCCATGATTTCTTATATGCCAAAATGTCTTGTGTGTCATGATATCTTGTGTGCCATGATTTCTTCTATGCCAAAATATCTTGTGTGTCATGATAATTTTTGTGTCATGATATCTTGTGTGCCATGATTTCTTATATGCCAAAATATCTTGTGTGTCATGATAATTTTTGTGTCATGATATCTTGTGTGCCATGATTTTTTATATGCCAAAATATCTTGTGTGTCATATCTTGTGTGCCATGATATCTTTTGTGCCATGATATCTTGTGTGCCATGATATCTTGTGTGTCATTATATCTTGTGTGCCATGATATCTTGTGTGTCATGATATCTTATGTGCCATGATATCTTGTGTGCCATTATATCTTTTGTGCCATTATATCTTTTGTGCCATGATATCTTGTGTGCCATGATATTTTGTGTGCCATGATATCTTGTGTGCCATGATATCTTGTGTGTCATAATAAACTGACACGATTTAAAAACGCAAAATAGTACTTTTACAAATGGTATCTCCTGCATCTTACAAAACCGATGTATAGCCATGTAAAATTGTAAATGTTACAATTGTTAACATAAGAGGACAGAAAATGACCTTTAAAGCCACGAATAATGCCTGAATGGACGTCAGATTATGCCAAAATGCACGTTGTGTCAAGAGCCTGGCATTGAACATCGACGTCAGCGAACCTAGTGTTTTCACAGGCGATTTATCACCATGTCGCAATGTATAGGCCGCCCGCGATTACCAACCATAGAATTTGCTGTAGACTGAGCCGTCACAAATCTGTTGCGTTAGTGACGTTGACGTATACAATTATGTTGACGTACAGTTGTAACACGCAGCTGGTCGGGACGTGGGTGGTCTGTAAATCTTCCTGTGTCGTTTACACGTCTCATAAACCTTGGAACCGTCGATTCGGCTACATTAAAGCGTCTAGCTACCTTCATTTGCGAAACACGGTAAATCAAAAGCCAAAAAACTCGGTTCCTTTTTCGCAAAGTAAGCCTCAGCATTTTATACACAATTTTCTTTCGTTGTTCTCGTATGTTTTCAATAACTAAATCAAAGTGGCAATTTGTACACAAAAAATCTTAGTGATTTAACACGTGGTCTGAATGCACGAGACGCACGAGCATTTAGTGACGGGCGGTTCAGATGTCCGGATAGTTTACAGAAAACACGACAAAATTGCTGAGGCGTGAAGCGTATACATTTTCTCATACATGTCCCCAAATATGGTGCCGATCGAGGCAATAGGAAAGGAATGGTTTATGAAAACGTGTTTTGCGTTTTTAAATCGTGTCAGTTTATCTTGTGTGCCATGATATCTTTTGTGCCATGATACCTTTTGTGCCATGATATCTTGTGTGCCATGATTTCTTATATACCAAAATATCTTGTGTGTCATGATATCTTGTGTGCCATGGTATCTTGACCGGACTATAAATTACACTATGACTGTATTATGGTACAGAATCAATTTGATTGGCCAGGATATACGTCTCGTCCAATCAGATTGCTTTTTGTCACGTGGGTATCCAACAATCTCCGACAGTTATTGTCATTTGTCTCAACCAGGGAGTCATCGATTTGAATAATAGTTGAATATACCTTAATAAATGATCCAGCCTTTTTTCAATGGAAAATCTGAATATCATTCGATTTTTTTTTTTAATTTAATTTTATTTTATTTTTGTGGACTCACATGTTGTTATTTTAGGGCCATACCATTTATAAATTAATTGAACTATTTTCCACGGAGAAATATATGGTTTAAAAATGCTGCCACATTTCATAATCATATATATGTAAAGCTCTCGATAAATGACATGGCAGAACATCTCTATCTATTAGCTAGAGATGTTCTGCCATGTTATTCATCGGTAGCTTTTATGGAAGTTACTGAACAAGTGATAAAAAATAGCACTCGCATGTTTTCGAGAAGAAAACTCTGGCGGGAAAGGAGAATATCGTCGGTGTAAATGCAAAACCTCGTATGCCGATTGATGCGATTTTCAAAGTACAAAGTTGTGTGCCCAGTTAAGACGATTCTCGCGGGTTTTGAGATATTCTTACTGATCAATATTAATGACACATTACTTGTGAACAATATGTCCGAATTTCAAGTAAAACATTTCAGTTTGGGAAAAGTTATTAGACTTTTTTCACTCTCCTTTAAAATTTTCCAAAACCGAGATACGAGGTTTTGCATTTACAACGACGATATGATGCATGTCAGCATAGATTTCTTTTCATCTTTTACAAAGGCGTTTCTGATAGGAACGTGAAAATCAAACAGTGCTTTGAAAGGGGTAAAGCAGGGCTATTTTCTCTATTTCTATTTTTGTAATTAGATATTAAATAGAATTTATCAGGATACTACTTCTTTTTTTTCTCGTTTTTAGCTCACCTGAGCACGAAGTGCTCAAGGTGAGGTATTGTGATCTATCAATGTCCGGCGTCCGTCTGTCCGTCTGTCCGTCTGTCCGTCACGGCGTCAACAATTTCTTTAAACGACATCTCCTCCTAAACTACTGGGTCAAAATCAACCAAACTTGGCAAAAATGTTCCTTGGGTGGTCCCTTATAAATATTGCTAAAAGAATTGAAATCCATCAAAAACTCTGGTTGCCGTGGCATCGGAAAATGGGAAATTTTACCAAAGCTCCACAATTTCTTTAAACGACATCTCCTCCTAAACTACTAGGTCAAAATCAACCAAACTTGGCAGAAATGTTCCTTGGGTGGTCCCTTATAAAAATTGCTAAAAGAATTGAAATCCATCAAAAACTCTGGTTGCCGTGGCATCGGAAAATGGGAAATTTCACAAAATCTCAAAAATTTCTTTAAACGACGTCTTCTCCTTAACTTTTTGGTCAAAATCAACCAAACTTGGCAGAAATGTTCCTTGGGTAGTCCCTTATAAGAATTGCTAAAAGAATTGAAATCCATGAAAAACTCTGGTTGCCGTGGCATCGGAAAATAGGAAATTTCAGAAAAGCTCAACAATTTCTTTAAACGACATCTCCTCCTTAACTTCTGGGTCAAAGTCAATCAAACTTGGCAGAAATGTTCCTTGGGAAGTCCCTTATTAAAATTGCTAAAAGAATTGAAATCCATGAAAAACTCTGGTTGCCGTGGCATCGGAAAATGGGAAATTTCACAAAAGCTCAAAAATTTCTTTAAACGACATTTCCTCCTTAACTTCTGGGTCAAAATCAACCAAACTTGGCAAAAATGTTCCTTTGGTGGTCCCTTATAAGAATTGCTAAGAGAACTGAAATCCATGAAAAACTCTGGTTGCCGTGTCATCGGAAAATGGGAAATTTCACAAAAGCTCAAAAATTTCTTTAAACGACATCTCCTCCTTAACTTCTGGGTCAAAATCAACCAAACTTGACAGAAATGTTCCTTGAGTAGTCCCTTATTAAAATTGTTAAAAGACTTTAAATCTATGAAAAACCCTGGTTGCCGTGGCATCGGAAAATGGGGAATTACACAAAAATTCAACTATTTCTTTAAACAACATCTCCTCCTTAACTTCTGGGTTAAAATCAACCAAACTTGGCAGAAATGTTCCTTGGGTGGTCCCTTATAAATATTGCTTAAAGAATTGAAATCCATGAAAATTTCTGGTTGCCGTGGCATCGGAAAATGGGAAATTTCACAAAAGCTCAACAATTTCTTTAAAAAACATCTCCTCCTTAACCTCTGGGTTAAAATCAACCAAACTTGGCAGAAATGTTCCTTGGGTGGTCCTTTATATAATTGCTAAAAGAATTGAAATCCATGAAAAACTCTGGTTGCCGTGGCATCGGAAAATGGGAAATTTCACAAAAACTTAACAACTTCTTTAAACAACATCTCCTTAACCTCTGGGTTAAAATCAACCAAACTTGACAGAAATGTTCCTTGGGTGGTCCCTTATGAAAATTGCTGAAAGAACTGAAATCCATGAAAAACTCTGGTTGCCGTGGCATCGGAAAATGGGAAATGTCATAAAACTCATCAATTTTTGTAAACGACATCTCCTCCTAAACTACATGGCCAAATTCTTCTCTGGGACCACAATGCGTAACATATGCAAAGTTACTTGGCATTATTTAAACATTACTCAGGTGAGCGATTTAGGGCCCTCAGTGTCCTCTTGTTTTTTTTTATGATTTCCCAAACAAGTCCTCTGCCAATCCTTTTGTGTCATAAGCCTAGTAAAAAGCCTTGACGGAAAATAAGAAAATGCTGATAACCGGCTCTTTCCCCTTTAACTCTTTCCCAAACAACAAACTTTTCGGGTTGTCTAATTGAAAGGCTGCTGTAGACTACAAAGGGATGTTGTTAAAGATATATTTTGTGTATATTATAGCACAGAAAATAATGAGACAAAAGGAGAAACTGCTGGTTATCAGCAGTTTCTTCTTTTGTTTCAATGTTTTCCCAAGACTTTTGTTTTAGGGACGTCAAAGCAAGGTCTTGTTTGGGAAAGGGTTAACACATAGGATTCGATTAAGATAAATAGTCATTTTGTGTAATTTGTGTCTCTTCAGTTATATTATTTCGGTCATCCTCAATACCTTTCATTTTGGACCAGCGTGAACTTTGTCGCTTGGCAAGGAGTTTTCAAATAATGATTCGTCCATTTACATCAATCTACGAGTAGTCGAGCCTCGATAAGTCGGCCAGTCAAGCAACGACCAACAGCCTAGGAATAATACTGATTCACAAATAAAACCATTCATCATGCTGATTCATTCGGTTTTGAGAGGTTGAATGAGGTGTAACGCCATTGTCATAGCACGATGGCTGGAACACGTATCCATGGGGTCGTTTCTCTCGCCAGTACTATCACAATATCCTTTCCTAGCCTCTAGCAGTTGACCAAACGCCGACTGTCAATCAAAAATATCGATTAGCCAATGGGCGATCAGAAAAATGTCATGCCCCAATTGTTCTTCGTTGCACGCGTTTTTGTATCGATTTATCGACTGACAATCAAAACAATCGACATGCCAATTGCACAGAATTTTGTGCTAACAATAGACTAGGTTACCGTATTTTTGGATAAACCGTCGGTGTTGTTATAAAATCTCGTAACTACGGCTTAAATTAAGCCGTAGTTACGAAATTTTATAACAACACCTACGAAATGATATTTTGTTTGTCCGAATTTACTTCATGATTAACTGGATAAAATCGTTCCCTGTAAACGGACACATGTCCATTGTTTGTATTAAATTCTATGTTGGGCGGAGGGATCTGTCTATTGACGTTTGGTCAGTTGTTATCAAAGATCATAAGTATCATAGCGGGGAATCAAGTGAAATCATTTTTCGATATCTTTAAATAGTTCTGTGAATATTTGACCGATTTGAGAGAAAAAAATGGAGCAGAGAAGGTGGGAAAACACTAGGGGTCGTTAAATCAAAATGTGCTGTTTTACCACATTCTCTGCTCCAAACCATAGGGGTCTGTAATTTGACCCTTGACACCTTCTAGTCATTACTTATGACTTATGTAAAGAATAGTCCAGATGGTGCTAAGGCTCAAATTACGGACCCCTATGCTCCAAACCTTCCCTTTTTCCAAGTCTTTTCGAATAAAACAGAATTGTGGAAAACATATAGAAAAGTGGTGTGTCACATGATTCCTCCATATAACACTACCGCTTGCATTTTTGTCTGTCACAACCAATATAATTATTCAATTTCCACAATGTTTTCTCGGAAAGGAGAAAAAATGTAAAATTGCATTCATTTAAAATTGTTGGCTGCAACTTCTTTTAATTTAGACAAGTCTTAATTTTTTTCGCAAAGTAATAGGTAAAGTATTTGGGACGTTCGTAGTTCCAGATCAGTCCATCTTGAACCTAGTCTTGATCCTTACTGGTCTCCAGGAGTTACTACAGGGAACAAAGAAGCTATTAATACCCGTAATGTCGCCATTTTGAGATTTATAAAACATCGGCTTTTTTCGAGCGGAGTCGTTACATATCAGAACTTATTCGGGCGCGGTCGTAAACATTCGGCGGTGGAGAGTTCCACCGCCGAATGTTTTCAATCGAGCCCGAATAATTCTGACGTCGCGCGAATCTCATTAGGATCGACTACCTTGAATTTCATAGCGGAGTTTTTCCCAGATCACGGCTTATATGTATTATTACACTGCAGGGTATACATTATGTATTACAAATAACAACCTCGGGTTCGATACCCGGCCGAGGCTAATACCCTTTCTGACAAAATGTTCACCCATCAATGGGTTTGAAATCGTTAACTTAAGTGAGCGATCAGCTGGAGGCTCGGTAAGGGTGTTGCGTTAGTACTGGTTTGAGAAACAACAGGAATCCATGGGTAGGTGCTCCAGCCGCCGCGATATGACCCTGGCAGTTGAATACGGCATACAACCCCAATAAACTCAAACAAATAACAAGCATATTGTCGTTTTCAGTAATATTTGCAGAGTGGCAAATTGTTAGTCCATCTCAAAAATATATGCCAACGATAGAATGAGCTTGACGTCGCGCACGGTATTGGGGAACTAAATGTAACGTCAAACTAGCGAACGTCATTATTCTAATAATTGCGTAACGTTGAAGTTTTTACGTAGACGGTTGTGTTGTACTTTGAATGCTCACCCTCTGTACAAACTAATGTGATTTAAAAAGACAAGACAATGTTTTAAGAAAGACTTCACTATTTCGGTCTATTGCACTTCTTAAGATTTAACTCCAATTTGATTCGTTTTATTTTCGTCTTAAAATGCGTTGAATAGATACTTTCTAGGCTACGCCAATTAAAAAAAGTTTACGTTTATAAAAATTCTGTCCACACGAACAAATTTGAATATCTTTTTTGCGTTTTGTTATTTTGCGTTGAAATTTTGATATAACAAACAAGAAAAAAATAATATTTCCACATTGAAATTAAATCGCTGTATGAATAATGGAACCGGTATTTTTTAAACTCTAACGGGTAAAAAAGTAGAGTTTTCGACGGCCTGAAACAATTTCTGTCCACACGCATTTTATATCATTAATGCTTCGTTTATTATGCTAACTAATTTTCTTGTATATATTAACAAAATAGAGAAAAATAATATTTTTTATTTCAAGTTTTGATGCATTTCAGTTATTAAGTCACAAAATATGAAACAAAATTGTCATTTTTTCTGCGACGTAATTCTAATTGTTACACTGCGATTTTTGGTGAACAAATAGGGCTTATTTGCGTAATCGACATCGAAACTTGATTTCCGTTCCGCAAAACATTCTACAGCATTTTCACTGTCATATAATATATTTTTCAATGTATTTGACGTTACTAAATCCAAAAGTTGTTAATAAATATCCCTCGCCGTTGAAAATTTATGTTACATGTTACACGCGTTTTTTCGCCGAATTTAAGAACAAAAAGTCTTTCTAGCAAACTTATATAAACTAACAACCTGAAAAGAGTATGTCATTGAAAAAGATTACGGTTTTGCCGTTATTTTGACATATAACAAAGTTTTAAGACGGAAAACGGTTCTTACAAAATTCAGTTATGAATCGCAGAGGGTAGCGTTTTTTGAAAGTTCCCGAATACCGTGCGTGACGTCCTTCCGTTTTCGTGTTGGCTATCCTTTGTCGGGAAGAATTTAACATTCCCTGCACGACCTTGTATTTGCGTCCAATGGTCCATGATAGGGAATTCTTTGAAAAACATTGGTGCAAAAGAAGTAAATGCTACTTAACTACAAGTATCTATTTTTCCTCAATATTTACAAACTGTATTTACACAAACTTTTTTATATATACACGTAGGTCTTTCTATCTTCCTTCAATTTGTTGCCTGTAGTTATTTCGAGATGGTAACATCCAGGAAAGGAATGATTGACAGTTCAGTTCTCTTCATTTTATTATACATTGTGTACTTTAATTCATCGATCTAATCGATCCTATAATTCTTTGTGTAATGTTGGATAGGGCTTACTGTTCTGCGATTATTTCACTGTATGGAAACTACTGTATGTATAGTTAACTGGGTTTTCCGAAGTAAAAAAAAAATGGCGGACGGGATTTCTGTACAAGGTAGGTGTCATGTATTTTGGTCACATAATATTGAATATGTTCTTTCATGCAACTTGACGGATATCAGCGTGAAGGCAATTGGTTGGAGAACCAATAAATATAGCCCCCTTTTTACGAATTTGCCTCGTTTGACTGTAATGTTTGAATGAACACAGTGTCGTGTTGACCTTGAAATCCGAAGCGATATATTTTGAAAAATCGGTCTGTATTTCCGAATTCCTAATGTTCCTGTCAACAACACATTGCTAGATGGGTGGAGAAATTGATATTCTTACCTGAAATGTTTCGACAGATCGTCTGTGTAATCTACATTTGTTGTAATTACACTTTGAAAATTCGCATGCTGTACAGCTGTGTGCAAACCGAAACTAACCCGGTGTACAGCTGGGTGAAACTGTTTTTCTGTTTTTTTTTTTTATATTTTACTCGAGCTACCATTTAACAACAGTTTTGATGCAACGAATGTGCCAAATTGGTAGTGAATGAGTATTTGTTCCATCCGTAATCTATTTCAAATTGTAAAGGATGATAAGGTCGAACATAGTTTGACCACAAATATATGCCTTGACAGATTATATACAGAGTAAGTGTATGTATGTACCAGTAACTTCCCCACGCTCTTATTCGTATATATTTGAACCCCCATCATCGAAATCCTGGATCCGCCACTGGCATATTATGTTCAACAGCATTAATTCTATATTTCAATTTTTTGTAAAAAAAAATATTTACCGTTTTATGGCCACACATCGAAAGATCGTAGTAGCCTGGAACCCGTTTGTATCGGTCTACTTATATTTAACAAACGACAGCCATGAAAATAAATAATTTTCCTTATTCATATCATGTCTTCTTCTAAAATAACATTTTTACTTCTGTTATATCAAAAAAAGAATTGTCAAATTCCCAGTTCTATAGTACAAATATGTCAACAATCGACAGCCATATCAAATTTGGTGAATAATGGCGTCACCCCATTATACCAGTGCATTGTGATTGAATGTTGAAAAAGTTAAAATAATGACTGACAAACAGCATCAAAAAGTATTTTAATTGAATCCACAGTTTCATTTTGACAAATAGGTGTACACATTTTTTGGGAAATAACAAAGTTTCAATATTTTCTTTATCACTTTTAACAATGGCTACCTGTTCAATTTAACCAAGTTTTAAAATGTTTGAATAATTATTACCTGATGAACAGATATGAATGCCTAATTTTCTTGAAAACAGCACACGACTAGATGGGTGCAGAAATTGATAACGTAGTTAAGCTTAAGGGATATGTTTCAATATTTCGTCTGTGTAATTTTACATTGGTTGTAATTTCACTTTGAAAAAAAAAACATGATATACTTGATTTAGTTATTATATAATTATGTGTATATTTTCATTTGTGGAATAGTCCGATACCAGTTATAAAAAGATGGTGTGAATATTCACTCTGGGTGTGCCATAGAACGAAAACGATAATGGACAAAAACTTTACAGAAAGACTGAAGTAAAAATTATCGATTTCATACGTTTTCTGAAGCACACTATAAAGACATAACATTGCTAGTTCATTTTGAAAGGTAAGTCTTTATGCCAAGGTCGATTATTCTAATGCGTTTTTAGAAAATGCTATCAGTTGTTTGAAAATGTTGCTGATAAGTAAAAGAAACGCCTTTAAAGTTGAGACGAAAAGGACAAATTTCACTTACATTTTAACTGCGACATCCATCAATGAGTTTAATTTCAATATTAAATATGTCTTTTAAACGTTGCAAAACTTTGGTTTGAAATTATATGTGAAATGTCTCTTTAATGAAAATCGTTTGGATAGTTTGGAATATACATTTCGATAGTTCAACACAAAAGAGTTTCGGAATCATGTATCGGATTTTATCCAGAAAACCCCAAACATACAGTGTTTTCGGGTTAGATATTACACCCACACATACAGAAAAACAGTTTCACCCAGCTGTACACCGGGTTAGTTTCGGTTTGCACACAGCTGTACAGCATGCGAATTTTCAAAGTGTAATTACAACAAATGTAGACTACACAGACGATCTGTCGAAACATTTAAGGTAAGAATATCAATTTCTCCACCCATCTAGCAATGTGTTGTTGACAGGAACATTAGGAATTCGGAAATACAGACCGATTTATCAAAATATATCGCTTCGGATTTCAAGGTCAACACGACATTGTGTTCATTCAAACATTACAGTCAAACGAGGCAAATTCGTAAAAAGGGGGCTATATTTATTGGTTCTCCAACCAATTGCCTTCAAGCTGATATCCGTCAAGTTGCATGAAAGAACATATTCAATAGTATGTGACCAAAAATACACGACACCTACCCTGTAGAGAAATCCCGTTCGCCATTTTTATTTTGACTTCGGAAAACCCAGCTAACTATACATACAGTAGTTTCCATACAGTGTATTTAACGCCTTCCTAAATAAGACCTGATTTTACGACCTTACATGTGATAGTTTGGATACCCAGCATTTTCTCTTTTGCCTCAGGATTTCTAAGTTATAGAATGTATGATATCTTATTTTTCAGCAAAAAAATGTTTCTTTATCCCATTATCCTTTACACCTGTAACTCTGGGCCACCCTAAAATTTTGTTGTTTATTTCAAAGCTCCTTCAGACAGCAAAATAGATGTCGATAATGATAAGAATAATGTAGGCTACAATATAGCACAGAAAATATTGAGGCAAAAGGAGAAAATGCTGATGATCAGCATTTTCTTCTTTTGCCTCAATGTTTTCCAAGCCTTTGCTGATAAGGACGTCAAATCCAAGTCTTGTTTTGGACAAGGGTAAAAAACAATACAGTATCTGATAGAACTTTCTCAAATAGCTTATTTGTGAGCCAGGTAACCAGTAACCTCTATTGTCACTTTTCAACATAAACCTCGTAGCCTAACTGCAGCTTCAAACAATTATCGGGGATTATTTCTGGAGAAGATCGGTTTTCTATAGACTGAATAGTAAATATTTGATAGCGCGGGTTGGACGATTTACCGAAACGTACCGAAACCGACCGAAACTTACCGAAACCAATACCGAAACGGTCCGTATTTTACCGAAACGGTATCAAAACATGAAACTGTTTTCATCTAGACATGTAGCGAATTCAATCAGGGTGCACGCACGCGCAACGTACGATTTTGGTGGACGCAACCAAGACGCAGACTGCACGCAGCAAAGAATTGACCGGACAATATTTTGAGGCGCTCTTTCAACCCGTCTTGCGTCTTTATAAATCGTGCGATTTTGCAGAGTTTTAAAACGTACGATTTAAAAAGACACAGGACGGGCTGTAAGAGAGGCTTTATAGTATTTCTGTCCTCAAATTCTATTCAAAAGACTCTCATAGAGTTGCTACAAGTTATGAAGAATGAAAGAACATGGATCAAACCAGACAACATCACGGTGGATAATCACGTGACTCAGAATTTCAGAAAATCATCAATACTTTCGTTAATAGGCTGCTTGACCAATTTGAATTCGGTTTGAAGAAGAGAAGGTTGGAAGAGCTGAATGTGGTATATTTTTCAAAAATCAGCTGATAAAAAAGTTTTTTTAAGATCAACCAAAAATATGGTTGATCTCCTATTACTTTTTTTAATCAACTGAATTTTGAAAAAAAAATCCACCACGTCCATCTAATGCACGACGTCTGTCCACCTTTTTTTCTCAAAAACAAATTCATATGGGTCTCGTATTAACAAAACTATTGAAGATTTTCTGTAATTGTTGCATTCCTTCAGTTGCTATTTTTGTATTCGACCGATAATCCATAATCTCAAACGTATCTCAATACCCTACGTTTTGAACTGGTGGCAAGCAGTCGTTGAACATATGACATACTCCATATTTTTTCTCCGAAAATTAGTCAGTCGTCAGGAAAACATTTCACAATGCATGAAGCAAGAGGGCCATGTTGGCCCAGGTCGCTCACCTGAGATTGGATATCTTGTTAGAATTAATTAAATGTGTTGTGGGTGCTGTTGTAGTACTGATATGAGAAACAACAGGAATCCATGAGTAGGTGTTCCATCTATGACCATAGCAGTTGAAAACAGCGTTAAACCTCAATAAACCAAACCATATACACACACTTTCTTTTGTGTTTCAGTATACATGAACATGGTGTTTATTAGATACTTGGCAATTGATAGTTGGGATATTTTCGTTGTCAACATGATATATTTTCATACTTATTTTAATGCATTCTCAGAGCATTTTGTGTGACATCCCTGGCCGAGAGGTTGGGCGTCTGCCTTGCGACCAAAAGGTTCTGAATCCTCTCGGTACTAGCGATAATGCAGTTACCAAGAAGCAGAATCGATGTGGGATTGGCCTAAGATGTTTAAGATTTGTTTGTGGTCTATCTAAAATGAAAAAGACCCTACGTTTAACCATTTTACACACGGAAATTGTTAGTAAGCTTCAATCCGAAAACTACTGCGGACGACATAATGAATTTTAATAAAGATGGGATTTTGTACAATCAAGGTAAAAAATGTTGAGCCAATAGGAGAAAATGTTCAATATCGGCATTTCTTTCTTTTGTCTCAATATTTTCTTAATGTACTTCTACAAGGGACGTCAAAACCAGATCTTGCATTATTGATGTCGTCTGCTACTCCGTTCAATTCGGACCATACTAACATTTTGTCATCTGAGAAAGGCTTATAATATACCAATGCCCTTTTGTCGTGCATATCCTTTTTCGTAGTATAGTCATGTTATGTTCGCATAGTCCTAAGCCTCTCTTTCAACCGATCGTACGTGCTCCTGCGTGCGGTCTGTGTCTAAAACGTACGTTTAGTCGTGCGATGCACGCACGTGCAACGTACGATTTTGGTAGACGCTACCACGACGCAGACTGCACGCAGCAAAGAATTGACCAGGCAATTCTTTGCTACGACCATTCTGTGTCTTTTAGAACGCCAGGAGCACTCAAGACAGAAGTACGGAGCACGTACGACATGCGTGCGTGTGACGCAGGAAACGATATCTGAAATTCCGGAAATTCCACAACTAATGCGTGCTTTTCTCGAAAGAGATTCATAATTTTCACCTGCTTTAAATGTACATATACTGACGTCCAAAAGAAACGCCCCAGTCCTAATAAATGTCCGATTATTCAGTGAATCTTATTTGAAATTACACATACTTATTTTCATCTGTAAATTTGATTATCTGTTGTTGAAAAATGATGATAAAGAAATTATCAAACTGTTAAAGTTTAGAAAAAACGGCACATTTAAACAGGGCGGTATCAGAATTTCTATTTGAAAATCAGTAGCGCGTGGTTCAAACTTTATTTGCGACGACAAAAGATACCGTAAAACGTCTTATGTGGTGACCGCAGTTAATGAATACTAAACCCGACGTCGATTTCAACGTCTCAAACATAAAACGCATATGACGTTAACGTAAGACAGCTTCTTGTATAACGGGCGTTACATGAGGTCTATATGACTTTGGCCGATTGGCAAATGTTTCCGTAACTCTAACTCGTCGACCAAGATGCCAAATCGTGCAATACAAGACGTCAAAACGTCAGGCGACTTGTTCTTGATTTTTCCGTATTCGAAAATTGCTTATCTACAAGCTCTGTTTTCCGAGCAGTGTGTCTATTTCAAACGTTACTTGCAACAACAACAGTTGCCAGAAAAACACTTATTTGGCCACCACATTTACAAACTATTCAACAGAAGTCGATTCCAACGTCACAAACCTGAAACGTACATGACGTTGAAGAGTTTTAAAACGTACGATTTAAAAAGACGCACGACGGGTTGTAAGAGAGGCATTAGTTTGTATCATAATCTAGTATTTGTGGTATATTTATGCTGATCTTTAATAAAAGGAATTATGTTAAATCAAATATGCATCTGATATCGTATGGAAACATGTATCATAAAATGCTCATTATGGCGTATTATAACAAAGTTTCTTATTTTCTATTAGGAAACAATAGAAGTGTAAAATCGTTAGATAATGATATCTAACCACTATTATCCTGATTATAGAAGGTGGTGATTGGTTTTAAGAAACGAAAACAAAACAATACAGGTTATCTGGTGACTTATGATATGGCGATGTTGAGAATAATACTTAGTTTTAATCTGTACTCAACGAGTACTCACTTTTCCTTAATAGCCAACTTTGTATTATGACAAATTTTCCTGATTGAACCGACATGATTTAAGCGTATTGCTTTTTTGTTGTTGTTGTTTGTTTGTTTTTTTTTGTGTGTGTGTAAAAATACGTAATTGTAAAATCAAAAACTATTGATCATCGTCCATAAATACGTACATGGTTAATACCATGTGATAGGCCCTACTTTCAATAAAATTGTAAACAATTAATTAGTTAATCTATAAATGTCTATATATGTTATAGTAAGATTGTGAAACCAATGATTTCGTGAAAGGGTGACATCTACGACGTAACGTCGTTTCTGTATTCTGTGAATACAAACATCGGTGGGTTCAACCTTGGCTAGCGAAGATAGGGAATACATTGAAACAAAAGTAAAATGCCATTCCTACTTTTCTGTTAATGCTTTCAAACTGGACCGTCCTATTTTCTTGTCGTTTAGAAATTGGATTAAACAATTCACTCTTTAAGAAAGAGGTTTTTTTTTTTTTGTTAGCCTATTTGTTTATCCCTTTGATATAATACAGAATGCGCACATTTAAAGGGTTGGAGGTTCTGCGTACAAGAAATCGATCTAGGTCTCAAAAAAAAAGAAGAAGAAAACAGACATTGCAAATTCTGGGGAAATTGCCTGCCTGGTTGACATGTTTTGATACCAATATCTACCAATAGATGTCGCCACCTGTCGATTACCATCTATCTCTGGTGGGCATTCTGGGTTAACTACTTTCCAATCTAATTGAAATATAGATCCTATCTTTCAGTAGGATCTAACGACGACCCGTTGAGGGTCATCTTCTGTGACCTTTCTTTGGACCAATCAGATTTTACTTTGGAAAAGTTGAAAGATTTTTCGCATGCGCACGGGCATGCGCACCACCGCGTGCACACTACACTTCCGTTTCTAACGATAACTAGTTGCCATGGACGCCTCCACTGTGGTGCTTTCACTACAAAGACAAATACCAAAGTCCGTTAACTTTGAGAGCAAAGACGTGGCATTTATGAAGCAGATAGTCTTCAGCAGCAACAGCAACAGTTCAACACGATAATCACGCCAACCCGAAACAAAGCGCTGTTATGTTATAAACGTATAACGTCGGTGGGGAGTCAAATTCTCGTAACTCCAGCTTTTTCAAGCTGTAGTTACGAGGTTTTGACTACCTATCTACGATAAACTATATATTGGCAAATTGATCTAATCTAAATTAGATTCCAGTTAGCTCAGTCGGTAGAGCGTCCGACCCATGTTCCTGATGACCAGAGATCGACTCCCACCTTGGCTTCATATTTTTCCTACTATGTATTTAGGCTATATTTTTCAATCTAACAGTTTCTAGAAATCACAGATATAAAAACATAATTGATAATTGTATTTTTATTTCGTTTTTGCAATTTCTAGAATAATTTGGTATGGAAAAATGTACTAAAGATGATAACAAAATAGGGGGACAAATAGATAAAGTCGGCGCGAGGATCGATCCTCTAATCTACGGTTTTCAAGTCGGCAGCTCTACCAACTGAGCTAATCCGACTACTACTGCAATTACATACCAATTGCCAATATATAGTTTATTTATGTTCAAAATTACACACCGCTCTACTGCGGGTTAGCACAATGATCGCACAAAACTGCCACTTAGGCCTAGTACAGTACCAAAATTATACCGAAATCTATCCACTTCATTAATAAATGCCATATCTTTGCTCTCAAAACTAACGGACTGCGCTGTTTGCTCGGTGTCAAGCGCGTGTCTATCGACCTCAGCCATTTTGGTGTCGTTGTCAAGGACAACAGACCTGCGTTTGCAACGAGCGTTTTGATTGGTTGGTGTAAACATAGAAAAAATGGAAATTCCCAGGTCACAGAAGATGACCCCTAATGCGCGATCTTCAGATGTAACATTATGAAATTATGTTATCTGGATTCATTCAGATTGACTACTTTCAAGATGTCAGCGCCCATAAAATGCATACACGTGGTACTTCCTCATGACTTCCTGTCACGCGGCATATTTGCTTCATATGCTTGCATAGAGTAAAATGAATAATCTAATTTGAATTAATTATTTCATTAGATGAAATTGAGACGAAAATCAAACTTTATTTTGTTGCAAATGTATTTGTAGTTGCAATTTTCTGCTTGCTACTTTTTGGCGACAGGATTTTGGAGTTATGCGCACCGCGTAGTGATTTTTATCCAAAAATGGATAAAGTGATGTGTCAAATGAGTCAGTCCGAAAATAAAAAAAATAGACTGGAAATATTGTAGACTGGCTGCTTAGTCAATGGTTTTGATACCGTTTCGGTACAATACGGCCCGTTTCGGTTTTGGTTTCGGTCGGTTTCGGTACGTTTCGGTCGGTTTCGGTAAGTTTCGGTCGGTTTCGGTACGTTTCGGTAAATCGCCCAACCGGATAGCGCTGCTTTTCAGCGATAACCTCGTATTTACAGCTTTAAGTAAGCTGTAGCTATGAGAATGTAGTTTCTCGAAAAAACTTAGTATATTCTCATGAGAACATGCTCAACCTCAAAGGGATACTCTCCAACATTTAAGGGTATTCGATTGAAGTTCACGTGGATTTCGTGCGATTTGAGCAGGTTGCTCAGATTTGAGCATGAGAACGTACTTAAGTTTTTTCGAGAAACCGGGGCCTGGTTGGTCTAAAACTCGTGCCCACAGACACATCACCGCACGTGACACAAACCGCCCGAGAAGATGTCCTCTGTAGACTCCACGGTGGGTAATCACGTGATACAACAATTTCAGAAAATCTTCAATAATTTTGTTAATATGCGACCGATTTGAATTCGATTTGAAGCAGAGAAAGTGTACAGACGTCACGCATTAGATGGACGTGATGGATTTTTAATAAATCAGCTGCACCCGATTGTATAAACGTTGGTTAAGTTAACTTTTGGTTAGTGTCTAACCAGCGGTTAAATCCTAACCAGTTTGGTTAACTAACCAAAATGGTTAACCGCTTGTATAAAGCGATTTAACCAAGTGGTTAAGTTCGCTAAGTCTGGTTAAATTTTTAACCAAAACGGTCAGCCTTCTAGTCTAAATTCCACTGCTTTTTTCCCGTCATGCACTGTTCTCACCAGTTCCGATTCCTGCCTTTTTTCGCGTAAATTGTCAACTTATTTGCACCATCCGACAACGAAAACTTGCAAGGAGAGGAATTCGCGATAAATGTTTAAGATCCACCACGTCCAGGTTATTCCTAACATTTTTCCAACTTCTCTGCTTCGAACTGAATTTGAATTGGTCAAGTAATGACAAAGTTATTGAAGATTATTGGCAATTCTAAGTCACGTGATTATACACCGAGGACTCAGTGGCTCTGTCTCTGCCTCAATCAGACTCGGTCCGAACCTCCAACATCGCATCACACGATACATGCCTGTCCGACTCATAGAAAGATTTCTGTGTTGGAAATATTCAGAAGCCATCTGGACCGATTACTAGTAATTTATTGGATTGGTTAACAACTACCCAATCGAAAAATTTAAGGGTTTTTCGAATTTTAACCCTTTCCAAAACGGCAACAGTTTAGGGTGATCCAATTCGAAAGCTGCTGGAGACAACAAAATAAAGATTAAAAGTCATTGATTTGTGTACATTGTAGCATAGAAAATATTGAGACAAAAGGAGAAAATGCTGATCATCAGCATTTTCTTCTTTTATCTCAATCTTTTCCTATGCCCTTTCGATTAGGAAGGTCAAAACAAGGTCTTGTATGTTAAAGGGTTAAGGAGCTCAAGACGACATATATATAGAATATATCTCAGGAAATATTGAGACAAAATCAGAAAATGCTGATTATAATCAGTTTTTTTCTCCATTTAATTCAATATGTTTGTTCCCAAGCTTATTATCGTATAGTGCGGACTTCAAATCAGGTCTTGTTTTGGAGATGGCTAATTAATGAATATTGTGTCGAGATCTGGAGACAGGTACCTAATGACAGTTTTTGAGACTACAATGGATCCAGCTCAGCCTGTGTATACTCGCAGTCTGATCAGGATTCGCGTTGTTCTTCCATGGCTTCGTCACAATCTGTATCACATATACAATAGCAACATGAACCCTTTTTGAAAATATTTCCAGGACTGTATAACCCTTTGTCAAGCGACAAAATTTGGACTCTTCCAATTTGAAAGTTGCTGCAGACAACAAAATAGATGTTTACGAAAATACCATTTCGGTACAATGAAGCAGAGAACACATTGAGACAAAAAAGAAAATGCCGAAAATCAACAATTTCTTCTTTTGTATCAATGTTTTCTGAAACCTTTACTTTTAAAGACGTCAAAACTATGTCTTGTTTGGGAAAGAGTTAAATAGCCACGTTACCGGGCGAGAAAACGAGGCTCGGCAACTCTAGTACAGACGTTGAAGCGGACGAATGATAATAAAAAGCACTTAGCCACAACGTACAACCGGAATCAGCAAACACCGATTGGGTATCCGATATTAAGTAAACGGTAGGTCAAATTTATTTATTCTTATAAATAAACGAAAGGATCTGTGGTATTCTATAGTTGATAGTATTTATCAACTATAGAATACCACAGATCATCTCGTTTATTTAAGTGTTCAGAGCTTCTACATAAAAACATTTCCACGTATCTCTAGCAAATAAGGCAATGTCATTAATTATTTCGGAGGTTTCCCACAAAAAGATACGAAATTTCACTTTGTGCTCGAATACATGTATTTTGCATAGCTCTCAATATGTGCTAGTTTATCGTGGTGTACACAATTAAAGTTTAACCATCCAACGATATTTGTTCCATTTTTATCAAAAATCTAATATCGGATACACAATCTGTCTTCGCTGACTCTCGTCTGTCTTTGCCGCAACCGGTTGCACGGTGTGTAAGTTTAGACTGGTCTAAAATTAAACATGTTGCAGGTCTAAGACATAAGAAATGGACAGAACTGACAAAAGTACCAGTTGTATAACAGGAATCCCGGATGAAAAGGAAAATGCAGTCATTTTCTTCTTTTCCTTCGGGGTTTCTAAAGTATTTTAATGTAGCTATATATCAAGAACAGTGATTGTGAAAGTAGGTATATTTAACAAACTTTAGGAAGTCCCAATATATTGTCTCTGTTTAATACAAACTGTAAAACGCAGTTGAATACATGATATTTCTCAACCCTTTCAAATACAATAAATGAATAAGGAAAGGTTTCATCCCGTTAACCATGACGTAATTTCGGACAAACAGTTGTTTTTCGTATGTGTTGGTATAAAATCTCGTAACTTAAGCCGTAGTTACGAGATTGTATAACAACACATACGGTTTATTAGTACATAACGTAAACCCAGTCTATTTTTAGCACAAAATTCATTAAGAATCTGGAAAAACGTCCCTTAAGGCTTTTGAGCCCAACATAGATCCAGATCAGCCTGTGCATACGCACAGTCTGATCAGGATCCATGTTGTTCTCTAATAGCTTCTTTTTTACCTATAATAACTTACAGAGAGCAGCACGGATGCATATTGGACTGCATTTGACAACATGCTGATCTTCAAACTCAATTTTGAAAAATGCTTTAAGAGACGTTTTTCCAGATTCCGGCTCATTTCTATTTCCTGTTCTAATCGAAAAAAAAGCTTTGAAAAAAGGAAGGAGAAAATCCCGTTATCCACTGTATTATCATTTTCGTCAAAATTTCTTGATGTGAAAGTACTAACTTAGGTCATATTTTTCATTTTACTAATTTTCTTTAGGCTATATGAAATGCAACAATTTCCAGCAATTGCATTTATGTTACAAGAAATAAGTTTATGTATACATATTTCGTTGATAAGACCCAAGAATTTACAGTACCATATGATTCGACAAAACTTGAATGATATTATAGGGTTTAATCACGTCTTTGAGGTCGTAAACATTCGTAACACGTTAACGCTCGGGTGCGAAGCATTAAGGTATACAACCCATCATTAGCACCAATGAGCCAGAGGCGAAATTGAAAAGCACCAGAAATTCTTAAATTGTGTTACATTTCCCTTCCAAATACAAACATAAGCATTTTGTACGGTTTAGAATTCTGAATTAATGCATACTTATGGAAATATTAGACAAAAATTTTCAGAATTACATCCCTTGCATATGAATATATAGAGTAAAATAATATTTGTAAATTATTTTCTTCTTGAAGCATAATCTTGAAATTCGGAACGGTTAATCAACGTCCGTGAAGTGCATTGCAAGTGTGTATAATTTGATGCATTTCGTATAGCTAGAAAGTGGTGTTTTTAATGATGGGTCATATACCTTAAGGTTTACGAACTGAGAATGAAATGCAGAGCCAGAGGCGAAATTTGAAAAGTGCCAGTAATTCCTAAACTGTGTTAAATTTCCATTCCAAATACAAACATAAGCATTTTGTATGGTTTAGAATTTTGAATTAATGCATACTTATGGAAATATTTGACAAAAATGTTGAAAATTACCTCCCTTGCATATGAACAAAGAGTAAAATGATATTTGTAAATCATTTTCTTCTTGAAGCATAATCTTGAAATCCGGCCTGGTGAATCAACTTATGTGAAGTGTATTTACAAGCGTGTGTAATTTGGTGCATTTCGTATGGCTAGAAAGTGGTGTTTTCATTCTCAGTTCGTAAACCTTAAGGTGTTTTGGTATTTTGTGGGTCTCTGCGAATGTGAACAACCCCAAAATACGTGATTTGACCCCCATTAATGCATAAAACAACAATATTCTAATTATTTCTTACCTAAAATTTCTTAATACGTGGGTCATCCAATAAATAGTGAGACTGTTGCTATTGCAAAAATACCTTGACTTATATGCTTTCAAAGTCCCTATATTCTTTCAATATAAGATCTTCCCTTTTTAATGACATAATTCAATCAGTGGGAGAGTCTTCTAATTTCGGTTGCTAGGCAACCAGAGTTAATGTGCCACATTAGACTGGCCACTTCCAGTGCATTTAAATACCTAAAACGAACACATCGCATTGATTCTTTTCACTTAGAACAATTATAAAAGTATGCAGGACGTATGTGCAGAAAATTCTGAGGTTGAACTAAAATGTTCCAATTTTAGAGCGTCAAAAGTGACGTCACCCTACCTGCCTTTTGTCGTCATGCAGAACAAAAATCGCACGTTCGTTCAGCTTTGGTCGCTTCTTGTAAAAGACAGGTCTCAAGATAGCCATTAAATATACAATTGTACTCTACATTGATTACTTTCCCAGATAGAATCAATTTTCAGATGATATGCGCTGATTTACATAGACCAAAATCGTCACTTTTCGCTTCTGTTTACCGACCAGAGATGGGTTGCTTGTGCACATTAATCCTTTTGTCCTTTAACTTTGGAACCCACCATAATTCAGCTGTACATGACAAAGCTTTGTCCAAAATAAGTTTTAGTTAGATTTGATATATCTCCGTCCTAGTATTGCCCTAAAATAACGCAGTTTTTACACATGCTCATTTTCGTTTACCGCCAAGCCGCATGAGACGCGTCCACGTTACAATAGTTTGTGTCGCAAGAAGTGACGTCATAAACATGACGTAATAACATATGGTGCAATTTTTCTATAGCTAAAATGTTGGGCCATGCAAGTGCAAAGTTTCATTAAATCCTGTTGGACAGTTTTTGAGATATGACAACAGTCTCACTTATTATTGGATGACCCTCGTACATGCAAAAATTGAACTCATGCAAGGGCAAAATCGTCTGCCATTGTTATTTTGTTCCGATAAATTTTATGTCATGTGTGACCATTTTCCCCACAAAGAGACCGTGCGTTGCTCTCATATTTCAGTGCTAATGTACATTTGGTACACCTCGGATAATCTAGATCATACCTAGGATACAAGTGTATGACGAAGTGTTAAAAATCCGATTTATTTATCGGAAGTAATTGTGCTTCAAAAGGTAGTTATCAAAGTATTCCAAATGAACAAACATGGCGACTTGCAGGATGTAAATATACTAATGGACAAAAGTCTTGTCCATGTCTAAAAGTGTAAATAATTCGGTAACCACTTGAGGTAAGTCGATCAAAATTTACATGCATCATGTGCATATACTGCTACACATGTCACAGCAAAAAAATCAGTAATTTCTTATCAAATTATGGCATGCTGTTGACCTGGCTCTGTTTTATGTTTTGGCACGGACCAAATGGGAATGGTTGTGATGTCGGCAAAGAATACTTGCCATACAAAGACGGCGTCTGAAAGTTGTAATACTGCGTGTGCCCACCGCGTGCATTAACAACAGCTGAGCATCGTCTACGCATAGATGCTGTCAGACTGAGCGGAAATAAAGCGGGAATTTGATTCCATTCGTGGGTGATGGCTGCCTGTAGCTGCTGAACATTTTGAACGTTTCTCTCTCGGACTTTGCGTTTAACATAATCCCAGACATGTTCCATGGAATTCATGTCGACCGAAAGAGAAGGCTCGGGCAATGTATTGACATTGTTAGCAGCAAGAAAATTGGTGGTCACTCTAGCCGAGTGAGGACGTGCATTATCTTGCTGAAAAATGACACCGGGGTGTTGTTGAATGGAAGGCAAGACTACTGGTTGTAGAACGAATATTATTTATGTAACGCTGGGCAGTAAGACCACCTCTCCTGAAGTCAAGAAAGACAAGCTGTCCTGGAACAAAGGAAACAACAACAATATTTGAGATGATAATTTTAATAGAGCATCGACAGCATAACCCCAGAACTCTCTCTGTCGAGCCATTCTCTAGCCCCATATTTATATCAGTTGGTAAATGCGTTTTCATATATACTTGGTGATACAATAATCATAAAACCATCAAACATACATAGAAAGCGATAGTACACAAAGTTCACATATTTGAAGGTATACGTAGTATCAGGCGAGACTACATTAAATATTAAACGTACATGTATATAGTACCACTACAAAGCCTAGATTTATGTCGACCCATAAAACCACCCCATACCATTGTGCCTGCACCACCCATCGATTGGACTGAAGAACGCAAGGGTCCGCAAAGTGCTCGGCGGTAAACACGATTACGCCTATCACTTGAATCACTGGCAAATCTGGTTTCGTCTGAAAACATGACGGAATTCCACTGATTCAACAACCACCGCTGATACTGCGTTGCCCAGTTTAAATGTCTACGCCGATGAGCGTTGGTTAATTGAGGGCCGATATATGGACGTCGGCAACGAAGCCCTTTCGCACGAAGACAACGACTGACGGTTCTAGCACTGATATGAGGGTGCGTACGGCCAGGTGTATAAATGGCTGTACGACGGGGAATAGTAAACCGATTACGCAAGTGCGTCAAATTGATATGTCTGTCTTGACGTAACGTCGTCTCTCTGGGACGTCTGGACCTTGGAAGGTTCTCAACGGACCCAGTGGCAGCATATTTAGCACGCAACCTCCTAACAGTACGCATTGAAACGCCTAAAAAGTTTACTACGTTTGCAACTGTATCTCCAGCTTGCAAACGTCCTATAGCTACTAAGCGTTGTTCATTTGAAGGACGCATAGCAGCGGACAATGGTATTGAAATCAATTTTTATGTGTTTCTGTTTCCCGATAGATGGTTTGCCAGACGACAAAAGGAATTTGAAATCCCCAAACACCAACGCTTTGCACGTGCCAAAACGTGAAAAAAGCGGGGGCACCATATGACAAAGTTTGTTGATGCATGTAAATTTTGACCGACTTATTGTCCAGCAAGATTAACCCGGGACATCTGCATATGTAATGACCCCACTTCGGCTTTGTTTTGTTAAGACGCTCCACTAACGGACTTTGCGTACGAAATTTAAGTTGTCCCGGGTTAACCTTGTTTGACAATACCTCAAGTGGTTACCGAATTGTTTACACTTTTAGACATGGACAAGACTTTTGTCCATTAGTAGGCCTAAAGGTCTATGGAGAAGGCACTGTAACTACAAACAATAAGCCACAGCTTAACTGTCGCTTCATTGTTGACATTAGTTACAAAAATATTTTTGATTCTTTTTCGAATTGTCCGAGTAGATCAAAATGTGCTAATGCAATGAATGAGCCGCGTGGAAGAGCAATGTGTGACGTCAACAAAATGATGTTACATCATAATTTCGAGCCACTACGTTAGACTGACGCAATTCATTTGATGATGCAGAGTAAGACATTGAGAAATTGTGCAGAAAAGGGAACATTTTTAGCTCACCTGAGCACTAAGTGCTCAAGGTGAGCTATTGTGGTCGCTTTTCGTCCGTCGGCATCCGTCTGTCCGTCTGTCCGTCCGTCTGTCTGTCCGTCCGTCTGTCCGTCCGTCTGTCCACATTTTGGTGTTACCACTCTAGCACCCACAAATGTTGACCAATCTTAACCAAACTTGGTCGAAACATGTATGACCATAAGTTCTCGGATAAGTTCGATTTTGGGTCAGATCTGACTAGGAAGTCCGGAGTTATCTGCCCTTGAATGTCAAAAATGGCTAGTTTTGACTTTGTTACCACCCTAGTATCTACAAATATCGACTAATCGTAAACAAACTTTGTCAAAATATGTATGACCATAAGTTCTCGGATGACTTCGATTTTGGGTCAAATCGGAATAGGAAGTCCGGAGTTATCTGCCATTGAATGTCAAAAATAGCTAGTTTTGACTTTGTTACCACTCTAGTATCTACAAATATCGATTAATCTTTAACAAACTTGGTCAAAATATGTATGACCATAAGTTCTCGGATGAGTTCGATTTTGAGTCAGATCGGACTAGGAAGTCTAGAGTAATGTGTCCTTGAACGTCAAAAATGGATAGTTTTGACTTTGTTACCACTCTAGCATCTACAAATATGGACGGATCAAAAGAAAACGTTGCAACAATGTTGGTAACTATAAGTTCTCAGATGAGTTTGATTTTGAGTCAGATCGGAATAGGAAGTCTGGAGTTATGTGCCCTTGAACGTCAAAAATGGATAGTTTTGACTTTGTTACCACTCTAGCATCTACAAATATTGACGGATCAAAACAAAACTTTGCAACAATGTTGGTAACTATAAGTTATCAGATGAGTTCGATTTTCAGTCAGATCGGAATATGAAGTCCGGAGTTATGTGCCCTTGAACGTCAAAAATGGCTAGTTTTGACTTTGTTACCACTCAAGCATCTACAAATATTGACCAATCTTAACCAAACTTGGCGAAAATATGTATGACCATAAGTTCTCGGATGGAGTTTGATTTTGAGTCAGATCGGACATGAAAGTCTGGAGTTATGTGCCCTTGAACGTCAAAAATGGATAGTTTTGACTTTGTTACCACTCTAGCATCTACAAATATTGACGGATCAAAACAAAACTTCGCAACAATGTTGGTAACTATAAGTTATCAGATGAGTTCGATTTTCAGTCAGATCGGAATATGAAGTCCGGAGTTATGTGCCCTTGAACGTCAAAAATGGCTAGTTTTGACTTTGTTACCACTCAAGCATCTACAAATATTGACCAATCTTAACCAAACTTGGCGAAAATATGTATGACCATAAGTTCTCGGATGGAGTTTGATTTTGAGTCAGATCGGACATGAAAGTCTGGAGTTATGTGCCCTTGAACGTCAAAAATGGATAGTTTTGACTTTGTTACCACTCTAGCATCTACAAATATTGACGGATCAAAACAAAACTTTGCAACAATGTTGGTAACTATAAGTTCTCAGATGAGTTCGATTTTGAGTCAGATCGGAATAGGAAGTCTGGAGTTATGTGCCCTTGAACGTCAAAAATGGATAGTTTTGACTTTGTTACCACTCTTGCGTCTACAAATATTGACGGATCAGAACAAAACTTTGCAACATTGTTGGTAACTATAAGTTCTCAGATGACTTCGATTTTCAGTGTGTTTGAAGTAGGAAGTCTGGAGTTATGTGCCCTTGAATTTGACAAAATTGCTGTTTTCGACTTTGTTTACACTGTAGCATCTACGTTTATTGACTAATCAAGACAAAACTTGGCCACAAGGTTGTTGGCCATAAGATCCTGGATGAGTGAAACTTTCAGCTTGATTTGACTAGAAAACCCAGAGTTATTGGCCCTTGAATTTCACAAAATTGCAGTTTTCGACTTTATTTTCACTCTAACAATATATTGACCAATAAAAAATGGACATAATGTTGATGAGAACATTTTTATCAGAACAGAGTTGTGTGCCCTTGACTGTGATAAAATTGTTGTTTTCTTCCACTTTGTTTTTACTGTAACAGCCACAAATATTGATCATTCAAGATTATGAAAGCAGTTTTCAGCTGGATCATAATCTCACATGTTTAATCATGTACTTTGAACTTGACAACATTGTGACTTTTTTCTATCTAGGTTCAGGTGAGCGATTAAGGACCATCATGGTCCTCTTGTTTACTTTTATAACCCAAATCCAGGATATTTGAGTACTCATTCAACGGCAGGCATTAACGGCGGGCGACTTTACTGAATAATACTAGTTTTGTCTCGTTTACACACGATTTCCTAGTGCACGTCTTTAATGACCCAGAAATATACATTCTATGCATCGTTTTTTTTTTTTATGTATATATATATATATATATATATATATAGACGGAAAACGGAATTATCCGGTCGAAACCGGTCCGACACAAGTATAATATATCGGGAAATTAAAAGATTGACTTCACGTGCCTATTAGTCCGTGGGCTGGCTACACCCTAGGTCCCCCCTACCAGGATTTTATGACACCTATATCATTGTAAAGCTTGATGAATTCCCTTTCAAATGCAACTTGTTGTTTGATATATAAGTGCTGGATAAGCATATGCGGAACGATTGATTATCTCCCCTTGAATTACAAAAAATACTTGTCTATAACTCACCATATACACATTCTTGGGATCCAAAATAACCCAAATTTAAGCGCAAATGACCAAAATGCTTATAGATTTTATCAATTCACATCGTTAAATAGTTAAAGATAATTTCACACCAAAATTAGCACAAATTATGCCCCTTGAATATGTAAAACAAGAGAAAAATAGTATAGATGTTGCCTTTGTTTATATTTACTTTGCATTTGGAAATCATTTCCACAGCGAATAATTGCTAGAATTTGTATTAAAGTGTTTATTAGGTGCCTTGTAATAAAAATCAAAGTGTTGACTATCGACTCAGAACTCAGAGCTCAGAACATTTTATTTCGTAACTAAAGGCCTCCGGCCCAAACATACATAGCATACAATTACAATAATATATTGGTTATACCCTCGGAAGTTTTGATCGTAGTATTTACAGCAGACGGTATACATATAATCTAACTGGTCTATCAATTATAATGATGACTCATAATTTGTATAATTATAGTATAGTATCCATGAATGGAAAAATTTCATGCACGTGAAATTCACGGTTACTATGAAAACAATTTGAGGGCTGGCGCAAGACTGTCTCAAGTATATATATTTCTATATGTACTTGAACCACTCTCGCATCAGTCCTCATATTTAAATGCATATGAATGGAAAGTTTTATTTTTCTGACCCGTGTCGTGCGCAACAGACCAAAATACGCCCCTCGTAATTATGGATTTAGTTATTTATGCGCGTTTGTGTGCGTGTGTTTCTGATATTTTATTTCGGGAATATGAAGGATTAAAATTAAAATGGATTTAATATCATTTACAGGTAAAATGCTTGAAGTTTTACTATTTTTTAATAAGCAAGTTCATTGCAGTGTTATCGATTTATTTATATTATAATAGCTTTGAATTTTGTGCTAAAAATAGACTTGAATTGCTGTAACATATTCATACACCTTCAGCGTTGTTATAAAATCTCGCAACCACGGCTTGAATCAAACCGTAGTTACGAGATTTTATAACAACACCCTCGGAAATACTATTATTTGTTCGAAATTACGTCAAGGTTAACTGGGAAAATCGTTCTCTATTATCTGTTTGCTCTAAATAGTTCAGAGATGAAAATGCTCAGTGATTTGATTACTTTTGCTGAATTTGACTGAAGGATATGATAGAGATCATTTGGATGATCGCCCTTGTTGTACCAGGTTAAAAGATAATTTGATCGGATTGTCTGATATTTCGGGCAATGGAAGAATATGTGTATCTCATTTTCAATAACTTGGGTGTTGTTTTCCAGACAAAAATCGCAATATCTCTCTTCCCTCGGTGTGTTACGATGGCGACCGGTTTCTATTTTAAAATTATGACTTGAGCATCGAAATTGTGCGAGCGCTTTTCTTAAATCAAATCGCAAATCAACTAACAAGTACTTTTCTACGTTTAATAAAGATTTGAATTCTTTATAGAAATCACATCTACTGGAGTCATGAATGGAAGAATGCCAGTTTTGTTTTGCACAGTCTGTGAGTCTTGATTCAAACTGTTTAAGAAATAGATTTGTGTCTCCGACTGTTTGCGAAATCCAAACAAATCCGAATCCATATCGGAAAAATAAATTCTTGACTTTAGTTGCCCATGTTATCCTTCCTATGTTATCAAGCGATTTCAACATCTCAAAACACTGTTTTGGGTATCTATGATCTTGCATTTGGATAAGCTTACACCAGTATTTAATAACTTCAGTATGATAAGTGACCCATAATGGTATTCTACCGCATTCTCCAAGCGCCATGGCATTATTTACAGAGCTATTGACTCCTAGAAACCTTTTACAAAAATTGGTTTGCACTGATTCTATGATATCGCAATACTCGGTACCCCATATACTTGAGGCATAGCAAAGGATGGGTTTAACAATTGAGTCAAAAAGTTTAAACGCTTCATTATGAAGTAGGTAGCCAAATTTTCGTTGAAATTGATGAATTGATAAAATTGCTTTTTCTGCCTGTGAGGCTAGTTTAATCTGAGCAGAAGTCCAAGACAACATAGGTGTGAAAAGAAGACCCAAATATTTATAGTTTGAAGTAGTTTTTAGTAAGTTTCCATTGAAATACCATTTTTCATAATTACGCAAATATCCACCCCTTCTAAATACAATAATTTCGGTCTTATCTAAATTAAGCTCCATTCCGGTTTCTTTGCAAAATGTTGATATTATATTAATTTGTTGTTGGAGTTTTATATGGGTTTCTGAACAACTTGACACGTTCACACATTCTAGGATATACTCGATATTTCAAATGATTTTCAAGATGGCCACCGCAAAATGACCACTTGACTAAATATCGAAATATCAATGCCCATTAATTTGTTATCATGTTCTGTATGTAAATGAGATCATTTTATAGGGAAATTGAGTTTATTAAATCTAAAAGAGTGTTGCCATGCTTATGATAGGCTTTTTTGTCATTTTTTTTTAAATTTTCAAAATGGCCGCCAAAATCTCAAATATGCAAAAATGACGTAAATGTTTTTCATTTCTGCAAATCTTCTGCACTTAACATTGTATTTTCAGATGTATTTCAATTTCTTATTAAAACTACATGATTCAATAAGTATATAAATGACACAACCTTGAAAATATATATTTCCAGAACGGTCCTAATTACCGTATAAATGGTAATAAATCCCCATTCCCATAAATTAAGTACTGAAGAAAATCCAAATTGATTATTTTCTAGGAGAGATAAGCATTTTCCCTCTTTGACAGAAACCATGTACCCGATTCTTTGATAATGAGTCCACATTGGAGTACGTCATTGGCATCTTTTTGCATGAAGGTTTTAAGTCTTACATGGACAATGGACGCTTTGGATAATAGGTGTTATAGGGGGTATAAAGACGTTAAGGCATATTTTGGTCATAAAGCGTTTAAGCTCTTTTTGTGGGTGGATATGTTGAATACAAAACAATATCAACAATTTTGCCACGCTAAAAATGGCTTCTTCACTGTTAATTTACATGACATATAATACAATACAATAACATGTATTTTATGTAATCTGACTAAATGCTCAAATACGAGCATGGGCCAATGAATAATTGACCTAACCTTTCTATGTTTAGATCGACATCTTTTTTCTTGAAATACTTTCCATCCAGGCCTATGCGCTTTGACCAAACAATATGACCATAGCAGTTTAAAAAGGAGTTAAACTCAAATTAATCAACTTTAAAGGTGGTCAAGTGACATCAGTCTAGAAGTAAAGAAATCCGAGAACTTTCCAAAGAACCACACCTAAACTGCATCAATAACTTTTTACATGAGACTTAAAATTGCAACCACTTACATCCCTTTTAGGAAAGAAGTCGATAGCAGCAAGGTCATGTGGATAGGAAGGGTGTGATCAAATTGATACCCATTTTTCTCGACAGCATCCATTGTACTTTGGCAATTGTGTACTAATATAATTTCCTGTTGCAAGCAGCAGTCACATTTTGAGCGTTTGCCGCAACGTTTCTCACGCATGGTCTGCTTCAGATTGTCTAGCTACTTGGCATAGTATGCTTCGTTAATTGTACTTTTCTTGTGTAATATGTCCAACAAAACATTTAATTGCAACCCCCAATTGTCCCAAAACATTGAATACTGAACCTTGTCTGTAAAATATTGAATACATTTCTTGGCCTTTGGGATTCCTTACCATCGTGCCTAGGACTCTGGACATTTTCTCGTTCATAAGAAAGCAACAAGTACTGGTAATCTCTTTGTCATTTGCTTATCGCCGAGGAATTTTAGACCCAACAGTCTGTAAGTTTGTGCATCCTTTTGCGATCAAGCAATATCTTGAAAAAGATAATGCATGGACAATTTCTTACTTTAATTCGCTCATCAAGTATACCAGATCTGTGAATTTATGACACATACCGTCGACAGTGGTTGCAACTTTACCTTCAGACCGAGCATCATCTTCTTAAGTTTCTCTATCGCGTTATAACCCGCTCCCCCCCCCACCACGATATTTTACTTGAGAATAAGATGGTACGGAAGACCAGTAAACTCATCATGCATGTTCTACCTTCATTCCCGTTTCAATACAAGTGTCCAACCATAACAGGCTACTCCTTTTTTGTGAAAAGGCTTTCTAATAACCGTATATTTAGACAATTTTGTGCACATATAATGACATATATAAATAGCAGATTCCTTGATTGATTGGAAATTGCTTATATGTATTATTCATAGTTAGCCCTTGTGTTTTATGGATTTTACCTCATCCTGATGTTAGCTTGTTGTCTTACACAAAAGTTAGAATTCCAAAAACTAATTTGTGGTGAAGATGTTTGAAATGAATTAAGAAATGCACGAGCATATCTAAAAACTGATAACAAAACAAAGGATTTCAAATTTTCTGCCAGCGACATATTACAACACGACAAGTTGGAATATGATGTGTTTCCCTCTCATCATAATAAACAGAAATTGCAAATTGTGTTTGGTATTCAAACGAAATCTTTCAAAACAATATTTTGTTACACGGATAAGAGGATTCCTCACAAATGAAGTGTTTTCGAAGTACTGGCATCCAATAAGGTACATATGTACAATTTATAACTTTATATTATCACATATAAGTATTCTGAATTATAAAGGTGTAAAACGATGTCAATCGAATGCAATTTGATAAAGAAATGAATAATTCAGTTGCTATGCTATAGGCAATTTTAAATAATCAATTAATGGACATGACAGTGCAAATATGAAATTGTCCAGTTTCAACGATCGCTTATTAGAATATAAATTTATTTTGGTAAACTGTGTTCCTGTAACATAGCATTCCAATTAATAGAAGTGGTCGGGAAGATTTATCTTCTGCACAGCATGTCTCCAATAGTATTGTTAAGTTTAAACTTGGAGCAAAATTTTAATGTAAAAAAAATCATGCATTACAAGGCAAAAATGGTATAAATCAAAGGTGACCATACATGCACTCCAATGGGAATTCATTATTAAAAATGCTTTACAATTTTTTAATACTTAACTTTAACAAAATAAAGTTTCTTATATAAAAGAAAACTGTAGTTCACATAGAAAAAAATCAAAGAAAGTAGGTTAAACTTTTCAGCATGTCATGCACGCTATATGGAATTTTATTGTCATTTATACGGTAATTTTTCAGAGCATATATTGTTAAGATTGTCCCTTTCAATTGGTAAATCATGAAATTTTAGTTTTCAAACACAACAAGTACACAATCTATAAGGGAAAAAGATGCAAAAACGAAAGTCATTAACATAATTAGAAAATATTTGAGATTTTATTTGCCATTTAGAGAAAAGTATGCAAATAATTGTCAATGTGAATAAGCCCGTTTTCGCTTGTTCTGTGTAGCTGATGAGTGGTTTATGAACTTATTATTGATCTATTAGTGTTCTTATCCATTTGAAACATTAAGCATTATAAAAACGAAATGCCTCAACATATTTATTCCCTAGAAAAGCCTTGTTTTAGCTAATTAAACACATATTTTTACTTTCTCATTTATATTCATGAATATGCAAATTAGCTAAATAAAAATGATTTTAAGAAAAATGTCTATTTGAAATTTTAAAACTAGTCTTATGTTTTATTACCAAAATAAGTATATATCTTAAATAAGTATTTTAAAATATTTTATTGCAATTAATTGATCCAAGTACTGAAACGTAGGAAAATGAGCAGTTGCCATGGTAACAGGCCTGTCATTTGCTTATCCAGCACTTTCAAATCAAACAAGAACCTGAATTCATTAACATGTTGCCTGCGCTTCAAGAAAATATAGATCTTAAAAAATCCCACATGGTGGAGAGGGTTTCTGTTCACTAGTAAATCAGTAAAGTCGTCTTTTCGCAAATTAAACACATATTTTCCACAATCTCATTAATATTCATGAATATGCAAATTAGCAAATTTTCTGAAAAATATCTTCGCTGTGAGAGAAATGTAATGACAACATTTTAAAACTAGCCTCAATGTTTTCTGACCAAAATAAGTAATTTTATTGCAATTAATTGGTCCCATCACTGGAACAAATGAAAATGTGTGGTTACCATGGTAACAAGCCAACTACTTGCTTATCCAGCATTTTAAATCAAATAACAATGTGAACTTATTACAATACATGATAAGCTTCAAGAAAATATAGATCTTCAAAAATTCTACCTGATAGAGCGGTTTAATTTCACTAGTAAAGTCTTGTTTTTAGCAAATTAAACACATTTTTCTACTTTCTCATTAATATTCATGAATATGCAAATTGGCAAATTTTCTAAAAAATATCTATATTGTGAGAGAAATATCTTGGTAATAATTTAAAACTATTTTGAAAGATTTATGACAAAAATAAGTAATTTTATTGCAATTAATTGATCCAAGCGCTGGAATGTAGAAAAATGGACGGTTGCCATGGTAACGAGCCCGCCATTTGCTTATCCAGCAGTTTTAAATTGAACAACAACCTGAATCCATTGCTATACATCATAAGCTTCAAGAAAATATAGGTCTTCAAAAATCCCACTAGGGGGGGAGGGTTTCGGTTATGGGCCCATGGACTATATGTGATGTGTGTATTATTTAATTCAAGTCAAAATAGTCAGACGCGTTTCGCCTTTCGGCTCATCAGTGACAATTGACGTCGTTACTTTATATGTATATATATATATGAAAATCGCAAATATATGCTCTTTAAATTCTTTTGAGTAGAATAAACAAAAACACACACAAACTAGAACTGTCGCAGAGCGGACAAATACCCCCCACTAGCACCTTGTCACTGAAAAAGTGCTGTAGGTCAATCGGTTCTTGACTTAGAGCACGGAGACGGATTTTAAACAAAGTCCGATTGTGATCTTGACCTTAGACCTTGGTGACCCAAAAACAATAGGGCACCTCCTTGGTTCATGGGCAACAACTGTGTAAAGTTTCACGATCCTAGGTCAACCGGTTCTTGACTTAGAGCACGGAAACGGATTTTAAACAAAGTCCTATTGTGACCTTGACCTTTGACCTTGGTGACCCAAAAACAATAGGGCACCTCCTTGGGTCATGGGCAACAGCTGTATAAAGTTTCATGATCCTAGGTCAACCGGTTCTTGACTTAGAGCACGGAAACGGATTTTAAACAAAGTCCGATTGTGACCTTGACCTTTGACCTTGGTGACCCAAAAACAATAGGGCACCTCCTTGGGTCATCGGCAACAGCTGTGTAAAGTTTCATGATCCTAGGTCAACCGGTTCTTGACTTAGAGCACGGAAACGGATTTTGAACAAAGTCCGATTGTGACCTTGACCTTTGACCTTGGTGACCCAAAAACGATAGGGCACCTCCTAGGGTCATGTGCAACAACTGTGTAAAGTTTCATGATCCTAGGTCAACCGGTTCTTGACTTAGAGCACGGAAACAGATTTTGAACAAAGTCTGATTGTGACCTTGACCTTTGACCTTGGTGACCCAAAAACAATAGGGCACCTCCTTGGGTCATGGGCAACAACTGTGTAAAGTTTCATGTTCCTAGGTCAACCGGTTCTTGACTAAGAGCACGGAAACGGATTTTGAACAAAGTCCAATTGTGACCTTGACCTTTGACCTTGGTGACCCAAAAACAATAGGGCACCTCCTTGGGTTATGGGCAACAACTGTGCAAAGTTTCATGATCCTAGGTCAACCGGTTCTTGACTTAGAGCACGGAAACGGATTTTAAACAAAGTCCGATTGTGACCTTGACCTTTGACCTTGGTGACCCAAAAACAATAGGGCACCTCCTTGGGTCATGGGCAACAACTGTGTAAAGTTTCATGATCCTAGGTCAACTGGTTCTTGACTAAGAGCACGGAAACGGATTTTGAACAAAGTCCGATTGTGACCTTGACCTTTGACCTTGGTGACCCAAAAACAATAGGGCACCTCCTTGGGTCATGGGCAACAACTGTGTAAAGTTTCATGATCCTAGGTCAACAGGTTCTTGACTTAGAGCACGGAAACGGATTTTAAACAAAGTCCGATTGTGACCTTGAGCTTTGACCTTGGTGACCCAAAAACGATAGGGCACCTCCTTGGGTCATGGGCAACAACTGTGTAAAGTTTCATGATTCTAGGTCAACCGGTTCTTGACTTAGAGCACGGAGACGGATTTTAAACAAAGTCCGATTGTGACCTTGACCTTTGACCTTGGTGACCCAAAAACAATAGGGCACCTCCTTGGGTCATGGGCAACAACTGTGTAAAGTTTCATGATCCTAGGTCAACCGGTTTTTGACTTAGAGCACGGAAACGAAAACGTCTACGGACGGACGACTGGACGGACGGACGGATGGACGGATGGACGGACGGACTGACAGACAGACAGACATGGTGAAACCAATATACCCCCCTCTACTTCGTAGGTCGGGGGTATAATAAATATACATACAAGTCCAATACAAGTTATAGGTCACAATAATGCTCTCTAGCTATTAGTTAGAGGTGTTCTGACAGGCATTGATCATGAGCTATAGCAATTAAAAAGTTTGTGGTTAGAAAAGTCTCACTCACACATGCAAAAAATATAAAGCATTGCAGATAAATAAAAACATCAATGAGCCAGAAACCGAAATAAGGCCTTAAAAGCTTGTTAGAATACCATGTTTCCAGATCAGTCAGTTGTCAAATGTATTCTAATAATGTTTCGTTCTTTTAACAAAAGGTTGTGACAGGTAACGAAGAAGCGAGAAGAAATATGGATCTTGATCAGACAGTACGTTTACATAGATTGATCTTGATCCATAATGGTCTCAAATGACATTTGGGACTTCTTTTCCAGATTCTGGCTCAACGGAACTTTACTCATGCAGTTTTAAAACTGCTTATGCATGAGTTCTGTATGTTATGCAGAACTATTCAGACTGTTTTATTTCACTGAATTATTGATATTCAAATCAAACAACGACCTGAAAGGACTTTTTACGGGTAAATTTTGATTTTTGATCGATTAACTTCTGACAAAGACATAATAATAACAACAGAGATTGAAATAACGTTGAGTCTCGTAAGCCGAGATTTTATTGCGCACCTGATTATCTATCTACCTGGCGTTACGTTGCTAGGCAATGATCCCCAAGTCAGGATTGTTTGTTGATGAGATAGCTCGGAAAAAGTTAAAGATCGTAGAAAATGAAGGAATTACTTCCGACCATGAGCATTTTCTTTATTTCTCACGATGATTTCTGTCCCAAAAGACAATATTTTTGTTCACTTAAAATTGTCGGTGCAAAAAATTGTTACAAACTTTTGATAGATCTAGATCTACGTTAGCCAACATTGACAAGATTCAATATTAGCGGGATCGGGGAACAAAAATTCAGACGAATTTTTGTAGGCCCCAGTAATGGATCCAAAGTGGGGGGGGGGGGGGCGAACAATTTATTTCAATTTCATGTAGAAATTCAGTAAAATTTGTGTGATATTAGAAAAACGAACCTCCCCTCCTATTTGTAGGCCTACGTTCGAACCCCGTCCACAGAAACCCTGGATCCGCAGCTGGGCCCAGATCTACCTAGGCCTATTTGTTCGCGTATACTGACCGACATTATAGGGTGAATAAATCAGTCCACTGAGTTGTCTGCATAAACTGACTTACATTATAAGATGAATGATTTAGCTCCACCGAGTGATTCGCGTATACTGACCGACATTATAGGATGAATGATTTAGCTTCACCGAGTGATTCCCGTATACTGACCGACATTATAGGATGAATGATTTAGCTCCACCGGTTAGTTCGCGTGTACTGACCGACATTATAGGATGAATGATTTAGCTCAACCGAGTGGTACGCGTACACTGACCGACATTATAGGATGAATGATTAAGCTCCACTGAGTGGTTCATGTATACTGACCGACATTATAGGATGAATGATTTAGCTCCACCGAGTGGTTCTCGTATGCTGACCGACATTATAGGATGAATGATTTAGCTCCACCAAGTGGTTCGCATACACTGACCGACATTATAGGATGAATGCTTTAGCTCCACCGAGTGGTTCGCGTATACTGTACGACATTATAGGATGAATGATTTAGCTCCACCGAGTGGTTCTCGTATGCTGAATGACATTATAGGATGAATGATTAAGCTCCACCGAGTGGTCTGCGTATGCTGACCAACATTATAGGATGAATGATTTAGCTCCATATAGTGATTCGCCTATACTGACCGACATTATAGGATGAATAATTTAGCTCCACCGAGTGATTCATATATACTGACCAGCATTATAGGATGAATGATTTAGCTCCACCAAGCGGTTCGCGTATACTGACCGACATTATAGGATAAATGATTTAGCACCACCAAGTGGTTCGCAAACACTGACCGACATTATAGGATGAATGATTTAGCTTCACCGAGTGGTCCGCGTATACTGACCGACATTATAGGATGAATGATTTAGCTCCACCGGTTAGTTCGCGTGTACTGACCGACATTATAGGATGAATGATTTAGCTCCAACGAGTGGTCCGCGTATGCTGACCGACATAATAGGATGAATGATTTAGCTCCACCTAGTGATTCGCGTATACTGACTGACATTATAGAATGAATAATTTAGCTCCACCGAGTGATTCACATATACTGACCGACATTATAGGATGAATGATTTAGCTCCACCGAGCAGTTCATGTATACTGACTGACATTATAGGATGAATGATTTAGCTCCACCGAGTGGTTCGCATACACTGACCGACATTATAGGATGAATGATTTAGCTCCACCGAGTGGTCTGCATATACTGACCTATATTATAGGATGAATGATTTAGCTCCACTGAGTGGTCCACGTATGCTGACCGACATTATAGGATGAATGATTTAGCTCCACTGAGTGGTTCTCGTATGCTGACCGACATTATAGGATGAATGATTTAGCTCCACCTAGTGATTCGCGTATACTGACCGACATTATAGGATGAATAATTTAGCTCCACCGAGTGATTCACATATACTGACCGACATTATAGGATGAATGATTTAGCTCCACCGAGCAGTTCACGTATACTGACCGACATTATAGGATGAATGATTTTGCTCCACTGGGTAGTTCGCGTACAGTGACCGACATTATAGGATGAATGATTTAGCTCCACCGAGTGGTTCATGTATACTGACCGACATTATAGGATGGATGATTTAGCTCCACCGAGTGGTTCGCGTATGCTGACCGACATTATAGGATGAATGATTTAGCTCCACCTAGTGATTCACGTATACTGACCGACATTATAGGATGAATAATTTAGCTCCACCGAGTGATTCGCATATACTGACCGACATTATAGGATGAATGATTTAGCTCCACCAAGCGGTTCGCGTATACTGACTGACATTATAGGATGAATGATTTTGCTCCACCGGGTAGTTCGCGTACACTGACCGACATTATAGGATGAATGATTTAGCACCACCGAGTGGTTCATGTATACTGACCGACAATATAGGATGAATGATTTAGCTCCACCGAGTGGTTCGCGTATACTGACCAATATTATGGGATGAATGATTTTTTATGCTCCCCGAAAAAATTTCGGGGGAGCATATAGTCGCCATGCTGTCCGTCCGTCCGTCTGTGTGTCCGTCCGTCCGTCCACAGCCATATCTCAGCAACCCTTGGACCAAATTCAATGAAACTTCACATGTGAACTCCCTGGCATAATCCCTAGGGACCCTTTTCTCCGTTTCTTAATTTGAGGCTGCGTCATGGAAAAAGGGGCCTTAATGTAAAAATTAGATTTTCTCTAATTTCTCTTCATCCAATGGGCAGAATTTAATGAAATTTTGTGCTTATGTGATAAATGAGATGTTCTAGACCATATTCTATAAATAATGTGTGTACAAAAAATCTGTCATGGGAAAAGGGGGCTTAATGTATGATTAATTTATTTTGTGACAAACACTTATTCGGGGAGCATAATCCGTCTGTGACGGCTCTTGTTTCAATTGGTAATAACATGTTATTTCAACACACAAAATATAAATAAATTCTATTATTGGGAAAAGATTTAGGAATCTGGAGCATTCCCCCTTAAAGGGTGAAAGGTTCCGTAATAAAATTTGCTTACTTTCAAGGATTTTTTTTCAAAATGTCAACTTTGTCAACTAAAATTTCCTATTAGACCTGATTACATAAATTTCAGCATATTTTTTTAAAAAAATCCAATAGATAGGTGGTCAGGATGCTCAAAACAATACATACAACCGTAGTTCACAAACAGAATAGGCCCACAGACATTTACAATCTGTAAATAATGTTACGAAATGGAATAGTACGAATTACTGCATCATTTTCCAAAATAATTAATCAGAATCGAGAAACCATATCACCTTTATGACAATATTGTCTATGAATTGGACGATATGCATTGTTTTGTAAATGTAGACGAACTGGTAAAATTAAGGTACGAAATTTCTAGGGTACGAATCATTTTCGGTAAACCGGAAGCTGTTTTTCGATTCGGTGCAGAACTTCGGCTGTTCGGTACCGAACATATTTTCAAATAAAAACAGCCTAATATGGTTTGTTTTGTGATCTGTTAAGTTTCCTTCTCAAAAGGAATATGTTTAAGATGAGTTCTGCATCGAGAGAACGCCGTTATACGTCAAAATAACAATATGATCGCTATATTACGCAGTTTCGAAACTGCTCAAAATGAGTTCCGTAACATCTGCGCAGTCTTAAGACTGCATAGTTTCAAGATTGCTTACGACATATATATGACGGAGCCGGGATCCGGAAAAACGTCCCTTATAGCATCTGAGAGAGCCGTGTTTTACGGATCAATCTGTGTCTGAAAGCAATCTGACATGGATCCATGTTCACGGGTGGTAAACGGAGAAACTAGCTCCAAAAAGAGTCAATGGTATTTTGTTGCCTTGTGACATTCGGCTTCTACCGAGGTAGTTGCATATAGCGAAAACCTGTAAACAAAGGTAGGTCACGAACACATTTTTCTAAAATTATTTCTTTTACAACGATTTTTGGAAAAATCCGGGGATTCTGTAATATGAAGAAATGGTTGAAGTTTGTTGTGCACAAGAATATACGGTGTCAGTAAGCCGGTTTTGAATACAATCATTGTAAAGCTTTTCAAAATCGAAAGTAACACCTGCTCTCGGCAGAATGTCATCATATACTCACCGTCATAAGAAAGTAGCCACTTTTCAAATAGACATATTTTTTACAATTCTTTATGTCTCTTTGTTTTTACACATTCATACACATTCCCAATAGTTCCTTTAAACACCTCAATGGTTAAATGCTTTCAACATGTCCGGAAAGATGTTTAGTTGTAATATGGGTTCAAAACAATATTTTAGGATACAAAGTTCAGCTTTGTTTACTTACAGCTGTCATTTTCAGCGTAAGTTGACGCAGTTGAAACACAAACAAAAGTCCAATTTCAATTTTACAGAAAATCATTCGAGTGAAACAATAGAGCCCTATGAAAATTTAGCACTACCAGTATAGCATAATTCAATATCAAAAGTTTGATAAAAACTGGAAGTGGTTGGTGGGTAAAGCGAAGGGAACATTTTCCGAATTAAGAACTTGCTAAAGACCAATTGGAAACAAAATTTCAAAGAATAGAGCATTTGATAGGAAATTGGGGGGTTGGCTGGACTAAAACCGGAAACTGCCATTTTGCAAGGATTTTTGGTGTAATGAGCATCACTTACTAGTCACTAAGCATTTCGAGTAAAAACAGTATCATAAACACATATCCTTATTCATCTTTGCCCCTTTTCTAGCCCTATATATGGCCGTGAATTTCAGTAGTGTGTTCCGTATCAGTTACGGGTTTCCTGGCTCTACCATCAAGCTACCATAGCTAATGGGATAATACGACAGTTTTCGATACTTTTACGAAAGCATTTTTACCTGCCTTGTTGTGATATTTTGTGTTTATTTCGATACGTTTATGAATAATCCTAAAATTGTCGACCAAATGCATTAGACAAGTGGCTACTTTCTTATGACGGGGAGTATATTTCTAATATTACGAACAACAGACATACCAATTCTGTGATATTTCATTTTACCCTGTGCTTTCAAGTCATCTACATGTTCTATCGATACATTATATGGCTATTTTCGGGTGAATGGTGGGTAAACCCCTGTCTTAAAAATTCAGCAGTTTCTACTTTGGATTTTAAAATGTTTTTTTTTTCAACGACTGTATTAAAACCCTGCTACTAACACCCTATATTCTCGTCCACAACAAACTTCGACCATTTTTTCATATTACATAATCGCCGGATTTCTCAAAAACTCGCTTTAAAAAAATAATTTTAGAAAAATGTGTTCGTGACCTTCAAATTGTCACTCTATGCAACTTCCTCTTTTTGGAGCTAGTTTCTCCGTTTACCACCCGTGCATGATACTCTCATATGGTTGCTGCAGACCATGACGAAGCTAATAGAGAGCAACATGGTTCCTGATCAGACTGCGTGTATACGCAGGCTGATCTGGAACCATGTTGGGATCAAAAGCCTTTAAGGACCTTTTTCCACATCCCGGCTCCTATATATACCATGTAAAAAAAGTTTAGCAACACTGACTTTGTTAATTGAAAACATGTATTTTCCGTGATATTTATTTCACAACCGTTATATACATTTTAGCATATGCATTTACGCACAACATTCAAAGGTCGCTTTGTGGTAACGTTAAATATTGTGTTAGAAACATTGTCTTGACGTAGGTGAGTGGTCAAAATAAAAAGTTACAATCGAATTCGGTATCGCCTGTGCGGCCATTTTCGAGCAAGAACAGCAGTGAAGCGTTTTCTAATCCACTTAAAATGTTTGTACACAGTATCAACAATCACTACTTTATCAATAGATTGAACGTCATTCGCGTCAGTACGATCACGCACACGTCTTCCGTAAATGCACCGTATGAGCTCTATGGGTAACAAATCAGAAAGAAAGGGGTGCTAATGGGAGTACATCAATGTTGTACACGCTTAATTTGGCTTAAAGCATTCAGGACTCGATACCAGTCAAGTCTGTTGCGTTCATGGTGTAGCGTCAGGAAAATTACAACGAATGGTCAACGTCTAGTAACCGTTCATCTGTGGAGACGATCACGGATGGTAAGTGTAGATACTCTATGTTGAAATTATTGTGGAAGCCACTCGGAAGTTTTGGTGTTGATATGGAACATCTTTGCCGTGACGTTACGAAATTATGACGGTCATCTTCTCGTGGCCTTTTTCTACGACGTCCTTGACCGGGACTATCTCAAACCACACAAATTGGCTCACATAGCATCCTCAAATTGTTACTTATGCTTTGAGATGCGCAAAATTCAAAAATACATCTTTATCGCCGGTTCTGCTACGTAGGAACACATTAGCGATATAACGTCCTTCTAACGTAAGTCCATGGCGTAGTCCCACAGCGTTGCAGAAAATTCTTTTTAGTGGCCTTTTTTATGCTGGGCATAGACGATTGTGTTCACACCTAAATGTCTTCTAGAATTATGCTCCATACACATAAATACCATGGCATACATGAAAACCGGAAATGCGCACCTGGAATGCGAGACGCACGCGATGGCGGTATAAAATTCCTTTGTTTATGTTCTCTAGCTATAATCTATTGTGTAAACTTTTGATTTTATGTTAAAACAAAACTGTTTTGGTTACTACAGATATTTACATTTTGTTGCTAAACTTTTTTATTATGCATATATAAAAAAACTAAAGGCCTAATACGTACACCTTCACCACGTCTCTACTTGTAAATCAATCATACGCAAACGTTATCATTTGTCTACCATTTTCCCACGATCTTTCTTTGTTTAAATCAATTTTCAAAATAGGCCTACCTTTTGTATACTTTTAGTTCCCTTAACAAGGACAATGCAGGTTTTCACCTCGTCATAAAAATTTATTCGAAATATGCGTTGTGAAGATTTTTTTATCCAGTGTCTACTATAGACAGCAATTAAAAGAAAAGATGATAAGTTATCTCAAGATTTTCTTATTTTCCCATAAGATCTTCTTATCCAAGGTTTGATAACTTCTGCTACAAGCCTACAAATACCATCCATTATTAGATAGGTGGTAGGTATTCCGTCGGACGAGACCTGGCCGGACAACTGCAGTGCATCACAGCCTGGGGAGGAGGGGTGGTAGGTGTCAACGACAAGTCTCCAGTATTCGACGGCAGTGAAAATGGGTCAGACACGTCGACAATGTGTACAAAGTCGGCTGAAGTCCGTCAGATGGTTCCGATGCTTAGTTGGTTTCGAGTAGGGATGCTTTATTTTTTCCAAACGGAGCCTGTCTAAAGGTCCAAAATAGAGAGAAATTTTTAATGTAGGTCCTACAATGCTATATAGACAGAAAGAAACACAAAGTTCGTCTTCTGCTTTTCCTACATTATGAAGGTTTGATCATGGTTTATTGTGGATTTGCCGTATACTCGATTATATCAATCGTTTGTCGTTGTATTTCAGACGTCTGTCCGATCGTCTGTGTTCCGTTTGTGTTGCCATGTTTCTCCAACTGAGTTGGTTTAGTCTTGCGCCTACGTTTAGAGCTAAACGTGTAGTTTGCCATGCGCATCATGATTTTTTCTGCAGCAGTCCATTCAATGTCGTCCAAATCGTCCGGTTTATCGTCGTCCTCGGGTCGCAGACACAGAATTCGTCTGGTCACAATGTCGCCTGGTTTACTGTGGCTGAGGCGCGAAACTTGTTGAGCAGCCGACAGCAAACTTTGTGGAAGCATCGCCTCAAGGTGGATAATGGTATACATTCTTTGAAGTCGCACGTAAGCATTTTTCGAGGCCTCGTCCGTTAGAGCGGAGCATGTATTTGACATGATTGCTATCAAAGCATTAAGCAGCAATATGGTAGTCAAGAGAACGAACAGGACAAATATAGCAATAGCCAGAGCAGGCTGTCGTGCATTAAACAATACACCAAGTTCCCCAATACCTAACATTATTGTAAACATTTTGACGATGGTTTTCGCAATGTTTTCAAATGTATCTTCCTCTATATCGTCTGCATTTTGCATCACAACAAACATTGCTGTAGAGAATCCGATCAACAAAGCGGACAAGACAATTCCAAACTCTATCAAGTGTTTAGTTACTTCTTTGATTAAAATTGAGAAAAAGCTCAAACTCTCAATCACGAGCAAGAAAAAGATTGCCAAATACCACCCTAGAATCAGCGCAAAGGGTAAGATGAAGTTTTCATAGGAGGAGACGAAAAGCATCAAGAAGAAATCTATAAAGACTCCAACACTTAGCAAGGAAAATGCATGAGCATATGCAAAGAATGGACAACTTTTTCTACTTCCATAACAGTATCGGTAATAAAAACAACACTGCAATAGAAAGCACAACAATCCATAGACTACTGTAATGGAGCTTGAAGCAATGATTAAAGCAACATTATCATACTCAGGAATTGTGGCGCTTTGTGATGCTATCGGGGTTCTTAACCTTGACCTCAAAACCGCTTGCCAGGTGTACAGACACATAACAATAAAATGTATGGCACCCCAAATCAAAACCCATTTCCTGTAAACATGCCATTTATCTGAGATGAGCCTCACTACAATATTCAGACTTACGAATCGAGCAGAGTTCTCACTTGATACGTGCTGTTCTAAAAGATGCAGCGCAGATATGTGTCGTTTTGAATCTATCTTTAGCCCCTCTTTTTTTTCTTCCCTAGTCTGCTTGGAATTGTCATCTGTTGTGGGAGTGGTCTCGATTTCTGTGACGTCATAGGAATCGTCATCGAAGTTACCCCTGTCACCAGCATTCAATCGGTAAACCTAACAGCGGGAAAAATAAAGATTATTTAAAAATCCTGAAATTCCTCCAATGCGTCGAGGTTCTACGAAATTCGCTGTTGTGACTTTTGACAGCTTGATGGTTTCATAGTAAAACGATGTAAACGATTGGCGATGAAAACAGAGTATTCCGTCGGTTGACTCCCTAATTCAACATAATTCCTTTACAGCGTGGCTAAATTCTAGGTGACGTTGTGGAAGCATGTACACGCTAAAATCGCTCGTTTCAAGGTAGTTTTTAATGATTATACTTATACGCGCCTTTGAGGACACCATTCCCGGATCTATCCTACTTAACATCAGACACTGTGGCTTCTTCAAAGACTCAAATGCAATCATTTTTCTGTCAGATATGCACATTCCTATATTTGTACACGGCAACTGCTTACGTTTGAATGAAGCAACCATGGTGTTTGGTGTAGAGCAATAATTATACAGTTGGAAATTGGGCTCTCAAAGGCGCGCAAAGTGAACTTGATCTCATCAAAATTTGTTGAGTATAATCCGAGATAGTGACATCTTTTTTAAGAGGTCTAGAACTGTTCATAACTTCCTTTTCCGGAGCGGAGCAAAAGAATCGCTTCTGACCGTGAAATAACTCATTTATAGAAATCAAAGTACGATACGTACTTTAGTATTGATAATAACAATTTAGGCTGATCGACTTGCATAAAGTGATCGTTTCACGCTGACAAGCTTTTGCATCGCTGGTAGAAAACATGAGATTTTCCAAAAATTAAACAAATGTAATAGGTTTTCTCACAATGAAATAAATAGATTAAAAATACTCAAATATTTCTTACTTCGTGAAAATGTTTTGAGCCGATATGATTTCTAGACCAGTCACTTCAGCACAATCGGTTGAGTCAACTCGTCTGCATGTGCCTAATGGAGGATTGCTCCTATATTTGAGTCTGAATGAACCATCCATGAACTATCATGAATTATCCATTTGTGCGGGTACCCGCGGGTATTTGTGAGACGGGTAATACCCTACAAATTGTTTCAGCCAAAATGAGTATATTCTCATATGACATGTAATTGTGTTTACTTTATTATTAGTTTCTGTTAATTTGAAGCAAGCGATACAGAGAATCGTTACAAGCATGGGCTTCCTTACCTTTCTATTGAGGATAAATTTGAAGATCTCAAAACGACCTAACTTTGCAGCCAGTTGTAGTGGAGTCAGGCTTTCACGATTCTTCATCATCCATAGACTTTCAGGCTTTCCCTCCTTGGACGAATCTATCACAATAAAATGTGTGCTCTTCTTGTCTAAGAAATCCCCAACTTTCTTCATGACAGCGATAACTTCGTTCTCCTTCTCTGGGTTCAACATTGTATAACGAATCAATGAGTGGTACATGTTGTCTTTGTATACGTTGTACGAGTCAATAGCCAGCTGGTATTTCTCTTCTGTGGGTCCCTTCAGAAGTAATTCTATGGTATCCATGTCCAGCGTGCGTGCAGCTATATTCAACAACGTTTTAGCACGAAGAAGTGAACCCCTCGCCATTTCTCCCTTTAGGTTGAATTTATTAAGGTCGACATTCTGGTCCTGAGTCTCTGTGGACTTTGCAATCATGTGTTCTATTATTCCATGTTTGTAATCTTTCTCCGACTTTTTTGTGACTTCCTTAACGACCATCAGGTGAAGTGGTGTTGGGCCGCATCTTTCTTTATTTTCAATCATTGTCGGGTTGATTATCATCTCGGGACACTTTTCGATCAGTACATCGATTATCGTCCTCAAACTTTTTCGTTCTTTTTTATCATCAGGAATCGCCTGACTGCAGGCAAAGAAGAGCAGCGACCATTTACCCCCTACTTGTGTGGTTTCCTCATTCTGGTCTCGCTTTAGAATACCCCGATATTTAGTTTTTACTTCAATGCCTGGACTGTTTTCAATGATGTCCGCGTAATCGCTAAATGACATCTCACAATCTGCCAACTCCGAGCTACTCATATATTCTCCTCCACTGTCTATTTCGTTCCCCTCTCCGAGTACATCTCCTAAAATTTCACAGAATGTTTTCTCATATTTGCCAAAATTGAGGTCGCCACAAATATTCTTGTAGAGGTAGTCTCTGTTAAATCGATCAAGAATCGCAAACAAGTTTTGAATGCTTCTTTTATGTTTCTCCATTTTTTGCACCGGTCGCTGTGTTTAATTATTAGCAATCATCCTTAAATTCATATCCTGAAAAGAGACAGTTAATGTTGTATTAAATAGAAATGTGAATAATTAACACAGTAAAAAATGACAAATGAGAACGTTCCAAATTAAACTGTGTGTAGTCAAAAAATGTATGCCTACTTGGTTACAGAAAAATTACAATCTAGCATGTTTTTCCTTTTTCTGCAAAGGTTTTAATCAAACAACCTGGGAATATATAAAGATTTATTTTCGTGGAACATGAAAGATTTACACTCATGTTACGCTCAAACAGAACTTAAACGCCAATCAGGATAGGAAACGTGTGTACCTGTAGTGTAAAACTGCGTTTGAAGAATCCATGGCGTTTGGTACTATATTTGTAACGTACGTGGAACGTTGTAAAACAATAAACACATGAGGCAGACCGTCGAATTTATGAAGGATGGTTTGTTATATTATATAGCGGAAACTAAATATCTCTCGGTGTGAGCTGAAGCTTTGCATCGACGGGCTTTGTTTCTTGCCTTGAGTCTCGGCATGTCACATATTTAGTCCGAGATGCCAGCACTAGATTTAATCAAGTTATCGAGGCCAAAAGGTTTGAAGATGTGTTCTTATGGGAAAAAAGTGTGCTAAATTCAAAAGTCTAACTCTTAAAAAGAATCCGATAGTACACTAATGTGATATACGTATCTGAATACAAAAGGGATTAGATACCTGGTATTTTCCAAAATAGAATAATAGCATATTATACGTATTTTCTGAAATTCCTATCCTGTAAAGAGCAGAAGTTATTTGCAATAGAATTTTGCACCAGGTGGTTTTAACATAATTCAATGAATATTTATAAAGAGGTTCCGGGGATATTACCACAAAACACTTGAAGTATGGTATAGAAACAATACTTCCTTTTGTCAATTTGTTGTTTAATAGATTGTTCGCTAATGGAGAGTTCCCAACAAATTGGTCCAAAATCCTGTTAGTTCCAATACATTAAAAGGGTAATGTAAATGAACCTACTAATTATAGAGGAATTGCTCTCATGGAAATACTAAGTAAACTGTATATAAGCATATTGACTACGAGGGTTGTCCTGAAAGTTCGCGGACACACAATTTATTTTGCTTCATAATACTTTGTTTGTGAAAAAAATGTTTATCAAATGAAAGCTAAACATCTATCAAGTACTTTTCCAGCAAAAAGAAATAAATTTAATTTGCAATTAATTTGCAATAGGACCTAATATGACCATACAAAGGGGTACCCGGAGCACGTCAAATTTGGAGGTTTTTGGCTACCATGTCTGGTTTTTAATAAGTGATTTAACGTATGAAATTGACGGGAAATAAAATAATAAATGTATGAAAATGTGACCTAACATTCCGAATCCATATTGTTTTGATTTTAATGTTGTCGCGTTAAAAATTGGCATTTGAGGATGATTTAAAGAAGCTTGATATGGATGGAAATCTATCAAAAATGACGACGTCGGACGTTTGGGTGGAGCAGCGCGTTCTTGTGAAATTTTGCCAGGAACTAAGAAAGCGCCTGCAAAGACCAGGGAATTCGTCAATTCATCTACGAAGAGACCATGTGCGCAGTATTATATCCTTTGCAAATGTCACAAACGTTTTTGGAGAAGCAATAACTGATTCTAGGTCGAGTGTTATAACAGATAGAAATGTTAATTTGGTGAGTGACGTCGTGAATGACGATAGGCAAAATACGGTAAGATATCTCGGAGGAAAAATGTGAACTGTCAAAAACAATTGTTAACGAAATCCTGACAAATATTTGAAAATAAAAACAGAGTGTGCACGAGGGCGCTTAGAATGCTTTCTGAAGAAAATAAAGCAGCACAAGTCTTCTTGACAAAGTTATTTCTTTTTCGCATGAACGTCGTAACGTCATGACGTGCTCTAGGGTGCATCAACCTTCTTCACAAAAATTGATGTAATTCTGTTAAAAATGGAGAGATTTTGTTCAAATTTTGAAATGCTGTTTCTAAGATAGTGTTTAATGACACCATGTGTGTGTTATAAGATCTTCTTTTCTCATTTTTATATATTAAACAGTGTCCACGAACTTTCCGGACAACCCTCGTAAACGTTTAACTTTTTTTCTCGAAGCATATGAACGTCTCACGGAGTCACATGCGGGTTTTAGATCACATTATAATCCTAACGCTTTTGTCTCTACTCTACTCGGTTATCTCAAAATATCTATCGAGGAAGTGAAAGGCTGAATATGTTGCTTTTATTGATTTTGAGAATGCCTCCGACTCCGTAAGCCGTCCATTGCTTTTAGTGTTCTTTTGAAAAAGGTGTCGGTGGAAACTTATTGAAGGCAATAAAAGCTATCTATAGTGACGTGAAGGCATGCGTCAATATCGAATCTGGTTTAAGTAACATATTCTCGTGCCCAACGGGTCTTAGGCGGGGTTGTCCGTTCAGTCCAGCTCTATTCTCTCTATTAACGACCTTGATGATATCATGATCAATAATGATGTTAGAGGCATACAACTGTTTCCTTTGTTTACAGAAATATTTATGTTTGCCGATGACATAGGTCTTATATCAGACACAGTACATTGTTTACAAAAAGGTTAAGATATTTTTTTTAAAATGCATTGCCGCAGTTATCAGCTAAAAATAAATTGAGATAAAATCAAAGTTGTTGTGTTTGAAAGGGTAGCCAACTATCCGCTAAGGAACGTTGGACATATGACGGTAAAAATATTGAAGTTGTCCTTGGATTTCATACGTAGAAATTGACTTTACTAACAGATTATTATTATATAAGATGGTAGAACTGCAACCCTTAAAGTAAAGAAAGTATTAATGTATGTTTTAACTCGTTTGTTAACAGAACACATATTCCTGTTACTTCCTTCTTTAAAATATTTGATGCGAAGATCGCTCCAGTCATGTTGTGTGGATCTGAACTATGGGGCTTACAAAATATGAATTGCATTGAAAAAGTACGGATTTACGCATGTAAATGACTTCTTAAAGCCGCTATAGCTGTCAAAAAAACTGCCAATTTGCCGAAAAAAGGGTTTACAGTATTAAAGTATGAGCAAAGTGATGCAGAAAGACCGTATTTCAAGCGAGTAACCATGTGCTCTTTACCCACAATAAGCGCATATATATTAACATTCTAACTTTCCACGGCGCTGAAAAGTTTCCTGGGTGTTTACAATTGTGTCTATATATAGATTTATATATCATATATTTCAGGTACCTGCAAAAGCCGTAAATATTCGTTTATAGTCGGGTGATCATTTGATACAAAGTTATCTAATAAAAGTGACACGTCACGCTAAAAGGGACCTTACGGGAAGTTCATAAAACAAAAATTTGAGAAACGACTCATACTAAGCAGACGTAAACTAGATTTCGCATTTAGAAAATGAACACATAGTAAGATAGAGAAATTATTCAAGGCCCAGAAAATTACCTAAGAGTTATGAGTCTCGAATCTTGTCAGTCTGCGCAGTCCGCACAGGCTGGATACTGTCTATACTTTTATAATTAGCAGAAGGTTCCTCTTTAGTGTGACGGGTAAATAATTTGAAACATTCCGATTTTCACGGGATTTCAGCACGTGCCTGGTTACGAATAAATGTTCAACTCTTTCCCAAAATGACAAAAAATAAAACTTCTCAATTGAAATCGTTTGAAGACTGCATAACCAATGACATTGCAAATGTGAATTATTTACGATATGACATAGAAATTATTTAGGTAATACGAGAGACTGCTAACAATTAGCATTCATTTCTTTTGTCTCAATGTTTCCTGTGTTTTTTGCAAAAAGGAAGTCTTGTATGGCAAATGGTTAACCAGCTGAAGTTATTTTAATAGTCATGCATCACTCTTTCCCAAACGGCAATAAGTTTGATATTCTATTTTGAAAGTTTTAAACACGACAAACTATGCACGTTAAGATAGGATTCGTTGAATTAAAGAAAACTGAGAAAATATCTAAGCAACTGGGGGAATTGCTTGTTATCAAGAGTTTCTCCTATTACCTCAATGTGTTCTCAATCCCTTCCAATGATGACATCAAAACAAGGTTATAATTGGGAAATGGTCAGTTAGATTCTGCTTGACACGTTATGCTAAAAGCGTGCTTCTATGAAGTCAACAGAAGACCATATTTCGAGAGACAGATCACATTTAGCAAGCGCCAACGATATCCGTATATAGATATCAATATATAGTGTGACAGGAAAAACATGCAAATCCAAAGTATCAACTTAGTGTCAACAGTTTCGATCCTGATAAGTCTGTGCTTTCCTCGCAGACTGTTTAGGGTTGCTACACACTTCCTAAAAGGTCCCTTTTAAAGAGACATCTCACATTTTTAAATGTTTGCTGTTTATTCTCTGACGTCATTCCATTCGATTTAAAAATAGATTCCGTAGACGCTCGCTTTTAACCGCTCAGGACTCGGATAATTCCGACTCGCCCTTGACATTGTAAACATGACATACTGACATACATTGCAAGAAAGGGAAAATGTACCAATGTACCATTCTTTCACTGGCTTTATTGGTTTTATGCAGTTGGAATAGGCTTTGTTCATATCATCAGATAATAAGAACTCGGTAACAGAAAAACTTCAATCGTGACAGCTATAGCGGCTTTAATGTTAACTGTAAATCATTCATTGTGGCAATAGCGTTCGGTTTTTCGTTTAAACAAATACGTCATCGTCACGCCTCACTTGTCTAAAAATAGATTGGGAATCCCTTATCGTACAAATATGGCTGTGAATCTCGCGAAGTTTTTCCCACGTTCAACTTGCCGAAGATGACATTCTAAGAGCTGGATTGCCGTAATCATTTGTCGAGAAACATTCTAATTCAGAGTTGAGAAGGTTGCTGCACTGTCGTGTACTTTTTAAGATCGGTAACTATGAAATAAGCAGTTGACAAGTAATGTTTTCACATACTGTCCTGTCTTGGCTTCGTCGTGCTGCTCGTGCGTACTCGCTTACCCTTTCCAAAACGACAAAATGTCATGTTTGGCCAAATTGAAAAAAACGTCTGCAGATGACAAAACGGATGTGAATACTTTTAGTGTTTTATCTGAGAGAAAATATTGAGGCAAAAGAAGAATGATCATCCATATCCAAAGAAGTTATTCACACCCATTTTGTCTGCTGTGCAGACCTTTTCAATTTGGTCGATCATCATTTTCTTCTTTTGCCACAATGTTTTCCCAAGAATTTTCTGTTGGGGACGTCAAAACCGGTCTTGTTTGGGAAAGGGTTAATATAGGAAAAAAACTAGAATTTGTCGCTGAATGTGATTTGATACCCCCACATGATTTCACTACAACAAAGGGCAATAACTAACAAAATAAGCCAGGTAGAGTTATGCTCCTTGTACGTTGCACTTCTCCTTGGTGAGATCTATCTACCCGAGAAGTTGCATGATCATTGATACTTTACTTTCAGACTTTTTGATGATTTTTCTGGTCAAGCTGTTGAGGAATCTCAAGAAATAATGTTTGTCATTTCTGGTCCGTCTCCGTATCTGAAAGCAATGTTGCATGTTGAATATGCGCAATGTTTCGTAGTTTTAGTTCCCGCCTGCATTATCTATGATCGACTAATATCTCGCTTGAAAACAGTTATTTTTTGCTAACACTGTTACGAAAAAAATGTCCGATTCATGACCGATAAACAAAATATTAGACTGGTACCCGGCAAACGTTGTTGGGGGTATTCCCGTCAGAAATCTATTTTTAGCACACGAGCGCGCGAAAACTATTCGCTATTCTATGCGATACCGGTAGATTTCTTCTTAGAATTTTGTCCTCCAAAAGAGTTATGAAGTACTGGCTTCGAATTCTAAATATAATATGTCAGATAACAGATTTGTGAAGCTTTCCTATAAAATGCTCTTACATTATGATAACCTAGAATACAAAAAAATGGGTTTCAAATTTGCGTAGACATCTATGCAGAAATGGTTTCGGCCAAATTTGGAAAAAACCAAAGTGTTCCAAATGAAAATATATTTTATCTCAATATACCTAGCATTTGAAAGATCAATATATTCAGGGATAGAGAGCCAGTTGCATGGAAAATTCAAAGTTAAATTATTATTGTCGACTCAAAAACTCTTTTGGGCAGGAACAATACTTGTCAATTATTGATCTTCAAAAAAAAAATAGATCATGCCTTTCCTCATTTCGAAGTGCTTCACATCCACTTACGATTGAAAAAGGGAGACACTGTGGTATACCCAGAGAGTATAGATTTTGTATTTATTGTGATTCTTATGTTGAGGACGAAATGCATTTTATATTGATATGCCCTTTTTATAATGATGTGAGAAAAGATTACATCGATTCAAAATATACACATGTACAAAATGAAGCTTCGTTTTATAATCTCATGTCTTCTAAAAATGAAGATACAATCCGAAATTTAGCAATGTTTAGCTTTTATGCATTAGAAAACAGAAAACTTTATTGGGAATCACGTAATAATCCATTTTGTATCTAATGTAAAACTACTATTGTTAAGAAAGTTTGTATGTACTCATTTACAGATGAATAGCTTATAATGATGTATTGGAAAGAAATTTATAATTGTTTAATTTTTCAATATGTTGTAAAACATTTCATTTGTTTTATTATGATCCCCGAAGGCAGAGCATATAGTCGCCGCTTTGTCTGTCCGTCCGTCCGGTCCGTCTGTCATTCCGTCCGTCCGTCCGGAGCGATTTCTCCATAACCCTTGGGTCAAATTAAATGAAACTTACCATGTAAACTTCCTATGACATAATGCCGATGATTTATCCCAGTTTTTGGATTTGAGGCCTCGTCATGGGAAAAGGGGACTTAAGGTAAAATACAGTTTTTCTCTAATTTCTCCTAGTCTAATGGTCAGAATTTGATAAAATTTCATATTTGAGTAGCAAATCAGATGCCCTTGACAATAAACTATTTGAAATTTGCGTATAAAAAATATGTCATGGAACAAGGGGCTTAACGTTTGTTGGTTTAATCTTAGCTCTGCATGGCATACATTTATTGTGACAATGCCCTAATCGAGGAACATTGTCCGTTTCTGACGGCTCTTGTAATTTGTACACTTACACATAATATTGTTAATATTGTAAAATTTTTGAATATGTGTATGGGCCGTTGGCCTTTTTATACAAAATAAAATTTGGAACATAGTTCGAGTATGCGAAGTTTAATGGCGCTCGGTGCAACGCTGAAATCGACCATTTTAACAAACTGGTAGCCATTTTACAAGATGACCACCACAAGACCCCCTTGTTCAATTAAAACCCATATATCTCTGTCAAATACCCATTTTCATTAACGAAATATTTTTAAATGAAAGTCTATTGATTTATCTAACTATTACAAAAATGAATTTTCTCAATAATTGTATTTATAAGTCTATAATATATATGGCAATGTAAAAATAATGATAAAAATCCACGAAACTGGAACATTGATTAGATGGAGATAACTCTGTATGCAATATAATTGTGACTTTTAAAATATTAAATAGTCAAAATACTCGACAAAGTCTTTTCAACTGCGATTGGCAATAATAAATTATCTGTTTTTAATGTATATTAGGTACAGCTAAACGTCAGTTTTGGCTTTTTATTTTAACGAGCGTTGATTATATGGTGTACATTGTATTTCAACTATATTAATATAACTTTATAAAACCACCATTATCCGTGTATGGATATTTATTTCAAAATGTAAAACTCGTTTAATGATGACGTATTAGTTCTGCACAGACTTTTGATGGAATTATTATATTGTCTAGATGCTAGAAAGCAAGTGAGTTACCCCACCCACTAAAATAATCTTGAACACTGGTCCATTGGCCGCTACTATATGTTCTATATGGCAGCCTTGTAACGCGTTCGGATATCCTCGGATAATGTCGATCAACGATCGAATCATCGACTCGGAAGTGTGTGTATGAAGAAATCTTATAAAAAATTGGATTTCTTAGCCGGAAGTAGCTACGCTTCATAAAGTAGTTTTCGAGGTCAACCAAATGCACAACCATGGCAACTTGCGGGACTTGCAGGTTGTAATCATTCTAAAAAAAGAGGAGACTGGAACTGCAAACAATGTATTTCAGTATCATTGCCGCGTCATTGTTGACATTAGTCACAGACGAACGTTTTGAATTGTTGTTCTATTCTATTCTATTCATAGTCTGAAAGTAGTTCAACAAGATGCATCCAAGGTATGATTCGATAGAGTTGTCCTTGGTGATCCAATTGCCTTGTAACGATGAAGTTTTTATTTTCCTTTCAATTTGTACAGGTGCACTAGAGCAAAACTAACTTTTTGCCAGAATGGCAACCTTGGGCAACGCCCACAATCCGCGAAAATTCAAGATGGCCGCCAAACGATATTGGAGAAACCAACTTGTTGTCAAATTGTCCTACGATTATGCGAAAAATGTCTATCTAGGGATTCTTTGGTATACTGAATGCAAATCTGACGATATAATTGTTTAGTGTTCAACCTAGTTTTTGGACCAATGAAATTGCAGTATTTTTAAAACTAACGGCGCTCTATTTCGCGTAGACACCACTGCCGGCCAGTTTACGTGACCTATATATATAGCCACGCCCCGTCTCCTGTGATTTTTAGCTCCGCCCGTCTGTCGATACATGACAGATCCTTTGCAAGTTTTTTGTTTTAACCCTTTCTAGACAATCAATTTCTATAGGGATCCCATTTCTAAGCTTCTAAATAACAAAATATTATGTTGATAAAAAATGAGTTTGTGTATAAAACAGCACAGAAAATATTTTGGCAAATGGAGAAAATGCTGGTAATCGGTATTTTCTTCTATTGCCTCAATATTTTCAAAAGTCATTTCTATTTGGGAGAATGTTTAGGAAAGGGTAAATGCGTCTGTTTTTATCAGGGTAATGTCATCGTGTTTTGACGTTTATTCAGTTCAAATTATTTCAATTGCTTTCATCGGTGGGCGACAAAATTACCGTAACTACAGGTTGAACAAACCTGCACTTACACTTTCATAGCTCACAGACGATTTCTTTTAAACCATCCTCATTAATTTAGTGTTATAAGAAGACATACATGTGTATCGTGCTATAGCGATATTTCCCCCAACAATTGGGTTGACGTGATTAAATCTGAATCGTCTATTTCGTCAAAAAAAAAAAAAAAAAAAAAAAAAAAAAAAAAAAAAAAAACGTCCAAATTGAAACTTGCATCCATGATTGTGATGTGAACGCACTTCACGGGTCTTTGCACAATTTTTGGCGGGGAATTACTTCCGCTGTTGTTTTAGTGTAATGAGCCAATAATATTTAAATAACAGTAAAATATCATAATTTAGATGGCTACCGGAAACTATCTAGATTTTAAGAAAAAATAAAACTTCATAGTACTCGACATTTCAAGGTTCCGTAAATTAGGCATGGACTTTATTATACTATTAATACAATTTTGGAACATGCCCTATCCCATGGGTATTCAGATGCACATAGCACATTAGTGTACCAACATATTTTTTTAAGAGTTGGATTTTTTTTAATTTAGCACACTTTTTTTATATAATAACACACCTTCAAACTTTTTGCCTTCGATAACTTGGTTAACCCTAGTGCTGGCTCTCGGTTGAAAGAGACCACGGTGGATAATTGAACGCGAAACAACAATTTCAGAAGATCGCCAATAATTTTGTTAACACAGTTCCGATTTGAATTCTGTTTGAAACATAGAATGTAGACAGACGTCACGCATTAGATAGACGCATGGATTTCTGAAAAATCGGTAGATAAAAAATTTATTGAAGATCAAACAAAATTTTGGTCGATCTTTATTATTTTTTTTTATCAGTGGATTTAAAAAATCCACCACGTCCATCCTATTCCTGGCAAAATGGATGTCGTTAAAGATAGAATGTGCGTAAAATACAGCACAGAAAATATTGAAACAAAAGGAGAAAATGCTGATTATCAGCATTTTCTTCATTTACCTCAATGTTTTCTTTAACATTATCTATTAGTGACGCCAAATTAATGTCTTTCTGGGGAAAGGTTTAATTTGCAATTATGTTTGCATATCTAAAAAGAGAAGCTTATAGATCTAATTAATACTTGCCAACTTCTGTGAATCCTCGCTAGGCCATTCCCGTATCTAGGACTAACAAAGCAATTGTCTTAAAACAAATTTAAATATTGTAGGGATCAATAGTCGAGACGGGTCAGGTAAAAACAAGCCATATTGCATGCACTAATGCATCGGTATTTGTTAAAGCCTGTCATATATACAATCCGTCGTGCGTCCTTATAAATCGTATGTTTTAAATATCTCCGAAGACACACGATTTATAAAGACGCTTGACGGGTTGTAATTTAAGAGAGGCTTTGTACATTCAAAGCTGGTTAAAAGTATAAATCTCGTACGAGGAAAGTGCGCCTTCTTTGTGATTTTTTTTCAATTTCTGTATAATTTTCTATGCGTCATACGCACGTCTGTCGTACGTTTTCAGTACTTTTATCTTGCGTGCTTCTGACGTTCTAAAAGACGCTGAATGATCATAGCAAAGAATTGTCCAGTCAATTCCTTACAGCGTGCAGTCTGCGTCGTGGTTGCGTCCACCAAAATTGTACTTTGCATCGCACGATTAAACGTACGTTTTAGACGCAGACCACACGCAGACCGCACGCAAGAGCACGAACGACCGGTTGTAAGTTGCACGTGCGTGCATCGCACGACTATGCCTGGGTATTATTAGACGCAAACCGCACGCAGGAGCACCTACGACCGGTTGTAAAGCCTCTCTTACAACCGGTCGTACGTGCACCTGCGTGCGGTCTGCGTGCAGTCTGCGTCTAAAACGTACGTTTAGTCGTGCGATGCACGCACGTGCAACGTACGATTGTGGTGGACGCAACCACGACGCAGACTGCACGCAGCAAAGAATTGACCGGACAGTTCTTTGCTACGACCATTCTGCGTCTTTTAGAACACCAGGAGCACGTCAGACATAAGTACGGAGCACATACGACAGGCGTGAGTGTGACGCAGGGAACGATATTCTGAAATTCTAGAAAATTCACCAAGAATGTGCACTTTTCTCGAAAGAGATTCATACTTTTGACCGGCTTTGAATGTACATATTTTAGGCGCTCTTACAACCCGTCGTGCGTCTTTATAAATCGTGCGATTTTGCAGAGTTTTAAAACGTACGATTTAAAAAGACGCACTGCGTCGTGGTTGCGCCCACCAAAATTGTACTTTGCATCGCACGATTAAACGTACGTTTTAGACGCAGACCACACGCAGACCGCACGCAAGAGCACGAACGACCGGTTGTAAGAGAGGCTAAATTGTTAATTTTTAGCACAAAATTCATTGATATTCGATTCATTCTCAAAATGCGTTATCTGACCTCCAACGATGAGTCCGATCTATTTTTCCATATTGTTGCAGTAGATGGATTTCCCGTAGTCTGGCAGACCTTCCCCTTCTGTACTACGTTACTACGTTCCAGTAATAAAACATTCTATTATTGCGACAGGAAATCAGACTATGATTTCCCGGTCCTATTTTTGCGTGACGATTACATTTGCAGAGCAGCAATAGGGAACGGTTTTATCAAATTAACCGTGACGTAATTTCGGACAAATACTAGTAAATTTCTTATGTGTTGTAATAATATCTCGTAACTACGGCTTGATTCAAGCCGTAGTTAAGAGATTTTATAGCAACTCCGAAGGTTTAACAAAACAAAACAGTAAACCCAGGCTATTTTAACATGTAAGTCTTTGCCTTTGGTGGAGCGAGATGTCCTGATCTTATAGATCTACAACACAATGACTCTTTTTGACCCCCGACAACATAATGGCTTTGGAAAACATCGTGGAAATTGAAGAAATTGCTTGTGACAAGCAATTTCTTCATTTTTAAAACAAGTGCAAAAAATCACTTGAAATTGTCGTCTGCAACAACTTTGAACTGCTGTGACGGTAGGCATATACACCAATTAGTTTAATTTTAAGAAAGAAACTATTTTTTGTAATCATTTGATTTGAGATTTTCAGAATTTCAATAACAATGTGATATGCTCTTTCATTTAAAAATAAAACTAAAATTAATGAGAAAATGTCTCTTTAAAAGCATCAGTAATTATTGAGCTAAAATAAGAAATGCCTATAACCAGCAAAATGCAGAATTTGCAGCTATCATACTTTCATCGATGTGTCTCAATGTTTCCCCAAGCCCTTTCTATTAGGTGCGTCAAAAAAACTATTGTATGGAAAAGAGTTAAAATTTCTTAGAATTGAAACCGAAACTAGATATTGATTTTAAAAACAAAAAACTGGAAACGAAATTTGATACCTAATCGATTCAGTTCTGGTTCTGTGCGTCACTACAAAGTGACAAGATCTATAGCGGCGTTGTTTACAAATGCAAAACCTCGTATCTCGTGTTTGGAAAATTTTAAAGGGGAGGGAAAAAGTGTAATAACTTTTCCCAAACTGAAATGCTTTACATAAAATTTTGACATATTGTTCACAAAAAATTAATACTGATCAGTAAAAATATCTCAAAACCTGCGGTAATTGTCTAAACTGGGCACACAAGTTTGTACTTTGAAAATCGCAAGAACCGACATACGAGGTTTTACATTTATAACCGACGATATGCTATTGTAACCCTTTCCGATACAAAGAAACTTAAAAGTATTCCACCCCTTTTAAGATTCCCACGACGTGGAAATCTTTCATGCGACGTCGTTAATATATGTTACGTATCCCAACCTATTCGGGCGACGTCGTTCCACCGTCGACTGTTTACGACGTCGCTCGAGTAAATCCTTCGTCGCGTAAAATAGGATGGCATGAATCAAAAGCGACTGTAGAAGACAAAATGAAAAATTCTAAAGATTGGATTTTTGTACAATATTGCCTAGAAAATATGGAGGTAAATGGAGAAAATGTTGGTCATCAGCATTTTCTTCTTTTGGCTCAATGTTTTCCCAAACAATTTCAGGAACTAACTAACAGAACTAGGTATTGTTTGAGAAAAGGTTAAAATGTTCCACAGACATTTAGAATAATCAGACTTTTTATCTCTAGCAGACCAATCTTCTTGTGAGCATGCCAGCCTATTCTCTGTATTTCCCAGTCAAGACCTTCAAGAGGCACATTTCGTCAAGGCATTTTATCAGGACGTCTTTTGACGTTGTTGTTGTTTTTGTTGCTCCTGCTTTTGTTGCTGCTGTTGCTGTTGCTTTCTTTTCGTCTTTCCAATGTCCCACGACACGGTTAAAACAGGAATTTGGTATCACCGATTTCCAATCTGATTAAAAACAGACTAATTGTTAGATTAATCATCGTTATCTTTAAAGTTAACATTTGATCTACATTTGATCTGTATCTGAATGCACCGATTCCTTAACCCTTTTCCAAACAAGACCTGGACCTGGTCTCTCGAAAAAACTTAAGTACGTTCTCAGGCTCAAATCTGAGCACCGAGCTCAAATCGCACGAAATCCACGTGATTTTCGATCGAATAGCCTTCAACGTTGGAGAGTATTCCTTTGAAGTTTAGCATGTATTCATGAGAACGTACAAAAACTGATCCCAACCGATCAGAAAAACGACAAAAAATCCAGGTATTTTTTTTAGTCGGTTGGGGTCGATTTTTGAGAAAAGTACAAGGAGTTTCCCGATAAGTAATACATCTGAGAAATGGACTCAGTAATACGGAGTACATGCAACAAACTGCATGAAAATTGACGCTAAAATAAGAAAGTTATTGCACAAATGCTTACCTGAAGCGTGGTTAATTTGGCCGTAGTCGTTACCATTTCGCTTTCTGGTCGGTTGGGACAATATTTTGGAAAAAGTACCACGAGTTATCTAATATGTCATACATCCGATGAAAGAGCTCGGTAAGGTTGGGTACATGCAACAAACCTTTTCAAAATTGACGCACAAATAAGGAAGTTATTGCAAAAAATCTTACCAGAATCGAGATTATTTTGTCCGTATTCGTTATCCATCCCATCATGCACAATCCCCACCGCGATGATCCTTGGTGGTAGACTAGGACCTTAATCCATTACCAAACGGCAAATTATTAGACTGATCCAAATTCAAAGATGTTGCAAACGTCAATATCAAGTGAATCAAAAGTTTCATTTTTTTTTGTCATTCTGTGTAGAAAAAAAATAGGGAAGAATGGGGGAAGAGAGTAATTTTGTGGTAATGGGTTAAACCTTTCCCAAACAAGAACGGGTTTTAACATCCCTCATTGAAGAGGCTCGAAAAAAACCATTGAGACAAAAAGAGAAAATGCTGATAGCCAGCATTTTCTCCTTTTGCCTCAAAGTTTTCTGTGCTATATTGTAAATAATCCATTTCTTTCTAACCTCAATATTAACAGCTACAGCAGCTTTTCGATAGGATCGCCCAAAAATTTGTTGTTCGGGAAACACGGCGGTGGATCACGTGACACAACTATTACAGAAAATCGTTTATAATTCTGTTAAAGTAGTCTATCCCTAAGGAGATTCGCGCAAAGCCGGAATTACTCGGGCGAGGTCGACCGCGCCGGAAAAAGTTCGAATACGTAACGGCGCTCAACGGCGCCGCTCGAAAAAAATTCAAAATGGCCACATCACAGGTAGGGGAGACCGGGCACCGGTTTTTCGAAAAAAAAACTTAAGTATATACTCATGAGAACATGCTCAACTACAAAGGAATACTCCAACGTTGAAGGGTGTTCGATTGAAGTTCACGTGGATTTCATTCGATTTGAGCACGGTACTCAGATTTGAGCATGAGAACGTACTTAAGTATTTTCGAGAAACCGGGGCCGGGGCTAGTTCGAACCCAGGGTAAGTTCGGCTACCAGCTATTGTGATCGATCTAAGGAGGATACGGAAATTGCCGAGTCATTGTGACTTCACCTATGACGAATGTAATACCATAACGCAAAATGTCGTCCAAATATATTTATTTGTCAATGTGGAGAAGAAAAAACACTTTTTAGGTCTAGTTAGTAAATTTTTGATATCTGTTTAGGTTTTGAATATACTAACAACTGACATAGTATTAAAAATATGTTTCTCCCTTGTTTAGCTAAAGTTTCATTTGTGTAAAACTTCATGCTTAGAAAGTGTGTATGTTTTTTTTTTCGGAAAAGATGTGTGTGGGGCTAGTTCGGCCCCTGCATCGGGGCATGTTTGTCCTCTGGCCCAACCAAATCCGAGCCCTTTTCATTCTAGGCTAATTCTTATGTCTTATTTGTTTGCTTAACCCTTTCTGAAATAAGAAATGGTTTCAAATGGCGGGTCTAAAACCAATCTCGGAAAACATAAAAAGGAAAAAAGAAAATGTTGACCATTAGCATTTTTTTCTTTTCTCTTAATGTTTTCCATGTTTACCATACAAATATTCTGTTCCTTTGTCATTTATTTTGTCACCTGCAACAGCTTTGGATTTAAACCAGCCTTACAAGTTTTCGTTTTGGAAAGTGGTAAGCCCGCTTTCAACATCGGTGCATCATATTTTTCTAGTTCATAATTTGTTGTAGGCTTGTAGCTTCTGTTGCCTAACGAGCACGTCCAGCCACGAAACACACACTAGCTACACACGTGCCAATAACACATACACACAAGTACACAATCATGTTATTAAATATTAATTTTGGAAAACTTGCAACCTCTTTTATACCGCTTTCAAATAATAAACTCGAGTGGTAGATTATAAGACGACAAAGTTTTAGACTGGTATACTTTCAAGCGTGTTGCAGTTGACAATTTGAAGTGAATGAAATTTTGATGTCTTGTCTTTCTGGGAAGAAAACATTATTGTCACAAGCAATATCTTCATTTTCCACAATGTTTTCCAACGACAGTATATTGTAGGTGGTTAAAAAGGCGTCATTGTGGAGTGGGAATGGGTTATTAAGCATATTGCCTGGTGCTTCATATCACTGCTTTTCAACTAAAACCTCGTAACTGCAGCTTAAAACAAGCTGCAGTTACGAGGTTTTCGTTGAAAAGCGATGATTCTTCTTATTTACATTTTGCGGGTCGAGAGGGTGTCCTCACGGCATCTGTCCATGATGGAAATCACGTGACACAACAATTGCAGAAAATCGTTAATACTTCCTACGCGACCAACTTGAATTCGGTTTGAAACAGAGAAGATGAAAAAGTATCAGGAAGTTACTGGATGCGGTATAGCCTGATAAAAAGTTATTGACGACTAAGTTAAAATGTTTTGTCGGCAATAACTTTTTATAAGCTGTCAGCTGATTAAAAAAATCCCACATCTCTGCTTCAAATGATTTTGAAATCGGTCACGCAGCCAATAGCCAACTAACAGGATTATCGAACACTTTCTGCAATAGGGAACGATTTTATCCAGTTAGATGTGACGTCATTTCGGACAAACAATAGTATTTCCGTGGGTGTTACTACAATATCTCGCAACTACGGCTTGGTTCAAGGCGTAGTTACGAGATTTTATAACAACACCGACGATTTATAAAATCATAACGTTTAACACGGTCATTTTGTAGCAAAAAAATCATTGCCATTGTTGTGTCACGCGATTCCTCGTTGTGAAGTGGCATAGAACTTTATTTTACGTCTCATGTAGTGACGTGACTGGCGTCCGTAGGAAAAAATACATAGGAAACTATCGAGAGAAAACTATAAAAATGATGTTAGCCAGCATCTCCTTTTGCCCCAATGTTTTCTTGATACATTGTACACGCCGTTTGAGAAAGGGCTGTCGATCGTTTTGTGCAGAGACAAGTAGGATTTGTATATACACTACTCAAAACTTATAAGTACTCCGACTATATCATAAAGTATATCTCTGAACAGGCTTAACATATCTTGACAAAATTTGGCACAACTTCACTTTAACCATATTACCATCATCTATTGAAATTTTCACAAGAGCATGAATTGAACAAGAAGCAGCTAACGGAGACCACTGTTGGTAGAAAAAGTCACAAAGTCAAGATTTTGTGTGTTCCTTGTTCGCTCACACAATAGCAAGGTACCAATAACGCATAATCATTTTGTAATTCCTGAATTATGCTGTAGGAATAGCCTATCTTCTTAATAATTTAGAAGTCGGTGTAAGAATCTCTATGCTTGTAAAGCATGTGCCAGATCATCATCATGCTGGACAGTAAATCGTTAGTCTGTAAAACGCGTTTTCACAATTAGCAAATTTAATGCATCCTTTGCAACTGAACATTGATATATTAATTGTGACGTCATGCTTTATGCATCTTGTACATCTTGTCATGATGAATTGAGCAGTTATCGGATAGTTTGGACACTGAATGGTCTCCCTTGAAGGCATAATGTATCCCTTTCTGTGACAGCCACTGGACTCTTCAACTCACGTAGGGGAAACAAAAACAATGTCTTGGTCCTAATTCCGGTTTGATTTCCTATCACGTGGTTGTCTTGGTAGGTTGGCAGCACTTCCGGTTCGTCTGTCCTCGGCCACAATTGGGTGACAGCAGTTGCATGTACATTTATGATACGGATTGAATTTCTTTAGAAAAAAGGCACAAAAGTAACAAAAATGTTGATGTTTGACAGTTACGAACAATATTTTGAATTAAATTTGTATAGAACGACTGGAAATGTGGGTATGAGAATGTTACCTCCGCTTTAATTGCACCACCTTGTCAAACACCCATTGTTATTGGCTGCTGTTGTAAAGATTTCCGACGCATTTTATGTTTTTATGTTTGGCACGTCAATCCATAAAAGAATGAATTGTAAATTAAGCACATGAGATTCGTGTATGAAACACAGAAGGCGAATTTAAATTTTCTTTAGTCGACCGGAAGTTACCATTTTGCACAATAATTTTGCAAAATGAAAATGATATCGGTCAAGTAATGAAGTTAGGGAATAAAAAACAATATCGAATTTTGATATTTCTTTATCGGGGAAAATTTTGCGCATAATATAAAACGGAGTACTTTTAAGTTTGGTTAAGTATATTTCAAGTGAGCCTCGAACGCGCAACCTTCTGAATGGGATTTGATATCCATGAAGCCCTAGGCCTAGTTACGAAACTCTCATGCTTGAAAAGAAACAAATCTCTGGGGCTCTTTTTGTTTTCTTTTTCCTCGTTAGATCTAAGTCATTGTCCCATAGTGATGCATTTTGACGCCCCCAAAAATAAAAAAACTTTTAGAAATATTGTGGAAAATAAAGAAATTGCTTGTGACAAGCAATCTCTTCATTTCCCATCGTGGGGCTATTTTCTATCCAGAAAGACAAAAAAATATAAAATTCCATTCTTGTAATTAGGCCTATCGTCTTCAACACCATTGAATTGGAACAGTGTAAAGTTTTGCCTATCGGTAACTCTCTCTTACAACCCGACGCGTGTCTTTATACAATCGCACATTTTAGAATTCTCCGAAGACGCACGAGAAAGGCTTATAACTTAAAACATATACATTCAAAGCAATTTAAAAGTAAGGAGAGTAGGCCTACGCATCCTTTGTGAATTGTTCGGTAAATCTGTATAATATTTCCTGTATCACATGTACGTCTGTCGTACGTGGTCAGTACTTCTGTCTTGCGTGCTCCTGGCATTCTAAAAGACGCAGAATGGTCGTAGCACATAATTTTCGGTCATTTTTTTGCTACGTGCAGTCTGCGTTGTGGTTGCGTCCACCCATATCGTACGTGCATCTCAAAACGTAAGTCGTAGCCTCAGAGGCATTCTACCAAAAACTTTAACCCTATTGATTATGCTTGTGAGTACAGGTACTCACTCCACAAAGCGCGGCCGGCGAATTCACGCCATCTACCGACCTGAGGTAGGACCGCCACGGTAATTTGTCGTCTGCAACAACTTGGCATGAAAAGGATTCTTGCTGTATATATATAAATTGTTACTTCTCTTCCTGTTGGCCCCTACTCTGCAGTCAAATTCTTCTCTGGCGATAATTACGTTTCAAAAACAAATGTATTATATATATTTAAAAGGGTGTAAGTGCAGGTTTTGGATTTTTCCAGCTTAATTCCTGCCTAAGATATAAATAGATATAGGAAAATATTTTAAATCAAAGGGAGGTAATACCAATGCACGTTCGGCTAAAAATAGACACACGAAGCGGTTACTCGGCCACAGGCGTCCGTAATTTGAGCCTTGGCACTAATCTGGTTCCCCGTGGTATGCGGTAAAAATGCCAGAGGTAAAATTGCCAAATGCAAAATTGCCATAGGTAAATTAGCCATAGGTATTTAGCCATACCCAAAATGGTAAATTTGCCATAGGTAAAATTGCCATAGGTAAAATTGCCAGACTCCCATTAAAAAGTGTGTTTTTCTTCTATTTTCTACACAGAATTTTGTTGATAACTGATTAAGATGTTATAATTTGAAAATTTTGATTTAATAATTTAATAATTTGAAAATGTTGATTTAATGATTTATGATTTGAAATTTTTGATTTTTTTGACAGGAGGGTTACCCCTTGATAATGGATTTTGTTGAAATAAAGTTACAAATATATTTTTTGGGTATAAATTAAGTAGTTACTATTTATTATGAAGCAGAATGGTGTTATAACATTATTTTTGGATCATTTATTCACTTTTCATTATAATTACGGATTTACGTAGTCTATCAGAGGCGGGAACCAGACTACCTTGGCACCATCTAGACTATTCTTTATCATAAAGACAAAGAATAGTCTAGATGGTGCCAAGGCTCAAATTACGGACGCCTGTGTATCCGACTATCCCTTTCCATCCAAAACAATGAAAAATGGATCACTTCAACTGCAGACGACAAAATTGATGTTCATAAATTCGGTGTAAAAACATAAATCTGATAGGCCCTAGAGAAAATATAAAGTAAAAGGAAGACACTCTTCATAATTCTGCATAGATCTAGACTAGATCTAGATCTAATTCCCTCAATATTTTCACAAATCATCAAAGGATGGGTTGCAACAAGGGTTCAAAAAATATATTTTCTTTAAATTCTGTGAATTGATAGGGTTACATTATTTCTTTAATTTGTATGTGTAAAAAATCAGATAAAAGCTTATTTTTTTAGATAATGGGTAACATAGTGGGTGGGGTAAATTGACATGACAAGCAAATTTTTAGGGGAGACCGGTGCTATTTTGGCCCCGGGGCAAGTTCGGCTAGTGGCTACTTTGAGTCTGTCGACAGAGATAGAGAGCCCTGACCCGGATTGTAATGTCAGTCATGACGGAAGCTTTTCGCAGATGGTTTTTGGTCGCATTGAATACAAAAACATAGAATTTAGAACACGATTCTGATTTTTAGACACTTTCAGTAATATTTCCACATTTATGTAAATTTTTATTTATAGTAAAATGTGCCATGATTCAGATTTCTTTTTTGTATATTTATGAAGACAATTAAGTCCTCTTTCATATTAAAACTAAAGATGAAGCTTTCATGTTATCTAAAAGAAGATATGACGTGATGTTGACATCATGTCTGTCTGGGGCTAGTTCGGCTTTTGGGGTTGGGGCAAGTTCGGCCACCACCAAACTTGCCCATAAATAAAAAGAATAATCGCTGTTAGAAATGCCATTTCTTGTCGACTCTGAATATATCAATTGCGTAGACCTAGCTCTAATAGAAATGTAAAAAATAGACAAATTCAAAATCACAGGCCGAACTTGCCCCGGCCTCTACTTGTTATTCTGAATTTTCTATCTATCTATATCTATATCTATACTGCATCACCCCCTCGCAGGGATTACGTGCAGGTGCGCGTCAGTGCGATGTTAGTAGAAAATAGTTAAAAATAAGAGGTTTTCATAAAATTGTTAGTGAGAGTGACTTAAAAGATGATAGGGTTAAAATATTAAAAGTCAGAAATAGACTGACAGTGAAAGCTAAAAGATAAAAACAGCGCACTGGCATTTAACCCTTTCCCAAACAAGACCTGGTTTTGACGTCCCTAAATGAAAAGGCTTGGGAAAACATTGAGGCAAAAGAAGAAACTGCTGATAACCAGCAGTTTCTCCTTTTGTCTCAATATTTTCTATGTCATATATTACTCAAATCCTATCTTTAATACCATCCGTTTTGTCATTTGTTGCAGTTTTAGAAGTGGATCACCCTAAAATTTTGACGTTTGGGAAAGGGTTAAGGCATTGGGTGACTGATAGTTGCAATAATGTAACCGAAACCTTTTTTGAATTTTGATCTGGGTTTCGGTTACAATTCCTTCCTATTCGTTGCAATGGAGCAGGTGCTGGAATGATTCATTCCAGCAAGTTTAGCATAGTCAAACTTCAAAATAAAGCTATGGAAAGTAGTAAGAATGTTACCTGACAACAGGTTTACTATTTTTCTGTCAATCCAGCGTAGTTTTAAGTTGAAATCATTTTCAAATAAAGTTAAATTCAATTTTGAAGCGGAGTACCCTACCATTTTATTCTACTGAGACTTGAATTTTCTGTTGGAAGAAATAATTGATAACAATTCTTGTTGATACTTTTTAACTGAATTTGTGCCATAGAATATCTGTTTATGGGATACACATCTGATTAGATATGTTAGTATTCAAAAATTTATGCAAGAAAATCTGTTTTCCACTCTTTTGTCTTGCTCCACACAAAGGAATAGGTTGGGCTCGTAGCCACAAACTAATACCCATCATCAAGTTTGTGGCTACGATATCGCAGCTAGGTGACTGATCATGCATACTGCCCTTTTAAATGACTCAAAGGTGGGCAGTAATGCAACTTTAGAAGACAGCCGATTCCATTGCACAATTGCGAGGGGGTAGAACGAGTATTTATAGAAATCCTTTCCTGCGTGCAACTGTCTGAAGACTAAGGGATGCGAGTTTCGGGAGATCCTGGTTGGGTGCTCAACATATGGTGGTAGGTCTATGGCAACTAATCTGTGGATGATTTTGTAATACAGACAAAGCCGCGAGTCATTCCTCCTCTGTTCCAGAGAACGCCAACCGAGCTGGTTGAGCAGTTCTGTGACACTTGCTTGTCTATGATATGTGTCAAGTGTCCATCGAGCTGCCCTACGTTGGACCATCTCGATTTTCCTGATGTCATCAGCCTGGTTGGGACTCCAAACAGGGGAAGCATATTCAACCAATGGGCGCACCAAGGTCTTGTATGCCATTTCACGTATGGCTGGGGATTTTGTCCTGATGTTGCGCTTGATGAACCCAAGGGAACGGTTTGCAGAGTTGCATATATTTTGGATGTGGTTCTTAAATGATAGATTGCTGCTGATCTCCACGCCCAAATACTTGGAGCCTCCAACCGATTCAAGGGTTTGACCATGTAGGAGGTACTTACTAGGGACAGGGTTTGTTGCTCTTGTTACATGTATGACAACACACTTTTCCCTTACTCAAGATGATTTGACTGTTAAAACAATGTTTTTTCAATTTATACCTTCACTTGGGAGTCGTAGGCTATACCGATTCCTTGAACTTTAAACAGTCTAAAAATCAAATATAAGGAATTATAGGTCTGTGCATATCTTGCCCAAAGGCCAAGGATGGGCCGAACTTGTCCCATGTATGGGGCAAGTTCGGCCACCACGATCAAAACTCTAAAATTTGAAATTCTCTTTATTGAAAAGAAAAATATAAAAAGAACAGACGCAGTTTGAAAGGCTATCGCTTGTCGAACTTAAATATATAAATCACGCCAAAATAACTTTCATATAATTCAAAATATGAGCAATCGAAATTAGGGGGCCAAACTAGCCCCGGTCTCCCCTACTTTGAAGTTATATAACTTTTTCTGTATAGATCTAGATCAGATCGAATTTAAATTTTGCATGTAGATCTACTTTCAATGTACTAAGGACAGAAGATTTTTAGAATTATTAATCATGTACTCCTCACAAAAAGTTAAGCAACAAAAGTAATTCTCTCAATATTCTTTTTATACACGCGGGAATTTTTGCACAGATTTGTTATTTGGAAAGCCATATCTATGCTTAAACACACTTAAAAGAATACTGAATGTTATCGTCTCCAAAAACAGCTATCACGTGATTAGAACACACTCACCCCCAAAACATGCATGCAAAATGTGTCGCATATACGGATTTCAATCTTGGCATTAGCTCCGTATGTGCTTAAAACGCGTCAATTTGACAACTTTGATGTCATCAACATTTGAATCATGCCAATACGTCACTTGACTCCAATTGAAGTGGCTCAAATTGTTGGAATACTACATGGTGGGGCAACCAAGACTGCTGCTGCCATTCACTTTAAATTTCATCGCAGTATTGACTTAAGAGCAATAACCCGATACAATCAAACTGGACAGATGTCAGAGAGACCACGTTCAGGTCGTCTAAGAGTAACAACACCTTGTGAAGATCGTTATGTTGCAACCTTAGTCCGTTGGAACTGGCTTAAAACGGCCAGATCGCTGGAAAATGACCTTCAGAGGGTGTCAAGAAACAGACTTTCCATCCAAACCGTGAGGAACATATTTCACACAGAAGGTCTAAGGTCCAGGATACCACTTCAATGGATCCAACTTCCCCCAAAACATCGACGGCAAAGATTAATATTGGAACATCAACATCAAAACTGAGGGTCACTCGTTGGCGTCACAAACTCTTAACTGACTCGTCAAGATTCTGCCTTGTTTCTAATGATGGCATGACACGTGTGTGGAGAAACGGTAATGAACGGTTTGCCGACTGTAACATCGCTGAACACGACCAATATGGACGTGGGAGTTTGATGGTCTGGAGAGGTATCAGTGTATGCCACAGAACAGAGCTGGTTGTCATCAGACGAGGTTCAATGACTGGTGTAAGGTGCATTTACGTGATCATCACGCCTGTTATCATCCTTCTGGCACAGTGAACAGATCCAACTGTTATGTTAATGGATGGTAATGCCCGTCCCTATCGTTCTGGAATTGTGACTGAAGTTCTGTGGACCAACAATATCAGATATTTAGACTGGCCTGCTACGTCTCTATACCTTAATTCGATAGAACATGCATGGGACATTCTTTTAGGGCGTGTCTATGGTCAGCATCTTCGCCCACAGACTCTGGATGAACCGCAACAGGTCTTGAAGACAGAATGGAGGATCAATCCACAACGGACATTCGACAGACAAATCTGCTTGATGCCAAGGTGTGTTCGGACATGTGTTGAACATCGTAGGGGTCATACCAGGTACTCGATGCTCGATCAAGGCCTGAAGTGGCCGGAAAACAATTTTTTACACATTCTGAACTGCTGGCGAGTGACGTTTTGCACCATTGTTTCGTCCGGACGGTTTTCGAGGATCTGTATCTTTGTTATTGTTTGGTGATTTTCCTAATCATTTAACGTAATTTGTGTAATAAGACCCCAACTTTGTATTGTATAAAACCTAGATCATTAGATGTGATAAAACACATTTGAGAAAGAAAAGCATCTTTGTTGCTTAACTTTTTGTGAGGAGTATATATCAGTCCGTTGATTTTCTGTATTCGTCCTTCTGTCAATCTCAGATTTTGCTTATTTTTGATGTACTAACTTTACGAAACTATTTCTACAGCTTTTATTTTTGTATGAATTGACATGATAATTATCTTGTGAACATGATCCTAGATCTATATGATGTACTAAATATGTGTAAACTTTGCAGTATATTTTTTTTACATGGTGACCCGAGTTCAAGCGGACGAAATGTAATAGATACAAGAAGCATTGTTTGCAGAAATATTTATACATTGCAGAATGCAGACCTATGGTTATACAAGATTTGATAGAATGATATGAGTCAGTAACTGTATGAACGACATTTGCTCGCATGTTCACTCGACCTGTGGCGAGCGCGTGGTTCTTCAGATGCCGCAATATAAACAACGGGGTCAAGGACGAATTTTGAGCGTTTATCCGACCTTGAATTTTTTTCAGTCGCAGAAATTTAAGGCATCCTTGAACTCTACTCTCCGTTTATTCAACGAAGTGACAGTTGCTTAACCATGTCGGCATCGGTAAGTTTGTTATTAATTTCAAACCATCGAATAATTTTGATTTGCATGCTTTATAGACTGCTATGTGTCGAGAACTGCATTGGTATTCGGATGGTACACTGATTCGGATAGTAAAACAGAAGTATCATAAAATGATAATCTGAATCAGTTTATTTCACTGTTATCAAGATATTTACATGTTATTATTTGATTTTAAGCGAAATTTAACTTCTTATCGATGCAGGTTGATGTATTTTGACTTAATTCAATGAAATGGTAAATAGAATCAATTGACAATGAAAGATGTCCTAGAAGAATTGCTATCTATCTATCTATATATACTGCCTAACTCCCCTTTCGGGTATTACTGGCAGGTGCGCGTCTGTGCTGGAATAAAAACTGTTAGTCATTGGTTAGAGTGCCAAATTTTAAAAGTATTGTGAGTGTTAGATTAAAAGAGCTGATAAAACATTTTGGTCATTCAGGGACGGCTCACTATCTGAAAAGAATCAAGACTCCTTTTGAATGCTGCAATATCAGGTTGCTGTACAATTGTTTCTGGAAGGCTGTTCCATAGTATCACTGTGTAGGGAAAAAAAGAATATTTAAAGTAGGTTGCATTTGTATGGATCTGTCTGAAAGATGCTGTGTGCATATGTCGGGTGGTCCTCACTGGTCTTTCGAGATAAGCTGGTACGGGCACTGCAACAAAATTATTATAGATTTTATAAAACATGGTGATTCTGGAAATGTCTCGTCTGTATTGTAGAGTTTGCCAGCCAAGCTCCTTCTGCATGCAGGTAACACTGTCGTAATAAGAAAAATTATTTTGAACCCATCTTGCTGCTCTTCGTTGTACTTTTTCCACTTTGTTGATATAGGTTTTTGTGTAGGGACTCCAAACTGTTGATGCATATTCTACCTGTGGTCTAACTAAAGTTTTGTAAGCTGTTTCTCTGATCTTCTTATTTTTGGTCTGGATGTTTCTGCGGAGAAAACCTAAAGTTTTATTAGCGTTTGAAGTTATATTGTCAATGTGCTTGTTCCAGGAAAGATCTCCAGATATTGTAACTCCTAGGTATTTGGCATTGTCCACAGTCTCTAGTATTTGTCCATGTAATCTATAATCAAAGGAAATCTTTTTCTTCTTTTTAGTAATATTTAGGACAATGCATTTGCTGGGGTTAAACTCCATTTCCCACTGTTTCTCCCACTGCATTAACTTGTCTAGGTCTTCTTGTAGGGTCAAACAGTCTTGCTTGTTGTTTATAGCTAAGTAAACGGCAGTGTCATCTGCAAACAAACGAACTTGGGATGTGATGGTATTAGGAAGGTCATTTATATACAAAAGAAACAAAAGAGGGCCAAGTACAGATCCCTGAGGCACTCCAGACGTGACTGGTACTTCTGATGAGCATCCACCTTCTAAGACTACTTTTTGTGTTCTGCCTATAAGAAAAGATTTAATCCATAAAAGGGTAGCATTGTTTACACCATGTTCCTGCAATTTATACAAAAGTTTTAAGTGGCTAACTTTGTCAATTGCAGTGGCGGATCCAGGGGGGTTCGGGGGGTTCGAACGAACCCCCCTCTGTAGCCTGATTATTTCATTTTCATGCAGAATTTCAGTCAAAATTGTGCAACACTCGAAAAACGAACCCCCCTATTTGCATATAATCCAAACCCCCCTCATAGAAATCTTGGATCCGCCACTGAATTGCGTGGGTATGAATGTCATAGACTGTAGGCCAGTTGCACTACTAGGTCAAATGGAGAATATACAGTTCAAGGTAGCTGTGACATCATAGCCTCAAACTTGATGATGGGTACTGTATTGGATCAAAATTCATAAGGGTTTCGATTACATTATTGCAACTAAGTTCAAGGGGTCATGGCAGTGTCTAATCTAGGATGCGTGATGGCGGGAATCCCAGGCATTTCTAAAAGATAATGCATGTCTTTTTATCAGGATTGGATGGTCACGCAAAAAAATAAAGAAGGAATATGAATAAATCTAGCCTTTGACAGCAAGTCACGTCTTACTAAAAATTTACCTTTTTCTTTGAGCAGTATCATATGAGTGACTTCCCTTATTGTTTACTATGGTTCAGTTCGAACGCAGCTAAGACAGTTTGTTAGTAACTATAGTTATTCTTACTATCGTATTCGTATACAAGTAGCAGTCGAAGTCGACCAATGATTTTACGAATCTTTTTAAATGAACTTTAATTTTGATTACATTCATTTATATTTCCATTGTGCTTGCAAGAAAAACATTGTCAATAAAAGATATTTACTCTTGAAAAATAATAATATTTTTTCGAAGTGAATCAGGGGTCGACACTAACAGTGTCCCGGGATCCAGAGGACACCAAAATTTAAGGAGGGACCCCTGAAATTCTGCATTTTTAACAAGTGAAGTGTCCCTGATTTTGCTAAATTATGCATTCGGGACACCTGCTTAAAAAGTTTTAAAAAAAATTAAAAATTGTTTTCGTTAACAGGAATTTTCGAATTTTACATAAATTTTGTTGTCATAGACAGTACTTAATGATCAAATCGTCTGCATTTTCTTCCACAAACAATGAATCAGCAGTGATCTGCCAAGGTTTTGGGACCAAGGGGACAATGTCCCCATGGTGTAAAAAAAGTGGGGACATTTTATGAAATGGATGGGACACACAAAAATTAATGATGTTTAAAACAAAAAATATCTAGAATATCTTTAGACTGTATTTCGGTATTCAGTGTTCAAACTTTGGTATAATGCAGTTCACTGTTGAAACAAAACACACTATCCTTATGAACAATGCAGACATGGCGAAGAACAACAAATCTTTGTCAGACATTCGGTCTGACAGTAATGAGTTACCTGTCAGACCGAATAAAATTTTGTCAGTCCGAACTATCATTGTCTAGCTTACAGGTCAAAAACAAGGTCAGACAGTGGGACTGACATTAGCAAAAAAATTATCAGACCGAGGGAAATTTCATCGGACATGTCTGCCGGTCCGACGGTCTTCGCCATGACTGACAATGTTTCCCAGGATCAATTTTTGGGGGTCATTTTAAGTTGTTGACTATAGATGACAAAATCATTTCTTCCTCACCATGTTTGATATCCTGTAAGCCTTAATTAATATTTCTATTAGACATTCATATTTGTTACTTTCCTAATTGTTTCATGTATCATTTTGTGCAAATTATTTAAGAAATGGGGAGTTAAAGATATCTAGAATTAATTTTGGGGTTGAACTATTTTGGGTACGAATGTAGAGAAACAATTCCCTTTGTGTGTGTCAAAACAAAGTATTAGAACTTATTCTTTAACAACATTTAGATAGCAAAATCAGATTTTCTGTCATGAAAATTTACCATTCGGTCTGTTTACTTTGTTTTTAGTCAAAGAAATAGAATATTTTTCTAGTTGAAAAAAGATCGCAGGTCGGCAAAATTAGATAGTAGAAGGATTATAAACAGGAAGAAAAATATTGATGATGCAGTTGAAATGTTCAATTCAACTGTATGGGAATCGTATTTCAGAATGATTTCTTCCATAAAGATGAGTAATAAAATGATAATCGGTATTAATTAGAACCCCAGCTGGACCCAGGGAGCCGGAAAATAAACCACCAGTATAAAAACAACAACAACAACATTGTTGACAGTTTTCCGCGAAACTTATATGTGTTCCGTAGAATGAATGCATTTGTACAGATTAGCTCAACGACCATTAAATGCAATCAAATTCATTATTGGAAAATTATATTTCAAATCATTAAGTAATTATGGGAAATACAATCTAACAATTTACTAAGACTTTTCAAGCAAAAATTGAATGCGCCATGGGCGCATACGTGGGTATTTTCTTGCGACATTTATGATTTTTTAGCAACAATGGCGCAAAAACGCAGCCTTGGCAGATCACTGAATCAGACAGGGAAAAAACGGTGTATTACCAATTTCTTTTGATGTGAAACAAATGTGGAACACAGTGGATGACAAGAATATATGTTGACCAACTGAAACTGAAACGGTGCTAGTCAATTGTTTTGTTGTTTTGTTTTAAGCAAACTTGAAGTCCCTCGTAGTAATTACAGATCCCGCATGTTTTCAAAACTAATGGGGGAATTTCCCCCATGATTTTCAAATCCTGGATCAGACACTGCATGGGTCCCTTGATTGTGAATGTAATTGTATTTGACTTTAAGAAAGTGAACTAAATGTGCAATAATTGTGTATGTATCTCTACTGCATCACCCTCTCATCTAGAGATTACGCACAAAAGGGTATCAGTGCGGTGTTGGTGGGAAAAAATGTTACCCCCCCCCCCCCCCCCCCAAAAAAAAAAAAAAAGTAAAAAAAAGTACATTTTGGTAATCACTAGATCTGTATTGGGGATAATTTGGGACCAGACTGTGGGATGTTGCTCTCCAAAGCCGAGGTCCATTGATTTTGGTCATCAAAATAATCATTTCATTGTAGTTTAATGTACTCTGTTTGAGGAAAGTATTACACGGGTGGTAAACTTTGGAACGACCTCCAAAAAGAGGTAGTGAATTTCTGTTCCCATAGCACATCCGGGGACCCGCGAGGTCGGTCCAATAGCTAAAAACGTGTAAACAAAGGTAGGTGTCGGTGGTTCTTTTGATCGTTTCCGAGGTTTCTAGCAAAAAATGGATATTATGGCAATGCTATGTCGTGTAAAAATGACTTATCGACGCACACGGCCCAAAACTGCGGTCGAAACCGAAGTAATTTCCACTGGATCGTTTTTAAAAGTTCGAACACGATATTGCTTTTTCACAACAGTTTGTCAACAACTGTCACCTTTTTGTATAATTTGTGGTCTTCCGCGAAGAATACAGCCCCGGTACGTTCGTCCTGTGGAAACGAGTACTCTGCATCAAATATCCAGTTAAAAACGGCAACGGGGCGCAATATTTTAGAAAATGATTGAGAAAATTCCAGTAGAGGTCGTTCCAATAAGGTAGAGCTTGTTCCAATTTGAATGAGATCGTTCCCAGTGATCTCCTGTTTTATACAATGAAATAATACCTGTGATATCAGACCAGCCAAACTAAGACAAACATTAATGATGGCGTTTGAAATATCAGAATTATCGTCATATCAGAGGCTTCGTTTTGTCTTGTATGGTGACTTTGTTTTACATGAAAGTCTGTTTCTGATGTTTCTTAAACTCTACGCATGGATCTCTTGAAATGCACTTTTAGCTAACCTGAGCACGAAGTGCTCGAGGTGCACTATTGTGGTCACTTATTGTCAGTCGTCCTTCCGTCTGTCTGTCTGTCTGTCCGTCTACATTCTAGCATCCGCAAGTTTTATAAGCCAATCTTAAACAAACTTGGTCAAAATAATGATGGTCGTAAGTTCTTAGATGAGTTCGATTATGGGCCTGATCGAACCAGAATGTACTGAGTGATCTGCCTTTGAATGTCAAAAAGGCTGTTTTTGACTTTGTTTACACTTTAGCATCTACAAATATTGATCAATCAAGACAAGAATTGGTCAGAAAAGTTGATGATAATAATATCTTGGGCAGATTTAATTTTCAGCCTGATTGAAAATGCACCTCTGGAGTTATCTGCCCTTGATTTTGACAAAAATGCCATTTTCGACCTTGTTTCCGCTCTAGCATCCACAAATATTTATCAATCAACACATAACTTGGACAGAATATCGTTGAAAATAAGATCTTGTATAGGTAAACTTTTCAGCCTGATTAAAAAGATACATCTTGAGTTATCTGCCCTCGAATTTGACAAAATTTCGATTTTCGACTTTACTTTCACTCTTCAGCATTCACAGTTTCTTTCAATCAAAATTGTATCCAAAGAAATAAGATCTTAAGAGAATAAGATATTACTTAAAAGAAAATTTAAGCCTAATCAGAATGCATCTTGAGCTATCTGCTTATGATTTTGATAAAATTGCCATTTTCGACTTTGTTTTCACTACTCTAGCTACTACAAATATTTTTCAATTAAGAAAGTAAACTTGGACTGAATATTGTTGGCCATAGGATCTTGCATAGATAAAACTTTCATCCTGATAAGAATGATGCATCTTTAGTTTTCTGCCCTCGAATTTGACAAAACGGCAATTTTCGATTTTACTTTCTCTCTTCAGCATTCACTATTTCTTCGAACTCATCCAAGAACTTATGTGACCATCATTATTTTGACCAAGTTTGTTTAAGATTGGCTTATAAAACTTGCGGATGCTAGAGTGTAGACGGACAGACAGACAGACGGATGGACGACTGACAATAAGTGACCACAATAGTGCACCTCGAGCACTTCGTGCTCAGGTGAGCTAAAAGTGCATTTCAAGAGATCCATGCGTAAAGTTTAAGAAACATCAGAAACAGACTTTCATGTAAAACAAAGTCACCACACAAGACATAACGACGCCTCTGATATGACGATAATTCTGATATTTCAAACGCCATCATTAATGGTTGTCTTAGTTTGGCTGGTCTGATATCACAGGTATTATTTCATTGTATAAAACAGGAGAGCACTGGGAACGATCTCATTCAAATTGGAACAAGCTCTACCTTATTGGAACGACCTCTACTGGAATTTTCTCAATCATTTTCTTAAACAATGCGCCCCGTTGCCGTTTTTAACAGGATATGTGATACAGAGTACTCGTTTCCCCAGGACGAACGTACCGGGGCTGTATTCTTCGCGGAAAACCACAAATTATGCAAAAAGGTGACAGTTGTTGACAAACTGTTGTGAAAAAGCAATATCGTGTTCGAACTTTTAAAAACGATCCAGCAGAAATTACTTCGGTTTCGACCGCGGTTTAGGGCCGTGTGCGTCGATAAGTCATTTTTACACGACATAGCATTGCCATAATTATCCATTTTTTGCTAGAAACCTCGAAAACAATCAAAAGAACCACCGACACCTACCTTTGTTTACACGTTTTTAGCTATTGGACCGACCTCGCGAATTCCCGGATGTGCTATGGGAACAGAAATTCACTACCTCTTTTTGGAGGTCGTTCCAAAGTTTACCACCCGTGTATTAGGACGTTGGCTGTCTTCTTTCTCCTCAGAGAATCTTAAGCTACAGACCAAAATAAAACAAATATATCCTTGAGTGCAGAAATTGTCCTGTAATACCAATGAAACTCTTGTAATCTTTTTTTCATTATAGTCTAAAATGACTACGGTAACCAGATTTTGCACTGGTTGAGATTTGAAAAAAACCTTGGCGGGCATAAGCCAGAATACATGTTGTTATGACTTATCTTGGCTTATGGTGGCCGGCCCAGGTTTTGTTCTACTGGTGAGCCAATGGTCCGTATTTCCATAGTTTCCAAATTGATCACTGCTGTATTTATATGCTGATAGATTAACCCTTTCCCAAACAAGACCCTGGTTTTGATGTCTCTCATAGAAAAGGCTTTGGAAAACATTAAGACAAAAGAAGAAAATGCTGATAACCAGCATTGCTGATAACCAGAATTTTCTAGCATTTTCTTCTTTTGCCTTAGTATTTCATAATTATGCTATATTGTACACATTTGCTACCTTTATCAGTATCAATTTTTTCATCTGCAGCAATTTTAAAAAATGACCGGTCTGAGTCTTTTCTGCTATTTGGGAAAGGGTTAAAATGTAACATTGTATTGATTGTACCTATAGGGACAGGAAAATAGTTATAATGTACTATCATCTGTAAGTATTACTATCCGAGCAAGAGACAAAAGTGGGTAAAGGCATTCTAGATTTGTTATTTCAAATCTAAAACCTATGTTGTGGGTACTCATTTGAATCGTCTCGACGAGACGATTCCAATGAGTACCAACAATATAGGGTTTGATTAACAATGAAAGATATTTTTCTTTTTGAAAAGCCAGTGCGCCCTCTTACTTGTAGCTCTGACTTTGAAGTTTTGGGATTAAGTAAGAATAAAATTGTGAACCAGTTCTTTTCTGAAAGTCTACACAAATATTTGTCTCCAGCAGAAAAACTGTGTCTGTCTAATTATTGAATTGATATTGCTATTTCTAGTAAAATACTGATACAAAGAAATTACTTTGCATTTTGAATTAAGTAAACTGTCATGCCCATTTTATTTCAGAAATTCTTCTTAAATTTATTAAAGCATTTATTAAAATGAAGAAAAAAGTAAATTTTGTGACAGCTTTGCTATTATTATTGCAATTAATACCACATTATTAAGAAATGTTTTTGTTGATCCAGTGGCGGATCCAGATGGTGTTCGGGGGTTCAAACGAACCCCCCTCTGTAGCCAGATTATTTCATTTCCATGCAGAAATTCAGTCACAATTGTGTAATACATTGCACTAGGAAAATGAACCCCCCTATTTGTATATATTGGAACCCCCCTCACAGAAATCCTGGATCCGCTGCTGTGATTAAAAAAAAATGTATGCTTGAAGTGAGAGTGTAAAACTTGTAACAGTTCAAGTAGTATCAATTGTCAGCCTGCACAGTTTATTGAAACATTTTGCCTTTGATTGGTTTTGTATGTTAACCCATTCCCAAACATTGCTTTTTGACGCCCTTCAAGATAAAGGCTTTGAAAAACATTGTGGAAAATAATGAAATTGCTTGTGACAAGCAATTTCTTCATTTTCCACAATGTTTTCTACCCCAAAAGACCAAAAATATATAATTTTATTTGCTTGGCATTGTCGTCTGCATCATCTTTGAATTTGGAACAGGCCAAAATTTTGCCGTCTGTTAATGGGTTAAATGATAGTTCTACTCTCAAAGTTTTTGACAGATAGATTTATTTGGCCAATATGTAGACTTTAAGTGCAGAAACTGGTAATTCATGAAACCTTTTCCCAATCAATGCCTGGTTTTGATGGCTCCATAAATAGAGGAAATGCCTGCAATGCCTGTGAATTTGGACTTGCCTGAAATTTTTGTCATTTGGGATTTAGGTTTGATAATTCACTTATAACACATACATGACTTTTGTGTGTGCTGTGTGGGAAAGTAGGCTACTAGAGAGTTTTGCTCATTTTTGGGTGTTTAACCCTTTCCCAGTCCATGAAATTTTAAGTTGATCCAATGTGAAAAGTGCTGAAGATATGAAAATGGACATTGACAAAATAAATTTTAGTATGCATGATAACATGAGAAAATATTGAGGGAAAAGGAGAAAATGATGGTTTTCAGCATGTTCTTCTTTTACCTTAATGTTTTCCTTATGTTCTCGTATTAGAAACATTAAAACATGAGTTAGGAAAGGGTTAATGTATAACTCATGGGCTATAAAGGTGTAGTTGTATACAAACACTTTACTCCTTGTTGTTGATAAATGGCCCAACACAAACACTTCCTCTTTTGGGAATAAAATAATTAGGTCATTAATTCGCTCGTATAGCTTACGATAAATGGTTTGGTAAATGTTAAAACTATGTATTTGGTTTTTAGTGTTTGTATACAACTCTACTTTTATAACCGATGAGTTATAGCTGTTTTTATCTATCAACCTATTTTGTAAACATACTATTCTTCCCTAGACTATAAAGTTGCAAACCTTATCAAAAAAAGTACAAGTGACTTCTGATGACAAGACAAACTATAATAATAATCACTGGTGGTGAACTTGGCCAAAGCGAGGGACGTTTTTTCACAATCAATGTATTCTGTCGGTGTTGTTATAAAATATCTTAACTACGGCTTTATCGAAGCAGTAGTTACAAGATTTTATAACAACAACGACAGTTTGTCAATACAAAACGGTAAACCCGGTCTGTTTTTATAACAAGTTCGTAGTCATTAGAGAAAAAATCTATAAACTCACATTTAAACGCAAAATATCTATACCTTGTTGTAGCGAAAATTGTTTTAGTTCACCACCAGTAATAATAGTAACATGGTGTACAACCCATGTAACCTATCATCTGGGTTGGAGAAAATTAAGTGAAATACCTCTTGATTTGGATGAGACTTTTTTTAATAAATTTTCTTTTATCTCCAACCTCGGCTGATTTGTGACATCACCAATGGTTTGCACTCTGTGCCACTGAATCAGTAGTTAAACATTTCCCAAACAACAAAATTTTAGACCAGACTAATTTGAAAGAAATTGCAAAAGACAAAACATTTGATGCCTAAGGTCGAAGTAGAACATTGTGTGTTATTGTTTTAACACAGAAAATATTGAGGGAAAATGAGAAATTGTTCATTTTCTACTTTGTCTCAATAATGTCTGTGCTGATAGCTAGCATTTTCTCCTTTTGTCACAATATTTTCTGTGCTATTTTGTACATAGATCTTATCTTACTGTAGCAGCAGATTTCAAATTAGAACTTGGCACATTTTTGCTGTTTGGAAAGTGTTAAATTTCTGACATCTGGTAGAGGATAAAATACTTTTCATCTCTCTTGAAATTCTTATTCTTTAGTTCATCTGTTACTCTTTCTTTACGCCCCGGTCCCACTGGCCCCAATTTGATCCCGATTTCGAAAATTTCAAAATCGGCACGAAATCGGGTTACATTGTGTACTTCGGGAGACTTGTAGTACATCCTGATTCAAATCGGCAATAAATCGGGATAAAAGATAATTCGGAACAAAAATTTCAACATGCGCGAATTTTTCTCCTGATTTTGAAAATCGTGGTAAAATCGGTGCACCTCATACTAAGTTGCAGTTGTTTGGGTTAGTTAATCGGGGTTATTCGGCGACAGATTTGGCCTATTTGGCTATCCTTATTTCGGCGATAAACAACGAATAACGGTGATGCCCTACAACTACTCGCATTTCTCGTCGATAGACTACGGCGACAGAACAAACTGGTGTTATAAGAAAATACGCCCCATCTATGGATGGACCGAAAAAGGTCGGCTCTAATTCGTAGTAAATAGGTGACAACGCGTTTTCCCGAGGCACTACAAATTTTTGGAAATCGGGCTCAGTGGGACCGGGGGGTTACCTAGACTAAACTTTTATTGTAGATTTTACAATTTATCTCCCCAGGACTTGTATACACTTGTATCCCTCTATAAGCTAGTACCTTTATATACACAGATGGCAATCAGGTGACTTTGTTACTTTGTTATGATATGTTTTCCTAACTTTTGCAAACAAAAACACCCGGTAAGTGCACATTTTTCTCAAGTTTTAAATCAAATACTTAAAACTAAATATTGAGATACGCACCATTCGATACGTCATACTCTCCGGTCTATTTTGATACCAAAATCTTTCCTCAAATCCCTGTCAAAGTTGAGAACATTCGTGCAAAGTGTTTTTGAATGTCGTGATATATTTTCTTACAAAATGTTTGCACTTTGCACGAATGTTCTCAGCTTTGGCAGGGATTTGGAGGAATATCTTGGTATCAAAATAAATCGGAGAGTACGATGTATCAAATCTCAATACTGGGAGTTACATATTTGACATAAAATTTTAGAAAAATGTGTCAGGGCTTTTCTTCCTTCTATAACAGAGGCCGATTTTCGGTGGCTTCCCAATTGTAAAAGGGCTACTTTTTTCCCAATTTCAGAGTGAGAATTTCCCAATTTTCAAAACTAAACTTCCCAACATTGGGAAAAAATGATAATCATTCTCCTACTGGCAATTCTGGTCACAAAGAAGTGGTGTGTATTCTATTATTCAATTATTCTGGTCATAGAGTGTAAGGAAAATATATTTCTATTTGTACATTTATTCTGCTGCCTCTTTACATTTTTCCCAATTTGACCAAAATGGCGCTTAAATTTCCCAAAATGACTGACCAGGGCCTCTTCCCAATTTTGGGAGGAAAAGCCCTGTGTGTACTTACTGAGTGTTTTTGTTTACATAAGTTAGGAAAGCATATCATAACAAAGTCACGTGATTGCCGCCTGTGATATAGCTAATACAATATCTGCTGACTGATTGATGGTTTACTATTCAAGGTCCGGTCACATACAAGTTACATCTCTTCATCCACAAAAGGTCCACAAATATGTGAGCCGTCACACTAAAAGGGACCTTGTTAGACAGGGTTCGACATTAAGGCACGTCCGAACGACATTGTCTAGTAAATTATCCGTTCGGGCTAGTAAAATCCACATCCAGCTTGCCCGACTGGTCTAGTGAAAAAATATTGATGATTAAAATTAAATTCACATAAATTTTCCATTCACTGCTTCAGCCTTACCTGATCACAAATTACGATAGTCCAAGTCCATTAAGATCGCAAGTACTCGGCAAGAACAAAGTGAAAGTAGAATTTCAATAAACAGGAAATCTAGTTGAAAACAGACATGCGCAGTCGCGATTGAAAGAAAAACTAGGCTAGAATGGTTGGTCTGTCCGATTTTGACCCAATTTTCGACACAGTGCAAGCGGTTGGGCTGGGAATTTAACTTTCTAACCCTTTCTTGTCGCTTTATTTAGCTTCCTAGCTTACACGCCGGTATTGATCGAGCGTGCACAGCTATTTGAACCATGTCATTTTCATTTGTCTCATCTCGGCCATTTCCGTAACTCACCGAATGATAGATCGGAACAGGAAATTTAGTAGTCAACAGACATGCGCAGTCGCGATAGAAAGTGAAACTAGACTAAAATGGTTGTTATTTGATTTATGCCTGTCTGATTTTGAGCCGTTTTTTTACCCAGATTACGCGTTTAGGCCTGGAATTAAAATTTGTCACCCAGTTTGTCGATTTATTTAGCTTCCTAGCTTACAGATCGGGATCATTCAAGTATGCAAATCTATTTGAAGTAGGTCATGACATTCGTCTCAACTCAGCCGTTTCCGTTACTCAGGGAACAATAGGTCCTTCGGTCTACCAGACTTCACTGGTGGTCTAGTAAAGATTATGAGCAACTAGACCACTGGTCTAGTGATAAAAAAAATTAATGTCGAACCCTGTTAGAAGTCCAAATTTCTAATTTTTGACAAACTGGTCAGACTCAGCAGAGGTAAACCAGATGTCGTATGTGGAAAATGAACTTAATAGTAAAATAAGGAAAACAGAGAATCAGAAAAATAAGATATCAGTGAAAAGCATCCACCCTTGTCAGTCTGCAAGAGCTTTGCGGATTGACTAGGGTTGATACTTTTCACAACTTCCATAATGTCCCTTTTAGCGTTACAAGTCGCTTTGACCCTTGTCAGTCTGCAAACCCTGCGCAGACTGACCTGCGCAGCCTGACTAGGGTTGATACTTTTCACAATTTCCACAAGGTCCCATAGTGTTACAGGTCACAACAACAGCAATTCCGGATAATCTTCGTCAATAATTCTGTTAATACAAGATCGATTTCTATTTCATTTTGAAGCAGAGAAGGTGGAAAAATGTAAGGGATTAGCCAGATGTGATGAATCTTTTAAACTTCACCCGATAAAAAAGTTATTGAAGAGAAAGCAAAGTTTTGTCTATTATTATGAATTTTCTTCAAACCATTTTCAAATGTAAGTTATAGATGAGAATACAAAATTTTGTCCATTATCTTGTCTGCTTGTGATCAAACCATTTTCAAATGTGTCACATATTAACAGAACTGTGCATAATTCCCTGCAATTGTTGTTGTTGTTGTGTGATTCCCTACCATGGGCAGTTAACCCTTTCCCAAACGACAAAATTTTAGGGTGATCCACTTCAAAGACTGTCATAAATGACAAAATGGATGTTATTAAAGATAGGATTTGTGTAAAATATGGCTCAGAAAATATTGAGACAAAAGGAGAAACTGCTGGTTATCAGCAGTTTCTTCTTTTGTTGCAATGTTTTCTCAAGCCTTTTCTATTAGGGACGTCAAAACCAGGTCTTAATTGGTAAAGGGTTAATGTGCGTATGTGACTGGGCCTTTACATGGGTTGTTGCCATTGTATATCACTGCTTTTCAACAAAAACCTAGTAACTGCAGCTTAAAACAAGCTGCAGTTACGAGGTTTTGGTTGAAAAGCGACGATATACCATATAGGTTATATACAGATTTTAATTGTTTTATATCTTTAGAATTAGTGGAACAAACCTGGCAAAAAGACCCTAGTTGTATTTGAGACTACCGTTCGATATTTACAGAGCTTCAGATTGTTTCAGAGACCTGTGGGTCACAGGGCCCACCACGCAGGATTTTGAGGGGTCATTTTCCAAATCAATGGGCCACAGTTAAGCGTTCATATCCAAACTTGGGATTGGAGTAAATGACTTATTTGCTGTGAAATCATCATTGTATTGTTGTTATTTGAGTGGATGCATATAAACATAGTTTAAGTTAATAGTTATTTATTTTGTGTGTGTTAATGATTTAAATCAACTTTTCCCTAACAATAAGTTTTTTTTACACTAGTCAAATTTGAAATGAATTGCATATAATATAATCAATTGTTGTCCACGATTTTTTTGTAATATCAGTACTTGCTAGTACTGGTAGAAAAGTCCCCAAGCTCTGCTAGAGTGATCGCGAGTTGCTAACATAAATCGGATATAAATATCATTCTATTTGCTGGAATAAAAAAACCCTAACTCCAGTGTGAATGAATAGGGAGATGAAATGGTTTAACAAAATAATGGTATCGAAAGAGCGAGTAGCTAGGCCGTGACGATTTGTCACATATTTTGCAAAATTTTTAAGGTCGAATCATTCTGCCGAATATTCTACGATTATTGACGAATTATCCGCTCGATTTAAATATGCAGCCATATGTTCTTTGTATGTGATTTTACCCGTATCTTCCTCTGCTTTTAGTTTGAAAAAAAAAAAAAAAAAAACGTTTTAAACTTGTTTGAGACATTGTCGAAATGATAGTTGAAACAGCCGGATGTTTTTACTCGAGTTGTCTGGTTACCGATTTGAAGCACAAAGCCGGGTACTGTCACGGACTCAGATACTAAAAATAGTAACAAATCGAAGGTGAAGGTTAAGGAGATCGCCGGAGTTTGGCCGACTGCTTGTTTACGGTTTGAAATTTGGGATATGATTGGTTGATCAGGTAAGGTCATTATAATAATCTAAAAATAGGTTTATCAAGTAGGTCACTTAGCTTGATGTGCATAGCAGATTACGGGTGCGTTATGCGAAGGTCAACATTGTTTGAAATCTACTATTTCATGATCATACTTATACTAAAATTCTTGCGCCCGGCTGGCGCACCACTACATAATTTCATGCGTCATATTTTGAAAAAATGCGGGATTGGCGCGGGCGCACCGTCAATCTGAAGCTCTGTATTTATACCTTAACCTTTTCCCAAACAAGATCTGGTTTTGACGTTCTTTATAGAAAAGGCTTGGGAAAACATTGATGCAAAAGAAGAAACTGCTGATAACCAGCAGTTTCTCCTTTTGTCTCAATATTTTCTGTGCCATATTTTACACAAATCCTATCTTTAATTACTACAATTTTGTTATCTGCAGCAGCTTTCAAATTGGATAACCCTAAAATTTTGTCGTTTGGGAAAGGGTTAAGCTGGCCTAAAAAATGCAGTCTGGTCAGCATCTATATTGTTGTCTCACAGCTGCCACATTTCATAAAGGATATATTTGAGAATAACATGGGTCTTAATCAGACCGTTTGAATACACATGCAGATCTTCATCTAACAGTATATCGTCGGTGCTATGACAAAATTGCGTAACAAATTAGTTACGCAATTTTGTCAATTTTTTTTTATAAATGCTTTATACTAGGTATGTAGGGGCGCATATCCTGTCAAAACGGCGTTTCTCTACACCTATTAGAACCCTTTCAATTACCATGTGACAAAATTGCGTAACTCGATTTAGCTGACAAAAATGCGTTGTACATAGAAAAATTATTTACACGAGAGTAATAAAAGGCTGAGAAATGGCATTCTCCTCTGTTTTTCTTCTACTTTGACCAATAAATGAACCGTAAGTTATGTTCAATTACCTTATTTTACCTTAAAGAAGCTGAATTGTTCATGTAGTTATTGAGTTATGCAATTTTGTCGGCACATTATTTAAAACGGTAAAAAGTACTAAAAACGTTTTTGGCTCTCCTGAAAAAAAAAATGGTTTTCGAGCAAAATTTCTATTACGCAATTTTGTCATAGCACTGACGATATGTACTTTGGTTACTCCTTTCACCTTAAGGTAGTCCACCCCTAATGTCATGTGTCGTTAGAATTTTTCAAGCGACATCCTTTATATCTGTAACATATCTGTACCTATCTGGGTGATGTCATAAACATTTGACGGTGGAATGTGCCACCACCAAATGTTTACGATGTTGCACGATTAATTCCGACAGCGAGTCAATCTTGTTAGGGGTTTGTATTTATGTATTACTATCATAATTTTTATGCCCCCGTATCGAGAGATCGGGGGCATATTGTTTTACTCGTGTCCGTCTGTCTGTCTGTCTGTCTGTCCGTCCGTCCGTCCGTCTGTCTGTCTGTCCGTCTGTCTGTCCGAAAACTTAACCTTTGCCTTTTCTCCAAAAGTATTTGACGTACAAAGCTCAAATTTGGTATGCAACTTCCTTTCAATGATATCTATCTGTTCCATGCAATTTGACCTTCCTCAAGGTCATCACTTAACCCTTATCAACCCTTTACTCTACGAAAACTTAACCTTTTACTCCGAAAACTTAACCTTCGCCTTTTCTCCAAAAGTATTGATATACCAAGCTCAAATTTGTTATGCAACTTCCTTTCAATGATATCTATCTGTTCCATGCAATTTGACCTTCCTCAAGGTCGTCACTTAACCTTTAATAACCCTTTGCTCCACGAAAACTTAACATTTTAGAAAAAGGGCCATTTCGGGGGCATTTGTGTTTCACAAACACATCTTGTTTTTTATCTCATTTAAAGGCTGAGAGCTCATAATAATTATACCCCCCACCTACGAAGTAGAGGGGGGTATATTGGTTTCACCATGTCTGTCTGTCTGTCCGTCCATCCGTCCGTCCGTCCGTCCATCCGTCCGTCCGTAGACTTTTTTGTTTCCGTGCTCTAAGTCATGAACCGGTTGACGAAGGATCATGAAACTTTACACAGTTGTTGCCCATGACCCAAGGAGGTGCCCTATTGTTTTTGGGCCACGAAGGTCAAAGGTCAAGGTCACAATTGGACTTTGTTTAAAATCCGTTTCCGTGCTCTAAGTCATGAACCAGTTGACCTAGGATCATGAAACTTTACACAGTTTTTGCCCATGACCCAAGGAGGTGCCCTATTGTTTTTGGGTCACGAAGGTCAAAGGTCAAGGTCACAATCGGACTTTGTTAAAAATCCTTTTCCGTGCTCTAAGTCATGAACCGGTTGGCCTAGGATCATGAAACTTTACACAGTTGTTGCCCATGACCCAAGGAGGAGCCCTATTGTTTTTGGGTCACCAAGGTCAAAGGTCAAGGTCACAATCGGACTTTGTTTAAAATCCGTTTCCGTGCTCTAAGTCATGAACCGTTGACCTAGGATCATGAAATTTTACACAGTTGTTTCCCATGACCCAAGGAGGTGCCCTATTGTTTTTGGGTCACCAAGGTCAAAGGTCAAGGTCACAATCGGACTTTATTTAAAATCCGTTTCTGTGCACTAAGTCATGAACCGGTTGACGTAGGATCATGAAACTTTACACAGTTGTTTCCCATGACCCAAGGAGGTGCCCTATTGTTTTTGGGTCACGAAGGTCAAAGGTCAAGGTCACAATCGGACTTTGTTTAAAATCTGTTTCCATGCTCTAAGTCATGAACCGGTTGACCTAGGATCATGAAACTTTACACAGTTGTTTCCCATGACCCAAGGAGGTGGCCTATTGTTTTTGGGTCACAAAGGTCAAAGTTCAAGGTCACAATTGGACTTTGTTTAAAATCTGTTTCCATGCTCCAACTAAAGAACCTTTTGACCTATAGCACTTTTTTCAGTGACAAGGCGCTAGTGGGGGGTATTTGTCCGCTTTGCGACAGTTCTAGTTAACATCGTAATTAACTGAATTAAGAATGATGAGATAAGTTTTTATACGCCGCCGGAGGCGGACGTATATTGGCGTCATCTTCTCCGTCTGTCCGTCCGTCCGTCCATCCGTCCGTCCATCCGTCCATCCGTCCATCCGTCCATCCGTCCGTCCGTACGTACGTCCACTTTTCTTGTCAACGCAACTCCTCCTAAGTTTCTGGCTGGATCTTCTTGAAACTTGGTCAATGTTATCACCTCAATTGGTAGATGTGCATGAAGGAAGGATTTTATGGTTCGTTGATTTTTGCCTGAGTTATGCCCCTTAAAAACTTAGTCTCTGGGGCTTATTGAAATTGCAGCCTTGTCAACGCAACTCCTCCTAAGTTTCTGGCTGGATCTTCTTGAAACTTGGTCAATGTTATCACCTCAATTGGTAGATGTGCATGAAGGAAGGATTTTATGGTTCGTCGATTTTTGCCTGAGTTACGCCCCTTAAAAACTTAGTCTCTGGGGCTTATTGAAATTGCAGGCTTGTCAACGCAACTCCTCCTAAGTTTCTGGCTGGATCTTCTTGAAACTTGGTCAATGTTATCACCTCAATTGGTAGATGTGCATGAAGGAAGGATTTTATGGTTCGTCGATTTTTGTCTGAGTTACGCCCCTTAAAAACTTAGTCTCTGGGGCTTATTGAAATTGCAGGCTTGTCAACGCAACTCCTCCTAAGTTTCTGCCTGGATCTTCTTGAAACTTGGTCAATGTTATCACCTCAATTGGTAGATGTGCATGAAGGAAGGATTTTATGGTTCGTCGATTTTTGCCTGAGTTACGCCCCTTAAAAACTTAAGTCTCTGGGGCTTATTGAAATTGCAGGCTTGTCAACGCAACTCCTCCTAAGTTTCTGACTGGATCTTAATGAAACTTGGTCAATGTTATCACCTCAATTGGTAGATGTGCATGAAGGAAGGAATCTATGGTTCGTTGATTTTTGCCTGAGTTATGCCCCTTAAAAACTTAGTCTCTGGGGCTTATTGAAATTGCAGGCTTGTCAACACAACTCCTCCTAAGTTTCTGGCTGGATCTTAATGAAACTTGGTGGATGTTATCACCTCAATTGGTAGATGTGCATGAAGGAAGGATTTCATGGTTCATTGATTTTTGCCAGAATTATGCCCCCTTCAATCTTAGTCTCTGGGGCTTAATGATATTTCAGCCTCGTGAATGCAATTCCTCCCAGGTTTTTCACTGGATATTTATAAAAACCTTTTTGTGAACACAATTTTTTAAAGGTTTTTCAGTGAATATTTATAAATCCTTGTCAATGTCATTTTTTTGTCTCAAGTTTTATAAGTGGCGGCGTATATTGTGACGATGGCACTCTTGTTGTATTCATTCTTTTCCAAACAAGCAAGATATTTGACAATCTTAAAAGAGAAATCTTGGCAAAACATTGAGAGAAGAGAAGAATTTGCTGACGATCAGCATTTTCTCCTTTTCTCTAAATATTTTCTGTGCCATCAAGTACACATAGTAACATACATTTTGTTGTCTTTCAAATGAGAATTTGTCTGGGAAATGGTCTGAAGATTTCAGGAGGGAGTTTCACTACTGCAGCATTAACCCTTTCCCAAACGGCAAAATGTTGAGAGTGATCCATTCATAAAACTGCCACATAAAACAAAATGGATGCAGGTAAAGATAGGATTTGTGTAAAATATGGCATAGAAAATATTGAGACAAAAGGAGAAACTGCTGGTTATCAGCAGTTTCTTCTTTTGTTTCAATGTTTTTCCAAGCATTTTCTATTAGGGACGTCAAAACCAGGTCTTGTTTGGGAAAGGGATCCATACCATGAGTGTTTTCTACTGTTCAATTTTTATCATTGCACATTCATTTTCTAACTAACATGCACATTGATGTTGTCATTTGTAACGTCAGCCCTTAGTAATGAGTCCTATCCCCTAATTAAATCTGATTGGTTGTTTTATTATTATGTCAAAGCCCTGATGTAAACATCAGAATATTTATGATATTGTATGCGACAGTGTCATTCATAAAGTTTATTATAATCCATTTTGTATTCCCCTTTCAGGGTGTGGCTTAGCAAAGAGGTTATTCGACGAGTTTACTTCTCGATATAAGAGAAAAACGTGCGGCACGAGCATAAACGCTTTTTCGAAATTGAAAGAATGTGCGGTTGTAAAATGTGTTGTTATAAAACCTCATAACTACAGCCTGATTCACGCTGTAGTTATAATGTTTTGCAAAAATACCGACGATATACCGCTAAGCCAGAAGGCTGTTTCTCCTCAAGCTTAAATGTAATGAACCGTTTACTAGGCTCCGCCCTGTCTCCCAAATAAAAACAGAATATATAACTTTAGTCAGCTGATTATTTAAGAATTAAAGCGGTATTGCGTCACTAGTCGCATTTCATTAAACTTTTTCCCCATGACAAAATTTGAGACATGTCCAAATTAATGGGAGTCATAATATACAGTAAAATGAATTATCATTAATATCTTGATATTATGTCAAGATTGTTTTGTGAAGTAAGCAGCATATTCTTTTACCAGGATTTCTATTATGCGGTGTCTCTTTCAGACTGATCTCAGACGTTTTGTGTTAGCTGTGTTCAAAATGCATCTTTTGATGACATGCTTTGATAATCCAATTCTGAATATTGGTATCTACTGAAAATCTTCCTTTGGTGTACCTTTTTTCCAGAAAATTACTGGTTTTGACATCCCTTATACAAAATTGTTGTAGACAACATTAACATTACCAGTCCATTTTTATGCCCCCATATCAAAAGATGGGGGGCATATCTTTTTACTTATATGTCTGTCTGTCTTTCTGTCCGTCTGTCTGTCCTAAAACTTAAAATTTGCCCATTCTGGGGCATTTTTGTTTTACAAACACATATAGTTTCCTTTTCCCTCAATGTTATCTCTTAAATGTTTTTCAATGAGTCATACTGGTTGTCTTCAATTGCTTTGAATCTGGACCAGTCTATTATGTGAGGAAAGGGATTAATGGTAAGTTCATATATAAGGTTGTTATGACAAAATTGTGGTCGTCTGGCGGGGCGAGATATGATATTTAACCTTGTCTAGCTGACTTTAACCCCTTCGCTGCCAGACAAATATTGGTAAATTGGTTCCTATTTGCCAAGCTATTTTCCAAGAAATTGACGGTAGTTTAAGAAATCAACTTACAACGAAAAAACTATTCAATAAAACTATATAAAACCTTATATTTCCTGAAAGATAATTGAAAATGCTATTCAGTGAATATATTTTTATTCATTTTGGAAATTACATTTTTTGTTTTTAAACTTTGAAAAAAAAAACCCATCGTTCTCCCCTCATGACGGCCCAGGCCGTCACGGGGCAGTATAACGACATTTTCGCATGACGGCTCAGGCCGTCACGGGGCAGCGAAGGGGTTAAATGTTGATTCTAACAAAATTGCTCGTTTTAATAGACATTTGAATAAGATTAGCTCAAGTTCTTGCCACAATAACGGAGTAGAAAGAAGGCAGTATAGGCTAAGATCAGACTTCACATCTGTGCAGTCTGATCATAGCCTTTACTACCTGCCAAAGCTTTTGTCGCAGCAGTAAATTGACATGAACAGCATGAGAAGGGTTAATGATTTTAAAGTCAAATTCATAGATTGGTTGAACATGAATAAAAGTATTAAAATTTGATTTAACTCCACCTATGTGCATGATATTATTTGTTTGTTGTTATGAAAGAAACAGGGATGATAATCTTTTTTGATCAGCAACCAAAATAAGATTAGTGGTCGATCATGCATAAAGGTCATGTGGAGTTCATGATAAAGTGGTTTTTAGCTCGACTTTTCGAAGAAAATGAGAGCTTATACTGTCACCCGGGCGTCGGCGTTGGCGTTGCAACAAAGATTAAAGTTTTTTCAAACACAAATAACTTCCATACTATCAAAGGGATTCAACCCAAACTTGGAATACTTATTCACCATCACACCCTCTACCTTACTATCAGGGCCCATGACCCTGGCTCCACTATATTTGGAGTTATGCCCCCTTTATACTAATCAACTTAGAAAGTCGAGCGCGCTGTCTTCGGACAGCTCTTGTTATGACGGGGAATCACATATATGACGCATCAATTTCAGGAAATCTTCAATGATTCTGTTTATACTAATACAGAAAGAGAGCCATGTTCTTGAATCTTACAAATGATAAAATGTGTCCATATCCAATTTAATGTGGTTTCAGCATTTTTTGTCATAATATCTTTTTTGTTTGATAATTTGAAGGATGTAATTGTTTAGATGCATTTTGACAAATTGCTGATATTACACCACACCTAAACATGCACACAAAAAATACACTAAAACAATGAACAATTTATCATTGAACCCTTTCCCAAACAAAAACAAGGGTTTTTGCGTCTATTAGAAATGGCTTGGGAAAACATTGAGACAAAAGAAGAAACTGCTGATGACCAGCAGTTTCTCCTTTTAACTGAATATTTTCTGTGCTATCTTGTAACATACAAATTCCATCTTTAACAGCATCCCTTTTGTCATCTGCAGCAGCTTTTGAATTGGATCATCCTAGAAGTTTGCTGTTTGGGAAAGGGTTAAGTGTTGATCCGGATTTGGTAATAGGGCCATTGTGGCATATGAAACCATCACGAATCCAGACCAACCTGAGCATACACACAGTCCGATCAAGATCCATGCTGCTTTCTCATATCTCCTTCATAATATGGAGAAACTCCGAGAGGGCAGCATGGGTTCACTTGGTCTCACTGCACAAAGTTGCAGGCTGATCTGGAAACATGCTATGAAAAATATTTGATTAATAAGGCCCTTTTTCCAGATCTCGACTCATTTGTATTTTGTGCTGATTTTAAACAGGAGATTGTATTTTTATGATAGTGATAATGTATGTGTTTGGAAAATAGAATGAAAGAAAAGTTACTGCAAAGATGTAAATCAGTTCTTTTATTTATGAAAAGGTAATGTATTTTTTTGTGGTCGTTTATGGCTTTCAGTTTGAACAAGCCTCAAATTTAGCCTACTGAGATGGGGTTAACTTTTTCATTATTTAATGAAAAGATTCAAATATGGTCCATCCTCAGAGGTTTTGTAGATACCCGGTAGTAATTTAACCCATTACCAAATAGCAAATTTTCAAAATTTCCATTTCAAAAGCTACTGCAGATGACAAATGGAACTTGTTTAAGATAGAATTAGTGTACAATATAGCAAGGACAATATTGAGACAAAGGAGAAACTGCTGATTATCAGCAGTTTCTTCTTTTGTCTCAATGTTTTCCCAAGCTATTTCTGTAAGGGATGTCAAAACCATATCTTGTTTGGGAAAGGGTTTACCCATTACCGCACAGTCTTTTTGACTCCCCACAACATAAAAGCTATGGAAATCATTGTGGAAATCTGATCTGCACAAATAGGAAGAATGATAAAAAAGTCTTGTAGTTGTGTGATTCTATTACATGTACTCTTCCTTAATGATGCAGCCAAGTGGGTAGTAAACTGTGTTTGAATTTAAGATTTTGAAAATGTTCACTATAGTTCCACATCGAACCGTGAGCCTTTAAGGGGGGTTTACACGATGTGCTTTTTCACATGTGTTTTTTCACATGTGCTAAAACATACCGTGTAAATCCCTGATAAACCCCAGATAATGGGCCTTATGCTAGCATATGTGAAAAAGCATACGGTTTAGAGCATGTCCTATTTCATATGAAAAAGCACATGGAAATTGACCAATCAGATCTCTGATTCCGGAGATATGACCCGGTAAAATAAATAAACTGTGCTCGGCCCCTCATTTATCATTATGAACCCACTGATTCTCTACAGGTAACTGTTAACCCATTACCAGACAACAAAATTTTAGACTTATCTAAAATGAAAGAGGATGAATGAAATTATCGTTTTTTGTCTTTTGATTTGGAAAACATAGTAAGAAAGGAAGAAATTGCGTGTCTAAGCAATTTCTTGATTCTCCACTATGTTTTCTAATGCATTTATCTTTTTTGAAGTCAAAAATAGTCAATGTGTGGGAATGGGTTAACAAGAACGTTTTTATTGTACATGTTTTTCGGATTTTTTCAGTTAGCCGATTCCCAAACGACATAATTTTAAGTCTGGTCTAATCTGAAAGTTATTGCATTGGACAAAATAGATCTTTATCAGAGCTTCAGATTGACGGTGCGCCCGCGCCAATCCCACATTTTTTCAAAATATGACGCATGAAATTATGTAGTGGTGCGCCAGCCGGGCGCACGAATTTCAGTAAAAGTATGATCATGAAATAATAAATTTCAAACAATGTTGCCCTTCGCATAACGCACCCGTAATCTGCTATGTACATCAAGCTAAGTGACCTACTTGATAAACCTATTTTTAGATTATTATTATGACCTTACTTGATCAACCAATCATATCCCAATTTTCAAACCGTAAACAAGCAGTCGGCCAAACTCCGGCGATCTCCTTAACCTACACCTTCAATTTGTTACTATTTTTAGTATCTGAGTCTGTGACAGTACCCGGCTTTGTGCTTCAAATCGGTAACCAGACAACTCGAGTAAAAACATCCGGCTGTTTCAACTATCGTTTTAATGATGTCTCAAACAAGTTTAAAACATTTTTTTCCAAACTAAAAGTAGAGGAACATACGGGTAAAATCACATACAAAGCACATACGGCTGCATATTTAAATCGAGCGGATAATTAGTCAATAATCGTAGAATATTCGGCCGAATGATTCGACCTTAAAAATTTTGCAAAATATGTGACAAATCGTCACGGCCTAGCTACTCGCTCTTTCGATACCATTATTTTGTTAAACCATTTCATCTCCCTATTCATTCACACTTGAGTTAGGGTTTTTTGATTCTAGCAAATAGAATGATATTTATATCCGATTTATGTTAGCAACTCGATATCACTCTAGCAGAGTTTGGGGACTTTTCTACCAGTACTAGCACATACTGATACTAAAAATAATCGTGGGCAACAATTGATTACATTATATGCAATTCATTTCAAATTTGACTAGACTAGTATAAAAAAAAAGTTGATTTAAATCATTAACACACACAAAATAAATAACTTTAACTATAATAGATTCACTATTAAACGAGAATTTTTACAGTTGAATTGCTTTATCAACACAACTGAAATAATTATCGTTTAATAGCGAATCTATTATAAATGAAGTGAAATATTCTTAATCTTAAGTATGTTTATATGTATCCACTCAAAAAACAACAATACAGTGATGATTCCACAGCAAATAAGTCATTCACTCCAATCCAAAGTTTGGATATGAACGCTTAACTGTGGCCCATTGATTTGGAAAATGACCCCTCAAAACCCTGCGTGGCGGGCCCTGTGACCCACAGTTCTCTGAAACAATCTGAAGCTCTGCTTTATTGAGGTAGAATTTGTTTCAATTTTGCATAGAAAATGAAGCAAAACGAGAACATGTTACCAGCATTTTCTTCTTTGGCCTTAAAGTTATACAAAACCTATTCGCGGGCTTTCCGCAACACGGTTCTAACTCACTTTTTCATTTTTTTACAGGAGAGACAAAAAACTGTTTCATTTTCTTACAAAGAAAAATTTTGTTCAATAAGAAACATTTCTGAAATTGTTTTTCCATAACAGATATACTATTAAAAATCAAATCTATGTGAAATTTGTTTAAATGTTGTATTTGAAAAAAATTGAGTTAGAACCGTGTTGCAGAAAAAAATGATAAAAATCTACAAAAATGTTACCCGCAAAACAGTTCTAACTCAAAAAAATTTCATAAAGCACTATTAATTTTGCAGGTATTTATGTTGGAAATCATGTCCCTATTTTACCCAAATAGTTTTAAATGTTAATTCTGTGTTTTTGTTTGATGAAGACCAGAAAAATTGTCTCCAAAATCTATGACAAGAGTTTCAATACGTATCAAAGCACTTATTTATGCTTTACACTAAAATGAAATTGTTTTCATCATAAAACATTTACAAATATAAGCTTTTTTCAAGTCTAGAATACACTTGCAAGCATATATAAGACAGATCATTTAATCTAAAATGTTATAGTACAATATTTTAGAAGTATAAAGAAGTTCGGAGGCAACAACTTGAGCTGCAGACTCCTCACTAGATGTCTCACATATCAAATATCTCAGATTCAGAAGAAGGTGGATGGAGAGTCATTGTCAAATTACATCGCATGAAAATGCTGTATATTGTAGTTTATTTATAATGAGACATCATTCCTCTAAAAAGTATTGATAATGTAATGAAAATTGACTTTACTTATGTCTGATGTCGAACAAAGCAAGCTCTTGAACCAATAGTTTGAGTAGTTCCCAATGACACGTGAAACGTTGACCTGAGGTGCATTCTTTAGAGCGAGATTTCTTGAGATATTTTGAGATTTCTTATGATGTTTTAGGATAAAGCGTTCTACTGAGCAAGATTTTAAGACGATCACTAGGAGCCGCCATTGCTCTATACTTCTTTTGGAACACCTCTGTATATTCTGTAGAATCTATATGGGAGAGAATTGACCGAGTTGTTCCCAATGCTCAATGATTCATAAACCGCGTAAATCCGAATGCTCCATGCTTCATACACATGACGTCATGATGACGTCATTTGTATGAAGTGTGGAACATTCAGAAAACTTTGCTTATAATCTCTGTCTTAAAAACGCTGTATCAAAAACATCTTAAGAAATCTTAAAAAATCTCACTCTAAAGAACGCACCTCTGAATGCAAAGCAAAAAATTATCAATAATTGTAGGTGTAGTGCTTTTAGAGTTATGTATCTTGTTCTGGAACCATGCAATAGTAAAAAAAAAACATTTACAAAGTTTGATAGCAATAATTTGACAGGTTCCAGACTCCAGATATAAGAATGTATCATATCAAACCTTAACCAGAGTTATAAGTTGAAATGAGATATTGTCCTGAATAAATTTTTTAAAAGTAATGTTTTTGGCTGACAACCTTTTGTAGTCACCCAGCATGTATGTACAAAGTTTCAAAGATCCAGTGTGAGCTGATATAATTATACTACTCAGACTTCCCAAAATTCATCAGCCCATCAGACAATTTTTCAGAAGGACTGACGTTTGTCAACTCTCTGTCAGTACAACTGTCTGACAGTCCTGCGGGTGTCATGTCACTCATTTTAAGCCAAACGAACTGACAACAATTTGATAGTTTATAAAAGTTTACTATTTCTACTAACAAAATTATTATTTTTGTTTTAATTGATTTGGTCCTTCGATGTGACAGATCCTTTTTTGGACTAACAAATTTTGAGGCCTTGTAAGACCGAACGACTGACACTTTTTCTGAACTTTTGGGAAGTCTGACTACTGGTTAAGAAATTTGAATAATAGCATTTTACAAAGAATTTGTTGACCTTAGAATACTGAGCCCCTCATCTTCGGAACAGTTTTTAGCTTTTGATGCCCACATCTCTGCTAATTCTTGAACTGTGATAAAAATCAACAATCGGCCCTAAATTATATTGAAACATTTATATAATGTACAGCAAGAAATATCCAGACCAATATCTATAATCAGTGCATAGATGCTGATAGATACAAACAACAAAGCTTCAGATTACATCATCAAGAATCCTGGTCAATTTTTGCTTATGGAACTTTAAAAATCTCATGATCTGATGATGACAAGAATTTCAAAGTATCCATTATTTTTATTTCTAAAATAATGAATGGTAAGAAACTAAGATTTGAACTAAACAGAAGAAAACAACTTTTGTCAAAGCAAACTCAGGGATGATTGCCTATTTCTGTAAAAGTTTGGTCATGGAACTGGCAGTTTTTCTTTTGTTACTTGCCCATAGACATGTTATCCTCAGAAAAGTTTCCTGTACCCCTTCTAGCCTTGTTTGAAGCTTAAGTCTAATATTCCAATCAGATAGGATGAAAGGACTTTAATAGCTCACCACTATTCAAGTCAAACTTTTACATTCATGAACAAGTGAAGATTCAGTTAAAATTCCATACCTAAGGGCATAAAATGCTAGACATGGGTTGATGGTATGATTTCTTGGTCATAACATTTTATGTATTACATGTACACATATTTGCAATAAGATCTAACTAATCTTTAATTTGATCTTTTGAATAAAATCAAAATTAACCATTAGTTCATTCAATTGACCATATTGAGCAAGACATATGAATGAATGATCAGTGAAATCTACATCTTAGGTTTTGAAGTAATTTCTTACGATTTAATTTAATTGCATTCTAATGTGTCTGATCAGTTATGGCTTTATTTAAAGAACACACCATCACTGACATCCACATAAGATTTTAGTTGTTCAATGGGACACAAATATTACCGTACATATCGTATTCAAAAATACTAAGACTGGCATTATAAGAGAGCAAGCTTGTCTGTCCTTTGGTCTGTTGGTCATTAGCTTTTTTCTGTTGTTATTCATTAGGTAATAAGTTATAACTACTGAATTACAAGTAGAAATACTCATATCTAAGACAATGTATGCCATACTGTAGCATTTGAAATGGTTTTCAATGATATTTTATAAGGTATATTGAGCTTACATGTTCAGTGAAACTTCACTCCAATATGTTGTATAATTATTAATTTGATGGACCATAATTATTTCTATAATAAAATAAGTCAAAAGAAAGCTTTTAGGTCAAAGATTTTTATTAAATCCACTAAATCTCTTGCAAAAAAAACATATCTCTATTTTGCACTGAAATTATTAAAATTTAGAGTTCTAGCCATATTTTTCTCATCAAAAATTTCAAAAAATGGGCTAACAGACAAAGATCATACTGTAAAGCTGTCTGATTTTAGTTTAAACTAAAATATGTGTCACTTGCAAGCCAAGTTTATTCAAAGAATTTATTATTAAAAGAATCATATACATAGAAAGAACTATTTAAGTCACTGTTATTGACCGAAAATTTACATAGACTTAATAGGGATTATATTTTGCAGGAAAAGGGTTAAAACACAAGAAAATCAAATGAAAACCATTATTACATGTTTCTTTAACTTACTATGTTATTTACTGATGTCATTGATGAAATAAGACATAAAAGAGGTTCTAACTCAGATTTTTTTCTGCAACACAGTTCTAACTGGGCCAGTTAGAACCGTGTTGCAGAAACATAAAATACCACTTTGAGTTAGAACCTTTTAAACAAATTTGAATTTCTCAATTAATATGAGGAATTTTTGAAAAATATTTTAAGGGATAATGTATTGATATTAGTTAGTTCCAAAAATGTAAAAAAGTGATTTTTGATAAAAAGTGGAGTTAGAACCCTATTGCGGAAAGCCCACGTATTGTATTTTAGGGATGTAAGAACAAGTCGTGATCGGGTAATGGTAAAATCATAATTTTATACTAAAAGGAGACTCCAAAGGTCAATAACATTTTTTTTCTGTTTTATCAAAAATATATCTAATAGGGGATTATGCAAAAACGTTTGTCATGTTAAGCCAGTGAACTTAAACCCATTATCAGACAATGACTGATTTTGACTCTCTACAAAATAATGGCTTTGGAAAACATTACGGAAAATAAAGAAATTGTTTGTGGCAAGCAATGTTTTCAATTCGCACAATGGTTTCTTTCTTAATTTATTTCTTAAGTATTGGCGATAAGCTACAGCAAAATGGATAAAGCACATGGGATATAATATTTCACTTCGGAATGCAATGTACGACTGGCCAGTAAACAGTTTGACCTAGGTCAGCTAAGTTCACCAAAAGCACATGTGCAAAAACATACCGTGTGAACGCAAAAAACACATGTGCTAAAAACATATGTGAAAAAGCACATGTGCTAAAACACACCGTGTAAACCGCCCCTTACATGTAAAACTGGGAGATGCATATCAAGGGTGGATCCAGGAATTTTTTCCAGGGGGGTCCAAGCCCAAGATTTTTTTCCAGGGGGGTCCAAGCTCAAATTATGGCTTTAAATGTAATAAAAATGTAACGTTACACTAAATTTATATTGTCAAAATTTATTTTTTTCCCCAGAACCCCCCCCCCCCCCCCCCCCCCCCCCTCCTGTAGATCCGCCCATGCATATTTTTCTAATGAATAAATACAGATAATATTAATGTCACACTTATCTATATTATGTTCACGCTAGTTGTGAATGTACAGCAGCTGCGATAGTGATATACTATTTTTCAAGGTGGTAGGTTCGAATCTTGATAAGGGTAAATGTTTTTTAATTTTATTTTTCATTCTCATTACAAAGTAATGACTGTATAGTGCTTATACATAAATCATTGCAACAACGCATAGCAGGAGTACATTATCGATTTGACTTCAGATGATGATGACTGTCAATGCCTGCGAAGACTTAACTGATCTGAAATGTTGTATGATATTATGAAATGATATAAATATACTGAAATAAAACTAACATAGTGAAATATTGTTCAGCAAGATTAACCCTTTCCCAAACGACAAAAATTTAGGGTGATCCACTTCAAAAACTGCCACAAATGACAAAATGGATATTACTAATGATAGGATTTGTGGAAAATATGGCTCAGAAAATATTGAGACAAAAGGAGAAACTGCTGGTTATCAGCAGTTTCTTCTTTTGTTTCAATGTTTTCGCAAGCCATTTCTTCTAGGGACGTCAAAACCAGGTCTTGTTTGGGAAAGGGTTAACCCAGGACATCTGCATATGTAATGACCCCGCTTCGGCAATGTTTTGTTATGACGCTCAACTAACGGACTTTGCACACAGTTGTCCCGGGTTAATTTGGGTGGACAATGATAAAATATGAATTAAAAGATCGATGAAAGTAAATAAAATAATTTAATTGAAAAAATAATTGTATAACGCAGATTTCGAACTCAAGTCGTCTTCTGCAGACAAAGTTTAACCAACCCAAAAACAAAACACAACTCGCTAACCGATCGCGTTACGCAGAAGAATAAAGAGCAAAGAATGGGAAGAATAAATTAAAACATGTTGATCAAATCACGGGAACAGAAGGTATCCAAATAGAGAGCAGAAGTCATCCAAAATCCTTCTTCCCACGCCAATTTGGACTCGCTGATCTTTGATCATTCACAGGTCGTTGTCTATTTATACATTTATACTTGCTCATAATATTTATAAGTTTTGTTTTGAATCCTGGTAATAAAAAATGAATCAGGATCTTGAAAAAAAGAGCTGGTAACCCATTACCAAACAGCAAAATATTGGGAAATTCCGAACTCAAAGATGTTTCAGAAAACAACTTAAGGTGGATGGAATTTAACACTATAAATTATGGCCTTGCTGCTTAGAAAACCTTGTGTCTCAAGCAATTTCTTTGTTTTTTATAATATTTGTTAAAACCAAATCCAATATCTTGTAGGGAGACAAAAAATTCAAAAAGCGTCATTGTGTGGGAATGGGTTAAACCATTTTAAACGTTTAGCATTTGCTTCTTTTCCTTCAAGGTTTTCTATTAGCCATAAGCTATTACGATTGAGATTTCAACATGATTTAGCATTTATTTTGTCATCTGCAACTCTGTTAATTAATGTGGACCACCTTTAAATTTTGTCATTTGGGAAAGGGTTTTTTAGGGAGTAAAACCGTGTGAACCATAAAGTCAATTTTACGTCACGCCTGTGCCTGTTAACAATTACGAAACGTCAAAGGAAGGCGTTCACTCTTGTAAAAGATGCCTATATATGATAAATTTTGTCGTAATGTTATCATTCCTATAACACTGGTTCAATAATTGTATAATTTTATAGTGCTTTACATTAGATATTTCAAATCTATCAAAAATTGATGAAATTGGAGTAAATGAATATTTTAAATATTTATGTTGGAAATAGCTCACAATACGAATGTAAAGATTTACATGGCATTGCATATTTCTTATTTGTCATGTTGAATTGAGTGAAAATTATTGCTGATTAGAAAAAAAAAATGTTTTTTTAAGTATAGTTTCAAGTTAAAATATTTTTAGCATATTTAATTACTTTAGTTTTAATTGATTTATCTTTTATCCACTTTTTGGGCTTAAATATATTGAAACAAGGACTTTCAGAGCTTTTGATTTTACAAAATTTGTCCACACTAGTGATAAAGAGAAAATGAAAAACAATGTACGGTATGAACAAAAACATCAACAACAACAAAAATGCTATTTTGTGAATATTAGTTGTTTTTTTTTTTCAAAAATGAACTTTTGTCTGTGTTTTTTGCAGAAAAAAATGTTACTTAATTTATGAAAACTATTTCTTAGTTAACCCTTTGCCAAAGAAAAAATACCTAGTTTCGATGGCCTCTAATAGAGAAATTGTAGCAAACATTTAGAGAAAAGAAGAAAATGATGTAAACATCTTTTTTCTTCATTCTCAATTTTTTTCTATTTACAAGTTTTACAATGTCAGTATTAACCCATTCCCATACATTGACTCTTTTTGACTTATTAAAAAATGGCTTTGGAAAGCATTATGGAAATTGAAGAAATTGCTTGTGACAAGCAATTTCTTCATTTTCCACAATGTTTTCTACCTAAAGAGACCAAAGAGTGTAAAATTCAATTAATTCTAAATTGTCGTCTGCAACTGTGCAACATCTTTGATTTTGGACAGTTCTAAATTTTTGCTATCTCAATGATTTTTAATGGGTTAACGATTTTGTCTCCATCTGTCATCTGAATCAGTTTTCCATTTTAACCTGTCCAAAATACATTGTTTAGGAAAGGATATTGACATCCTTTGACTCGGAAGTGGATTTGCAACCATTCACATTCTTATCTGGATGCTCTATTATTCAAGGTTAAGTTTCCTTTCGGAGTAGATTAACTGACAATTAGTAAGAATCTAAAACCGCCCATATTATTGTATTATTGTGGGAGAGACATGACGACATACACATCACATAACGGAGCATTAACAAACGGTTATAAAACAGGCTATGTAAGTATTCTTGTGAATGATTGATCCTTTTCCAAATATGTTTTAATTTTGATGCCTTTGATGTTATGTTGCCACTGCACATTAGATCAACATGATCATGGTGGTTAATCATGTGACTCAGAATTTTGAATTCAGTTTGAAGCAGAGAAGGTTGAAAAAAAAAATGCCAGAAATAAGCTGGGTGCGATGGATTTTTGAAAACTCAGCAGATAAAAAAGTTATTGAAGATCAACCTAAATTTTGGTTTATCGTCAATAACCATTTTATCAGCTGATTTTAAAATATCCACCACATCCATATAATGCATGACATCATTTTGTCCGCTTTCTCTGCTTTAACGGAATTTAAATCGGTCCTGTATAAAGAAAAATAGTGAAGATTTTCTGAACTTGGTGTATCAGATGATTATCCACTGTGATGATCAAGCCTAATGAATGTAGTTTTGGAAAACTGTGTGGAAAAAGAATCTATTGTATCATCTTTTAAAATAGGTCACATGATATATGGCATATAAAATTAATAAATTTATGCAGTGACTTTGTATCATCATCTCCATCTGTCTGTCATAATGTACATACACATCTTGTAAGCTTTAACCCAAACAACAAACTTTCTGGGTGTCCCAATTTGGAAGCGATAGAAGACAACAAGATGAATGTTGATAAAGATATGATTTGTGCACAATATCGCTTAGAAAATGTCCAGCTAAAAGGAGAACATGCTGATTATCATCATTTTCTTCTTTTGCCTCAATGTTTTCCCTAGCCTTTACAACCAAGGATGTAAAAACAGTTCTTGTTTGGGGAAGGGTTAAACTCAACTGCTCCTACATAAATGGACGGATATGGATGAAACATTGAAACTTTCACAGAATGTTCGTAACTTCTCCTGACCCTGGGTATATTGTTTGGGCAATAGACTGTAAAAGCTCAGGTACTTGCCAACAAAGCCATGTCTTCTCTCCATTTCTTACAATAGTATTGGATATTTGTTTTATGATGGTAAAATGTTACATAATTGTGAACAAACATTTTTATGAAGGATAATATGGATTAAAGGAATGTGAAATTCATCACTAATTTTCTACAATTTTTGCTGTCATTGCATTACTCAATCTGATTAAAACTAGATGTTTCATCTTATTTCATATAATAAACATCCAAAACAGAATTTCCTCATGAATTTAAACTTTAGTGGATTGAAGTAGAAGAAACTTGAAACAGATATAAAAGGGTTATAGCTTCGGTCAACATAATAAGCCATATATTGGTTTTTGTTGTAAATAAATCTTTTTAATTGTTGATTTTTTGGTTCAATTGTAGTAAAATAATTGGGGAATATTTTTTTTAAGTGGTTTAAAGTAGCACTGGTCATAACATTTTATAAAAAATGGATATGTGGCAGGTAATTTAATAAATTTCATATTTTTCATGCCTCTTTAACCCATTTCCAGATGGCAAAATTTTAAACTGGTCCAAATTCAAAGACGCAGCAGACAACATTTTCAAATGAAAGAAACTTATCATATTTAGGTGTTTGGGGGTAGAAAACAGAAAGAAGAAAATGCTTGTAACAAGCATATTTATAGGACTTTAACCTATCTTATACTTTGTGAGAAAAAGAGTATTTATTTTTGATAAATGGATATCTCCTGTTAAGATATTTCCTGAAAAACCTTGACCTTTGGCCTTGTGACCTTGACCTTGAAGTTTGACATATTTTACAATAACTTTAACCTTGCATATATCTCTTACAATATAAGAGATAAAGCCTTGATTTTTCGCACAAAGATTCAGCTTGCTAAGACCTTTTATTTTGGACCATGACCTTTGACCTTATGACCTTGATGTTAAATCTACTTTACAAGAACTTTAACCTTGACTATATCTGACACACTATTACAGATCAAGCACTGATGGTTCACACAAGAATATGTCTTTCATACCTTTTATTTTGAGCCATGACCTTTGACATATGACCTTAACCTTGAAGTTTGACCTACTTTAAAAGAACTTTAACATTGCCTATATCTCATACACTATAAGAGATAGAGCCTCGATATTTCACACAATGATACATCTTGCCAAGATCTTTTACTTTAGAGCTTGACCGTTGACATTATGACCTTGACCTTAATGTTAAATCTATTTTACAACTTTAACCTTGCCTATATCTCATACACTTTTGCAATTTAGAGATAGAGCCATGATATTTCACACATGGATACCTCCTGCCAAGACCATTAATTAAGTATAATGACCTTTCACCTTGTGACCTTCAAGTTTGACCTTTATAACAAAAATCTGCTTAGTCAGTTTACATGTATCTATATTCATATAAGTCTAAAAAGACTAAGTCCATAAGTGAAACTCAAATGAATTAAGCACGCAGTCAAGATCACTGTGGCGCGCTTACTTCTTATAACCAAGCACGTGCATAGGCTCTTACTTGTGAATGGTATGTGTTCTTAAAATTGGTGCTAGCTAGCGCGAACAGTATTGCGAATTAAATAAGATCACATTAGTTAATATACGCTTATCGCGAGCTCGTCGCTAGCAAAGTTGCATTTTGGTTTGGGGTGTAAATTCAATGAGGTAGCAGACCACTATTTATGATGAAAGCGTTTTTTTCATTTTCTTCTTGAACACTTTCTCAATTTTTTCCAATGGGTGATGTCAAAGACTAGTACTGTATTGGAATGGGTAGACCCTTTCCCAAATTAGGCATGGTTTTGCCTTCCCAAATAGAAAAGGTTTTGGGAAAACATTGAGAGAGTAGGGAAAAAATGTACAATCAGCACTTTCTGGTATTCCCTCAATATTTTCTTTGCTATAGCAAACACCTTTCCTTCTCTTGAAATCAATTAATTTGTCTGCAACTTGGGCTTGGAACAGTCTAAATTTCTACTTGTTGCTATTTTGGAAAGTATTATTGTAAGGTGAACCCTTTCACAAACAAGATCTATTTTTGACTTCTTAATAGAAATGGCCTAGAAAAATTTTAAGGCAAAAGAAGAAAATGCTGGTGACCAGCATTTTCTCCTTTTGTCTCAATATTTTCTTTCCAATTTACTACACAAATTTCATATTTATCAACATCTGTTTTGTCATCTATGTCAGCTTTCAAATATTTTGGCGTTTGCGTAAGGGGTTAGTTTACAAATGGTACAAGCTGTTGACAAATGAATATCCAATTGACTACCAACATCTTGAGTTGTTCGTAAACTGCAACTAGCACTTTGCAAGAATTCTTTGACTGGAAAGGTATGCTTTTTTTCTTTTCATAAATTTGTTGGTTTTGAGGGCTCTAGTCTATCAGGGATAGTTCTGACTCAGAATGTTAATGCAAGATAAATCTTATTCAGCCTAAACTTAAAAGAAATATGAAGTTTTCAGCGGCAAATTGCACCATAGATATTTTTTCCTATTACATTTTTCTCTCATTTAGAAAATTGGAATGAGATTTCTGGCGGAAAAATGAGAGAATATGCTTAAATCTCGCCCAAAATGATAATTGTCCTATGAAAGAAGTCTTGGGAATATTAGAATTGAATTATTAAACCTTTCCCAAACAAGACCTTGTTTTGATGTCCCTAATAGGAAAGACTTAGGAAAACTTTGAGACAAAAGAAGAAACTGGTTATAATCAGCAGTTTCTCCTTTTGCCTCAATATTTTCTGTACTATTTGTACACAAATCCAATCTTTTTCAACATCCATTTTGTCATCTCAAGCAGATTATGAATTTTACCATCCTAAAATTTTTGCTGTTTGGGAAAGGGTTAAAAGAGACTGCTGATAAGGTGCATTTTGTGTCCCTATGAGGGAAGGCAATGAGAAACATTGAATCATAAGAAAAAAATGCTGAATGCGGTATAATGGTGGTGGTGGTGGTGGGGGGGGTTGTAGGTTTGCTTGATTCCGTCTGTCTGTCTGTCAGTCACACTTCTGTCTGGTCCATAATTCTAAACCATAAGTGCTACCAACTTCAAAATTTATGGATTTCATTGTGGAGAAGTGTCATGTACAAGAACTGTTACTTTGCCATGCCTACTCTTTGAGTTATTGCCCTTTGTTTTTTTTACCCTTTCATTTTTGCCTGGAAGATATTTCCTAACCCGTAAGTGATAGCACCTTCAAATCTTTGTACATGTACTACCATAAATCTTATGGTGGGGAAATGGCATACCGTATGTATTAGAACTCTTTGTCTGTCACACTTCTTTGAGTAATTGTGATACAAGGAAAATTGGATGTTGTTGATATCGAATATCATATAGCGACATAGAAGGAATTCTTGTACTATCTTCTTCTCCTGAACCGTTTGGCCTAAGGCTTAGAAAATTTGTGTGTAGAATTGTCTCATAATATTACAATCTTCTCCAATTTTGTTTATCAGAGATCCTTAATGTAAATTTTGCATTTCTCATGGTAGTACATGTATAACTCTCTACCACCAGCATTATTTAAATTGTTTTCTGTAAAGAAAATTGTCCAGAAGTTGTGGATGTGAGATGAGACTAAAGTTATCATCTTAATGATCTCTAAGGTGAGGGATATAGGGCCATCTTGGCCCTCTTGTATTTGAGTGGATTTTATTTCCTGCTTGAAAAAATATCCTTTCTAAGTATTGAAAGCATTTTATGATTCTCTGTATGAATCTGAAATTGGGTCCACTGGGGTCAAAAAGTAGGTCATTGGTCAAATCTAAGACATTCACATCAGATGAGCGTTTTAGGGCCACTGTCGTCCTCTTGCTTTGTCCTACACCAAAGTACACATAAGTCAAATGAATTTAAGTAATTCATGCGGTTATTGCAATACTGCTGTAACTACATATGAATTCCGCATAAACATACATCAGTGTCTCAATAATGTTCAATAGCACAAAATATACTTAATCCTTTCCCAAACAAAGAAATTTCAGGTCCGTCCAATTGAAAGTTGAGGCAGACGATAAAATGGACATTGAAAAAGAAAGGATTTGTGTATAATATAGCTACGAAAATATTGAGGCAAAAGGAGAAACTGCTGGTTATCAGCAGTTTCTTCTTTTGTCTCAATATTTTTCCAAGCATTTTCTATTAGGGACGTCAAAATCAGGTCTTGTTTGGGAAAGGGTTAATCCTTTCCCAGACAAGACTTTCTTTTGATGTCCCATGATCACAAGATTAGAGAAAATATTATGGCATAAGAAGAAAATGCTGAAATTCAGCATTTTCTTCTATTGTCACAATATTTTCTAGACAAAAAAATGTTTCAAAATCCTTTCATTTCAACATCAATGATATTTTCTGCGGAAGCTTTCAATTGGTACCCCCTACAATTTTGTTGTTTGGTAAAGCATTAAATGAAACAGCTGGTACGTTGATCAATTTCTGTTAATTAAATGTTATAAATCTAATGAATACATGCTAGAATTATACAATTAATGTTGCATAGTATACATAATTCAATGAGATCACTGGGCTAAGATACATTTAGTAGTCATATACTTACCGTAAATATTCTAATAAACGCCTGGGTGTTCTATTAGAATATGGGCGTTTATTAGAATAATTACGGTACAATATTGCTGTTATACATGTATAGGACTTTTTAGCTCACCTGAGCACGAAGTGCTCATGGGGAGCTATTGTGGTCACTCACCGTCCGTCGTCCGTCTGTCCGTCCGTCCGTCTGTCCGTCTGTCCGTTCACATTTCTTTAAACATCTTCTCCTCCTAAACCATTTGGTCAATTTTGACCAAACTTCGCAGGAATGTTCCTTGGGTGACCCTTTTCAAAACTTGTTCGCGGATTTTTGATTCGTCAAAAAATGTGGGCGTGGCAGGGTGTGGCTTATCGGACTTAGAGAAATCCTAAGAAAATTCTTTAAAAATCAAACATGGGGCCAATTTGAACCTAACTTGGCAGAAATGTTCCTTGGGTGACCCTTTTCAAAAAGTGTTCGCAAATTCTTGATTCGTCAAAAAAAGTGGGCGTGGCAGGGCGTGGCTTATCGGACTTAGAGAAATCCTAAGAAAATTCTTTAAAAATCAACCATTGGGCCAATTTGAACCAAACTTGGCAGAAATGTTCCTTGGTTGACACTCTTCAAAATTTGTTGGTGAATTTTTTATTTGTCAGGAAAAGTGGGTGTGGCAGGGCGTGGCTTATCGGACTAAAAGAAATCCTAAGAAAATTCTTTAAAAATCAACCATTGGCCCAATTTGAACCGAACTTGGCAGAAATGTTCCTTGGGTGACACTCTTCGAAATTTGTCGGTGAATGTTTGATTTGTCAGGAAAAGTGGGCGTGGCAGGGCGTGGCAGGGCGTGGCTTATCGGACTTAGAGAAATGCTAAGAAAATTCTTTAAAAATCAACTATTGGCCCAATTTGAACCAAACTTGGCAGAAATGTTCCTTGGGTGACACTCTTCAAAATTTGTTGGTGAATTTTTTATTTGTCAGGAAAAGTGGGCGTGGCAGGGCGTGACTTATTGGACTTGGAGAAATTCTAAGAAAATTCCTTAAAAATCAACCGTTGGCCCAATTTGAACCAAACTTGGCAGGAATGTTCCTTGGGTGACCCTTTTCAAAACTTTTTCGCAAATTTTTGATTCTTCAAAAAAAGTGGGCGTGGCAGGGCGTGGCTTATTGGACTTAGAGAAATGCTAAGAAAATTCTTTAAAAATCAACCGTTGGCCCAATTTGAACCAAACTTGGCAGTAATGTTCCCTGGGTGACTCTTTTCAAAACTTGTTCGCAAATTTTTGATTCGTCAGAAAAAGTGGGCGTGGCAGGACATGGCTTCTCTGACTTAGAGAAATCCTAAGAAAATTCTTCAAAAATCAACCGTTGGCCCAATTTGAACCAAACTTAACAGAATTATTCTTTGGGTGACTCTTTTTAAAATTTGTTTGCGGATTTCGGTTTGTCAGATAAAGCGGGCGTGGCAGGGCGTGGCTTATTGAAGTTAGAGAAATCCTAAGAAAATTCTTTAAAAACACATTGGGCCAATTTGAACGAAACTTAGCAAGAATTTTCTTTGAGTGACTTTAAAAAAATGCGTACACAAATTTTCTTTGTCGTCTAAAAATGTGGGTGTGGAAGGGCAGTGTTATCAGACTTAGAGAAATCATACGAAAACTCTCTAAAAATGAAGCATTGGGCCAATTTGAACCAAACTTGGCAACAATGTTCCTTGAGTGACCCTTTTCAAAATTTGTTCACGAATTTATGATTTGTATAAAAAAGTGGGCATGTCACAAACTTCTTTCAGGTGAGCGATACAGGGCCATTCTGGCCCTCTTGTATTCATTTCTGTCCAGAAAACAGGATGGTTCATAAAATAATTTAATATTTTGTCATGCTTTCTTTCTAAGAAACACGCCATCATGCATTTTTAAGGAAAGATGTATTAGCAACATAATTATAAATCATAATTAAATTGTCCTGTGAAATCTACTTTATGTCATATTTTGTGTAATCTACTTTCTACTTTATGTCATATTTTGTGTAATCTACTTTATGTCATATTTTGTGTAATCTACTTTCTACTTTATGTCATATTTTGTGTGATCTACTTTATGTCATATTTCATATAATGTACATTCTATTTTATGTCATATTTTGTGTAATCTACTTTATGTCATATTTTGTGAATATTTCAGACTGTGTTTGTGAAGGGACATCGTCGCACATCCAGCGATGTTGAGTAACTATGTAACATAATAATGTGTCAAGTCTAGTTTGCAATATGTCCTAGGTAATTTACTTAATGTCTTGTGTGCATTTCAGACCGCGTTTGTGAAGGGACATCGTCGCACGTCCAGCGATGTGGAGTTCAAGGAGAAGATGAAAGTGGATGCGCGGGCCGCCATGAATAAAGAACTACAGAAACTCGTCATGACTACGCCCTCAAACAAAGAGGTAATTATGAAAATGAGCTGGAATCTGGAAAAAAAGTCCCTCATAGCATTTTTAAAAATTGAGTTTCAAGATCAGCATGTTGTCAAATGCAGTCCAATGTGCATCCATACCTCTCACTTTAACCCTTTCCCAAACGACAAAATTTTAGGGTGATCCACTTCAAAAAACTGCCACAAATGACAAAATGGAAGCTATTGAAAATAGAATTTGGGTAAAGTATGGCATAGAAAATATTGAGACAAAAGGAGAAACTGCTGGTTATCAGCAGTTTCTTCTTTTGTTTCAATGTTTTCCCTAGCCCTTTCTATTAGAGACGTCAAAAGCAGGTCTTGTTTGGGAAAGGGTTAAGTTACTAGAGGTCAGGAGAAAAAACTATTAGAGAGCAACATGGATCCTGATCAGACTGTGCATATGCACAGGCTGATCTGGATCTATGTTGGGCTCAAAATCCTTAAGGTACGTTTTTCTAGATCCTGGCTCAAACCCTTTCCAAAATGGTGAAATGTTAGGGTAGTCTACTTCAAAAAATATTACAGAAGACAAGACAGAAGTTGATGCAAAAGTTATTTGCTTAGAAAATCTGAAGGCAAAAGGAGGAAATGCTGATATCATTATTTTCTTCTTTTGTCTCAATGTTTTCCATAGCCTTTTCTGTTAGGGACGTCCAAAGCAGGCCATATTTGGAAAGGATTAAAATGATAACTGTTTCCCAAACTAGACCTAGTTTTGATATTTCTATTGTTAAAAAGCATGGGGAAATATAAAGGCAAAAGGAGAAAATGATGACTAGCATTTCTTCCTTTTGCCTTGATATTTTCTGTTCTTAAATGGACACTAATCTAATCTTCATCAACATGCACTTTTGGCATCTGTAGCAGCTATCAAATTGGAATAGTCAGAATTTTGGCTGTATTGGAAAGGAAAACATTTCAGAGCCCAAGCCTGGAAAATAGGAAGGAAACTGTATCACTGTCATTTTGGTATGGCTGAATGATAGATAAAAGCTACAATAACCTTTTCCCAAACAAGACTGAGTTTTGATGTTCCTGACAGAAAAGGCTTATGAAAATATTGAAACAAAAGAAGAAACTGCTGATAAGCAGCAGTTTCTCCTTTTGTCTCAATATTTTCTGTGCTGTGTTGTACACAAATTCTACCTTTATCAACATCAATCTTGTCAACCTTATGAGCTTTCAAATTGTACCACCAGAGATCAAGTTTACGCTTTCAAAAGTGTTGTCAAATACATATATAAAACAATTTATTACAGGGAAATCTGTTACCATTTCTTTTTCAAAGAGATCTAACTACAAATAACTTGGCACACTGGCCTATTCAATAGTACATGGTAATTTCACATTTTAAATCAATGCATTATTATACACACATAATGCAAACATGCAAACTAAATTAGCTTCACATCTTGTCTGTGGGTGTTATTTACATCTTAATCCTATTCCAAACAAGACTTGGTTTTGATGGCACCCGTTAAACCCTTTCCCAAACAAGACCTGGTTTTGACCTCCCTTGTAGAAAGTGTTTGGGAAAACATTGAGGCAAAATGAGAAAATGCTGATAACCAGCATTTTCTCCTTTTGCCTCAATATTTTCTGTGCTATATTATAAACAAATCCTGTCTTAAATGACATCACCTTTGTTATCTGTAGCAGCTTCAACTTGGAATTGTGTCAATTATGGCAGTTTGGGAAAGGGTTAAAGGATGTGGGAAAACATTGAGGCAAAAGAAGAAAATGCTGATGTTCCTTTACTTTAGACTTATAACGGAACTTTTATTAAAATTTCGTATTTCTATACTTTATTCAGGAGTTGCAGCGTGAATTTGAGGGATTTGTGGAACTGTTTAATTATTATCTTGTAGAAACTGGACCTTCTGCAGACTTTAAACTTTCTTAAAAATATTTGTAAAATTGAAATTTTCTTTGTGAATATTTAGATTGTATTTTGTCAATATTTTAGGAGTTGCAGCGTGAGTTTGAAGGGTTCGAGGAACTGTTTAATCGTTACCTTGTTGAGACTGGACCTTCTGTAGACTGGGAGAAATTGAGACTTCTACCTGAAGGATCGGTAAGGAACCACTCATGTATTGTTAACCTATTACCACACAGCAACACCTTTTGACTCTCTCACAAGAAAAAGGCTTTGGAAAAACATTAATATTGCAACTTTGCATAAGAACTTGATGTGAATAAGTTACATGTATTTAACCCATTACCAAAGGACAAAATTCTAGACTGCTCTAAATTCAAAGATGATGCCAACGACAATTACAAGTGAATATAATTTGTTATTTTTTGGTCTTTTGGTGAAGAAAACATTGTGGGAAATGAAGAAATTGCTTGTCACAAGCAATTTCTCCATTTTCCACAAGTTTTTCCCAAGCCTTTCCTTATGAGGGAGTCTAAAGGCGTCACTGTTTGGGAATGGGTTAAGTTTTATAGGCCCTTCAGTTCCAAGGTTCATGTACCTCTCTTGCTACGGAATTAGAAAACCTTGAAGACAAAGAAGCAAAACGTCACTGTAAATGCAAAACCTCATATGTCGATTGGTGCAATTTTCAAAGTACAAACTTGTTTGCCCAGTGTAGATTATTCTCGAAGGTTTTGAGATATTTTCAGTATTATTGACACACTATTTGTGGACAGTATGTCCAAATTTCAAGTAAGACATTTCAGATTGGGAAAAGTTATTACACTTTTTTCCCTCGCCTTTAAAAATTTACAAAACCGAGATACGAGGTTTTGCATTTACAACGACAAAAAAGCTGATGTCATCTGCATCTCCTTTCAATTTCAATTTTAAATATTGTCATTTGGGAATGGGTTTAATGATCACAGTTCTAGCAATATACCGTGAAGGTAAAAAAGCATTGTTGAATAGTATCATTGTTTTCTAATAGGTTAACCCCTTCCCAAACAAGACCTGGTTTTGAAGTCTCAAATGGGAAAGTCTTTGACAAAATCGAGGCCTCAATATTTTCTGTACTATAATAATAATTGTACACAAATCCTATGTTATTAAGCATACATTTTGTTTTCTCTATGCAGCCTTTTCTCCCTTCTTTTGACGGGTCTGCAAAAAGGACCCGTTCCCAATGCCAAAAATAGGGTATTTTTTCCAAAAATCTGGACAGAAAATTCCCAATGCAAAATTTATTCCTTCTTTTTGAAACAAAATCTATTCATTCCCTCTCATATGTAGAGACAAAAGTATTCAGAGACAATCTAAAAGTCCCTTCAGTTGATTTCATATAGTTAATATTTTCCCAATTTTTGACAGAACAATGCATTCTCCCAATTTGCCTGCTTTCAGACCTGTTCCCAAAAAATGCTTCTATGAGCTTTCGAACTGGATTAGAGTGTGTAAATATTTCCCGTTTTTGAAATGGTAAAGTGATCAGAAACCTTCCATTTTTATACGCCCGAAGGGTCGTATTATGTTATGGCCCTGGTCGTCTGTCCGTCTGTCTGTCTGTCCGTCTGTCCGTCCGTTAGCAATTTCTTGTGTGCGCAACTCCTCCTACAGTTTTGATCGGAATTTGATCAAACTTGCCACAATGAATCTCCATGGTGTCTAGTTGTGCACACCACTTACGGAATTCAGATAACTCTTTTCGTTCTTGAATTATCTGCCCTTGAATTAAAAAATGCCCATTTTCTTGTGTGCACAGCTCCTCCTACAGTTTTGATCAGAATTTCATCCAACTTGCCACAATAAATCTCCATGGTGTCTAGATGTGCACACCGCTTACGGAATTAAGATAACTGCTTTCGTTCTTGAATTATCTGCCCTTGAATTTAAGGAAAAATGCTCATTTTCTCAAAATTGCCCATTTTCTTGTGTGTGCAACTCCTTTAGTTCCAACCAGAATTTAATCAAACTAGCCACTAGAGCTGGGACGGGTAGAAATTTTGTACCCGGGTACCCATGGTCATATTACCCGCGGGTACTCGAGTACCCGATGATGGTTCAAAAACACCAATAGATAGATCTTTTTTCATCCTGGCACTTGTTTCGTAAACATGGCTTTAAACAACCAGCCTTCCTCAAAATCTCCTTCAAAAAGCGAAGTTTGGTAATTCTTTAGTCTTCTACAAGACAAAGAGAAGACTAAATGCAATAGGCCTATTTAGAATATGCAGATGGTTTTTCTTGTACTTTTCTGCGACAAAAAGACTGGTCAAACTTTCGCAGACACTTATCTTACTGAAAAAAACAACAACAACGGTAAAATGTTAATATCTTGTAGCTACAGCTTGAATAATCTGGAATTAAGAGATTTCGGTCCCCTAATGTTTTAAATTACATATAGGCCTACTTCAAGTTAAAGCTATTCCAGTCTGGCCATTCTATCATTTCCAGGGCGTAGCCCGGAATTTTTTAATGTTAAAGTCAAGTGCGTTTTTTAGAGTCCCTTTCACCCATTTTGACACAAAAAAAACCTGAAAAACTCTTGAAAACATTGTGGAAAACGAAGAAATTGCTTGTGACAAGCACATTCTTCATTTCCCACAATGTTTACTACACGGAGAGACCAAACATATAAAATTACATTCACTCGAAACTGTCGTCTGCAACATCTTTAAATTTGAAAGAGTCTTTTTTTGTCAAATTGTAATGGATTTTGGGGGTGTCGGGGTCTGTTTTTCACAATTTTGATAAGAAAGATCAGTGGGAGCACTTGAAAAAATGATTATGCAGAATCTCTGGTGTCCACCCCCCCCCCCCCCCCCCCCAAACACACACTTAACTATCCCAAATAGACAAGGGTGTAGACATTTCAAAACTGTTTGGATGGTCTGCTTCCGGCTCATAACCTATGAGAATGTTGACCTACGGTCAAAAAGGCATACATAGACCTATTATGAACTTGTTAAAAATACTCTACCTTTCATTACATAATGTATTAAACCGGGTACCGGGTAATGATTTTGTACCCGGGTACTGGTCTTATCCGACCCGATACCCGGGTACTCGAGTACTCGTCCCAGCTCTACTAGCCGCAATGAATCTTTATGGTGTCTGGTTGTGAAAACAAAATTTTGATAACATTTCATGTTTGAATTATCTCCCCTTGAATTGAAAAAATGGCCAATTTCACTGACAAGCCCCTCTCGGGCGTATATGCGCCGCTCTGCGAAGCTCTTGTTCAATACAGGTAAAGAACTATGGAGAGTTACAGATGCCGAGCGGAGAGGAAGTGAAGTCCCTGCTTGATCAGCTGGTTGTCGTCAAGCTGAATGGAGGGCTGGGTACCAGTATGGGATGTAAAGGCCCTAAAAGTGTCATCAGTGTACGGAACGAGCTCACCTTCCTCGATCTGAACGTCCAGCAAATTGAGGTATGTGGATGAAGATTTATGGAATGAACAAATAAACACAGTTGGTAACCCACATGATATTTGGGAAGCGTTCACAACAAAAAATTGTCTGCTTATAGTATGTTTTGTGTAATTTCTCAGCTTATACTCTACAGATTTTGACGAAATAAAGTGCACGGTACACATCTTTGAGAGGGCCATTCCCGTTTCTACTCACTCCGCACCAAATCCCATGGTTTCTTCAAACACTCAAAATGACTGCTTCTGCTTGATGTTTGAAGAAACTATATGATTCGTTGCAGAGTGAGTTAGTATTGGGATTGGCACTCTCAAAGGCACATACGGTGCAATTTATCTCGTCAAAATCGTTTGAGTATAAGCTGAGAAATAAAACAAAACATGCTTGAAGCAGACGATTTTTCAGTGTGAACGCTTCCCAAAAGTCACTTGGGTTACCCACCATGAATAAAGAGGGAGTAAAATGTTCCAAGTTAAATAGCTGTTTTTGAGGCATTTGTGTTTTACAAACACATCTTGTTAACTTTAAATTTTGATTGGCAGGAGCTTAATGGCGGGCTTGAAATGTTGTCACTGGATAATCATCTAGTATTTCATGAATCGTAATTATTCTAATAAGCACCTGGGTGTTTATTAGAAAATATATAATCAATGGAAAAGTCTGGGGTTGGTGTTTATTAGAGGAATTTTGATAATCGAATGTAAAGAGTTCAATGTCAATTCATAAACTCGAGATTAAGAAAGTCATATCTGGTAAAGAATTATCATAAAGGACTGCAAAACATATCATGAGGATGAGTTACTTTAACGAATTTGGGACTTGAAAAATATCAAACTTTTGTTAGAATCACAATATTTGACCAAAATTATGCTTGAAACAGGCTGATTATCAGCTGAGATTTGGGAGATAGGCGTTTTTATAGAATATGAGTGCTTATGAGAATAATAATACAGTATTTTGCATACCTTTCTGTTGATGTTACAGACTCTGAACAAGAAATATGATGCGGACGTACCTTTAGTTCTTATGAACTCCTTCAACACGGATGAAGACACGGAGAAAATCCTCGTTAAATATAACCAAGTCAGAGTCAAAATATACACATTTAAACAGAGCAGGTAAATATACTGGATTTTTATACGCTGCGGAAAGTGGTCTTATATTGCTGCTTTTCAACAATAACCTCGTAACTGCAGCTTTAAACAAGCTGCAGTTACAAGGTTTTTGTTGAAAATCAAAGATATATCTGTTTCGGTTCTGTATGTCTGTACAATGCTTTGCTAGAAAAAATACTGCTCAATAATATCCATGTCAAAATATACACATTTAAATAGTGCAGGTTACTATACTGGGATTAATAACCCTGCCCATTTCAAGGGGGTCTCCATATGACCTTAGCTGTTTCTTGGGATGTAAAACTCCATTCAATCAATTGGCCATTTTAATTAGATTTTGAATCAATTAAACAGAGCATTCAATTACATGTATCATACAACATTAGGCATGAATAAGACAGCATTGGAAAAAATATTCAATAAATTACCCAACAGCTAGATCCAAAATGTGTTAAGATATTTCACCCATCAATACTGACATTTGATTTAATAGAACTTCAACCATTTTTAGCTCCACTGGCCTTCAGGCCAGCGGGCTATTGTCATGGCGCTGTGTCCGTCGTGCGTGCGTCCGTGCGTGCGTGCGTCCGTCCGTCCGGTCGTCAACTTTTTCTTAAAAAATCTTCTCCTCAGAAACTACTTGATGGATTTCAATCAAACTTCACAGGAATGATCCTTAGGTGGTCCTTTATCAGATTCCTTCAATTGATTTTGATTGAACCAGAAAGTCTGGAGTTATCTGCCCTTGAATTAAAAAATGGCTGTTTTGACTTTATTTTCACTCTAGCCACTACAAATATTTATCAATCAAGACAAAACTTCGTAAGAATGTTGGTGCTGATAAGATCTTGCCTGGGTGCAATTTTCAGCTTGATCTGAATATTACATCTTGAGTTGTGTGCCGTTGAAATTCGCAAAATTACCATTTTTGACTTATTTTTACTCAAACAACCATAAATATCCACCAATCAACACAAAACTTTCATGTTATCTTACTGGCCATAAGATCTTGCATGTGTATAATTGTCAGCTTCATAGGAATCTTAAATCATGATATATCTGCCCTTGAATTTGACAAAATTGCTGTTTTCGACTTTGATTTTACACTCTTTACATTCACAAATATTGAACAATCAGGTCAAAACTTAAACAAGATATAGTAGAAGTTACGATCTTGCTTTAGTGTGATTCTTAGCCAGATAGGAATGCAAAATCCTCAGTTATATGCCTTTCAATTTGGCAAAATTGCTAATTGTGACTTCGTTTTCACTCCAACAGCCAAACTCACTCTAATAAAGACAAAGCTTGGTAACCAATTGATCTTATATGAATGCATTTCAGCTTTCTAGTTACTTTGTAATTGCTTTAAGAGCAAGAAGTATTGAAACATCTTGTCAAAACTTGAACTTAATATTACAAGAAATTCAGGTTTCATTAATTTTAGAAAAGGGTATTTCCCTGAATCTATTTTTAGCACTAAATCTATTTTTAGAAATATGAAATATTTTGGGGTAATCAATGGTCTGTTAATTTAGATCTGTTTGGAAGAAGGAAAATTTCAATTGCTAGTATCATCCTAACCGGATTGTTCTACCATTTCCTTTTACCCTTTCTCAAATGGCAAACATAAAGTTTTATTTTCTTTGCTTCAAGAACCAAACATTTTGAACAATCTAGTTTTGTAACTTTCTTTTTGCTGTATGAAACACAAGCATTGAACAATCTAATCAAAACTTGAATTAAATATTACATGAAATTCAGGCCTGTGGAGCGACTCAAGACCTTCAGGTCTTCTAGTTTCACTATATTGCACTTGATAGCAATGCTCTGCTGTTGTCTGACAGCTCTTATTACAAGATCTTGACTCATAATTATGTACATATTATATGAACAGGTACCCCAGAATAAACAGAGAATCATTGTTGCCGATCCCTACAAGTGCGGGACCAGAGGATAATGATAGGTATGTAATATAAGGGTACAAGCTTCAGAATGTCTCTGTTTAAGTTTTCTTGATTGTGTAAAATCTGTGTAAATAAATTGAGAGAGGTTAGTCATGGACTATTTAAACCCTTTCCCAAACAACAGAAATTTGGAGTGTTCCAACTTCCAGTAATATTTGTTTACCCAATAGCCTAGAAAATATGGACGCAAAAGGAGAAAATTCTGATGACTGAAAATTTTAACTTAGGGGCCCAGAATAGCCAAATTCAATACTTAACATGAAGGGTATGGACACTTTCTCTAAATATTCAGGGGCTCAGCCCAAAATCTAAGGGCCATTGGCTACTGGGCCCCTGCAAATCTTTTACCCCTGGGATTGAGGGGATGGGACAAGAGGAGTGATCATTTTACTTGAAATTTTAAACATTTCACTGATATAACTGGATATAAAGAGGTTGTGTTTTAAGCTTTCTATAATATATTGACCATTTTAGTGACCCAGACTCAAGGTAACCACTTCAACACCAGTATTTACAGGAGCTTCATTAAACCTTTGGCTTTCAGAAACAGTAAAATTTTAGGGTGGTCGAGTTCAAAAGCTGTTGAAGACGACAAAGGAGTTGATGATACAGATTGAATTTGTGTATAATACAGCATAGAAAATATTGAAATAAAAGGAGAAAATGCTGATAATCAGCATTTTCTTCTTTTGCTTCAATATTTTCCCAAACCTATTCTACTGGGGACGCCAGAAACAGGTCTAAATTCATGTTTGGGAAAGGCTTAAACCTGTCTGAAACAGCTAAATTTTGGACTGTTCCATATTGAATGCTGGTGCGGATGACAAAATTAATGTTGATAAACGTTGATATAAAGGTTGATATACACAATATGACAGAGAAAAACATTTAGACAAAAGAAGAAAATGCTGGTCACCAGTATTTTCTTCTTTTGCAGCAATTTTTCTCAAGGCTATTTCATTGTGAGCATGGAAGCAAGGTCTTGTTTGGGAAATGGTCAAGACATATTGTTTATAACCTTTTATTGTTGCAGATTCCAAATGAATCTTGATAGGATTTTTGTACATAATAGCACAGAAAGTATTTAGGCAAAAGAAGAAAATACTGGTTGCCAGTACATTCTTCTTTTCTGTCCTTGTTTTCATGTGCATTTTGTTAAAATTTGGTCTGGTTTGAAACAGCTCTTTGCTACTTTGTATTAATTGCACACTTAACTTAATTTTGCACATTGTATCAATCATATTGTATTACTGTAATTATTCTAATAAACGCCCGGGCGTTTATTAGTAAAGTGCTCTATAGAAAAGTTAGGGGTGGGCTTTTGTTAGAGGTATTCTAATTTTCTTAGTCAAAACATGCGAATCAAGCGTCAATTCATGGACTCAAAGTTAATCAAGTAAAAGTTTGCAAAGTTTCTTTGGAAGGACTGTTAAATACAATTTTTGGATGAAATTCCTTCATTATAAACCGAGTGGGGGACGGGAAATCATCTCTTTCATTGCTTTTGGAAGTGATCTTTCAATCTTTGTTTATGACTTAAATCATTTTAATCCGGAATCAGGGGATGGGCGTTTATTAGAATCACCCTTTTCCGCTTAAATTGCGGTTGAAATATGCATATTTACAGCTGAGATTTGGGGGATGGGCGTTTATTAGAATATGGGCGTTTATTAGAATAATTATGGTATTATGTGATATTATCTTTTACGTTAATGACATCTAAGGCTGTTGTCACATAATAAAGATCATACTCTCAAACTTAATTCAATAAGATCTATAAGATAGAGCTGCACTAGAAAAGACAAGGTGTTGGTTGCACAATTTACCTTTATTATACGCCCGAAGGGTCGTATTATGTTATGGCCCCGCTCGTCCGTCCGTCTGTCTGTCCGTCCGTCCGTCTGTCTGTCCGTCCGTCCGTTAGCAATTTCTCGTGTGCGCAACTCCTACAGTTTTGATCGGAATTTGATCAAACTTGCCACAATTAATCTCCATGGTGTCTAGTTGTGCACCGCGCTTACGGAATTCAGATAACTGTTTTCGTTCTTGAATTATCTGCCCTTGAATTTAAGGAAAAATGCCCATTTTCTCAAAAATGCCCATTTTCTCCTGTGTGCTACTTCTACAGTTTCAACCAGAATTTAATAAAACTAGCCACAATGAATCCTATGGTGTCTTGTTATTATCTGCCCTTGAATTGAAAAAAATGGCCAATTTTTACTGACAAGCCCCTCTCGGGCGTATATGCGCCGCTCTGCGAAGCTCTTGTTTGCAGATGTCGTAACCCTTTCCCAAACAAGACCTGGTTTTTACGTCTATAATAGAAAAGACTTTCGAAAACATTGAGACAATAGAAGAAACTGCTGATAATCAGCAGTTTCATCTCTTGTCTTAATATTTTCTGAGCTATATCATACACAAATTTCATCTCTATTAAGATCCATTTTGTCGTCTGCAACAGCTTTCAAATAGGGTCACCCTAACATTTCTCCGTCTGGTAATGGGTTAACACATTTGCCTTCCCCAACTGATGGCAATTATGACTTGTCATTGAAGCTGCTGCTTATAAGACTGAAGTATTTAATGTATATAGTTGAGAATGAAATTCAATGGTATATTTATGTAAAATATAAAAGAAAATCAACAGTCTTCATTATACACAGTCTTTTATTGTGCATTTTTAAGGCTTTTGGCTAGTAGAAAATTTAAAAAATTTGTGTGATGAGCAAGCTAGATAATTTGTGAATTCAATTGAAGTGCTTGTCTATGAATGTTTCTTACTGGACTATACTGTATTTATGAGTAGTTTAATTGGTCTGTTTTCAGTTGTTGGTACCCTCCAGGTCACGGAGATATTTATGCAAGTTTCTACAACTCAGGGCTCCTGGATGAGTTTATAAAGCAGGGGAAGAAGTACATGTTTATCTCTAACATCGACAACTTGGGGGCGACGGTGGATATCAGTATCCTTTTGTGGTTGTACTATTGCCAATATATGACTTGCATGTTGCAGGTGACAATATCAAGTGAATGAAATTTCACATTTTCTGGTTTTACTTGAAGGAATACGTTTTGGGAAATGGAAGAAATGGCTTGTCACAAGCTACTTCTTCACTTTCTATAATGTTTTCCAAAGTCTTCATTTTATGGGGCATCAAAAAGAATCTTTTGGGGGATTGGGTTAGAGATAGGTTGAAAGTGAAACAAAGTCAAAGTCAATCAAAATAAAATATAGAATCTTACGGGAAAAGAAAAAGACTTAGTATTACTGATGAATATAACAACTGTTTCCATGCATTTTCTTGAAATAGATCATGATAAGTTAGTTAAATAATGCCTTTAACTCTGTGTCCAGATATTTTGAAGTTTTTACTGAGTCCACAGAATGGCATATCACCAGAGTTTGTAATGGAAGTCACAGATAAAACTAGAGCAGATATCAAGGTAAGGGGAATAGGATGTTGGTCACATGCACTGGTATTCTTAACCCTTATCCAAATGCCAAAAACATAAGACAGTTGCCGAGCCCAGATAGCTCATTCGGTTACGTCAGAGTCTGTCAATCCAGGTTTCTCGAGTTAGAACCTCGGCTCGGCCAGTATCCATTCTGACATTTGACAAAAGTCATTTGTCTCTCACCAATGGGTGTGAATCATCTATGTGAGAGAGCAGCTGGAGGCTTGTTTTGGATATAGTGGTTGTACTGGTGCGAGAAATACCAGGAACCCACGGTAAGGTGCTCCAGCTGCTGCGATATGACCATAGAAGTTAAAAATGGCGTAAAACCCTAATAAACTCAAACTCCAAATTAACCCTTTCCTAAATGGCAAAATTTTAGGGTGAGCCAAAGAATTAATATGTATTACTTTTTTGTCTACAAATAGAATATATTTTCTGTTTTTTATCTAAAGTTGAAGTTTACCTGTGCAAAATAAGGAAAGTGATAAGGCCTTAAATATAGTCAACAACCTAAAATTTTTTTAAGAATTAAGACATGGAGAAAATAAAAATGTTAAATAGGTTGATTCTGACATCATCTTGTTAATTAGTCTGGTTCCCTGTCATACTATGTATTTTAGTATGTCAGGCACTCATTAAACATGGCCGCCTCCAGTGGTATAATTTAATTACAAAGATAAAGAGCAAAGTTCTTTAATTTTGTGAGCAGGGAAGGGTCATTATAAGAGTAGATAGGGTTCGGTATATTTTTAATACTAGCAATAAAAGTTTTACATGACCTCAACGCTAACCCGAAATAAAACGGTTTTAAATTATGTACATGAAAACTATATTAAGGCAATTTGGAAGCATTTTCAGCAGTAGTCCGATTAGCTCAGTGGTAGAGCGTCTGACTTTGACTCCAGAGGTCCAGGGATCGAATCCCACGTTGGGCAAATGTTTTTCGTCTACTTTTTGTTAGCTCACCTGAGCACGAAGTGCTCAAGGTGAGGTATTGTGATCGGTCTGTTGTCCGGCGTCTGTCTATCTGTCTATCTGTCTATCTGTCTGTACGTCAACTTTTCACAAAAAAATCTTCTCCTCCTAAAGTACTTGACAGAATTCATTAATATTTCACACATATGATCTATGGGTCATGCTTTTTCAAAATACTTCAAAGAATTTGAATCGGGGCCATAATGGGGTCAAAAAGTAGGTCACTAGGTCAAATCTTCTTTCTGCTCTAGGGGCCACATTTATTGCTCAATCATTGTGAAAACTTATCAGAATATTTGTCTTGATGATATTTAGGTCATGATAAAAAATAGGTCAAGCCAGGTCAAAAACTAGGTCACTAGGTCAAATATTGTAAAATCCATCTTTTTACACTGGAAGTGCCAATTTTGGTCCAAACTTTGTAGAAATTGTCATGAATGTTTATTTTTGATGATATCAAGGTCAAGTCAAGAAGTGGGTCATGCTACGTCATTAATTAGGTCAAGAGGTCAAATCTTACAAAATCCTTTCTTTTGCTCTGGAAGTGCCAATTCTTGTCCAAACTTTGTCAAAATTGTCCTCAATGTTTATCTCGATTATATCTATGACATGATAAAAAGTGGGTCATACAAGGTCAAAAACTAGGTCACAAGGCCAAATCTTTTAAAATCCTTCATTTTGTTCTGGACATGCCAGTTTTGGCCCAAACTTTCTCAAAATTGTCCTGAATGTTTATCTTGATGATATTTAGGTCATGTCAAGAAGTGGATCATGCCAGGTCATAAACTAGGTCATTGGGCCAAATCTTGTAAAATCCTTCCTTTTGCTCTGGAAGTGCCAATTTTGGTCCAAACTTTGTCAAAATTGTCCTAAATCTTTATCTTGATGATATCTTGGTCATGATTAAAGGTGGGTCATGCAAGGTCAAAAACTAGGTCACAAGGTATAATATTACAGAATCCTTCCTTTTGCTCTAGATATGCCAATTTAGTCCCAAAAACTCTGTCAAAACTATCCTAAATACTTATCTTGATATCTAGCTTATGTACAAAGTGTGGGTCATGTAAGGTAAAAAACTAGGTCATTGGGTCAAATCGTGGTTTTGATTTTAGAACGGAAATATATACTTAAACATTGTGAGAATTGTTCCTAATGTTTATCTTGAAGAAATCTTGGTCATTTTAAAAGTGGGTCATGTGAGGTCAGAAACTATGTCAATAGGTCAAATCTTGTTTTTCCTGTAAGAACCAAAATATTTATGCAATCATTGTGCAAGTTCGATGTTTATCACGATGATATCTTGGTGATATGAATAGCAGGTCATTCGAGGTTAAAAACTAGGTCACTAGGTCAAATTTTGTTTTTGCCCTGAGAACCAAAATATTTACTTTATCATTGCGAAAATTGTTCAGAATGTTTATCTTGATGATATCTTGGTGATGTGAAAAGTGGGTCATGCGAGGTCAAAAACTAGGTCACTAGGTCAAATCTTGTTTTTTGCTCTAGGAACCAAAATATTTACTTTATCGTTGTGAAAATTGTTCAGAATATTTATCTTGATAATATCTGGATCATTTTGAAAGTGGGCCACGTGAGGTCAGAAACTAGGTCAATAGGTCAAATCTTGTTTTTCTTGTAAGAACCAAAATATTTATGCAATCATTGTGAAAGTTCAGAATGTTTATCATGATGATATCTTGGTGATATGAATAGCAGGTCATTCAAGGTTAAAAACTAGGTCACTAGGTCAAATTTTGTTTTTGCCCTGAGAACCAAAATATTTACTTTATCATTGGGAAAATTGTTCAGAATGTTTATCTTGATGATATCTTGGTGATGTGAAAAGTGGGTCATGCGAGGTCAAAGACTAGGTCACTAGGTCAAATCTTGTTTTTTGCTCTAGGAACCAAAATATTTACTTTATCTTTGTGAAAATTGTTCAGAATATTTATCTTGATGATATCTGGGTCATTTTGAAAGTGGGCCACATGAGGTCAGAAACTAGGTCAATAGGTCAAATCTTGTTTTTCCTGTAAGAACCAAAATATTTATGCAATCATTGTGAAAATTCAGAATGTTTATCATGATGATATCTTGGTGATATGAATAGCAGGTCATTCGAGGTTAAAAACTAGGTCACTAGGTCAAATTTTGTTTTTGCCCTGAGAACCAAAATATTTACTTTATCATTGGGAAAATTGTTCAGAATGTTTATCTTGATGATATCTTGGTGATGTAAAAAGTGGGTCATGCGAGATCTAAAACTAGGTCACAAGGTCAAATCTTGTTTTTGCTTGATATTTGGTCAATGTAAGAAGGGGGCCATGTGAGGTCAAAAACTAGGTCACAGGGTCAAATCTTGTTTCTGCATTTAGAACAATAATGATATCTGAATCTTTGTGAAAATTGTTCAGAATGTTTATTTTGACAATATCTGGGGCATGTATAAAGTGGGCCATGGGAGGTCAAAATCTAGGTCAAATTTTGTTTTTGCTCTGAAAAATCAAAATATTTATTCATCATTGTGAAAATAGTTCAGAATTGCTTATCTGGATGATGAATGGGTCATGTAGAAAGTGGCTAATGTTAGGTCAAAAACTAGGTCAAAAGGTCAAATCTTGTTTTTGCTCGAAGAACCTAAATATTTACTCATCATTGTGAAAATTGTTCAGAATGTTAATCTTAATGATATCTAGGTCATGTAAAAAGTGGGTCATGCGAGTTTGAAGATTGCAAGTTGTTTGTCTCAAAGTCCTCTCAGGTGAGCGATGCAGGGCCATCATGGCCCTCTTGTTTTGATACATTTTCTCAAACCAAACTATTCTAGAAATCACTAAGATGCAATTAAAACATAATTGTTAATTGTGTTTTTATTGCATCTTTGCAATCTGTAGAACCATTTGGTATGAAAAATGTAAAAAGAAAAGGTTGTGGCTAAAATATGTATCACTGTTGGGATTCGAACCAGGGACCTCTAGAACATAAGGCAGACGCTCTAACCACTGAGCTAATCGGACTACTGATTAGAAAAGGATCCAAATTGCGTATAGTTTTCATGTACATAATTAGTCCCCTACCGGTGTTCACAACTGAGGGGAATATAGGTTTGCCCTCCGTCTGTCTGTCCGTCCGTCCGTCCGTCTGTCCATCCGTCTGTCCGTCCGTCTGTCCGCTCAAATCTGGATCCCGCGATAACTTAATAACTAAGCAAGCGTTTTTGATGAAAGTTGGTATATGACTAGATGGCAATGTGTAGATTATGCACATCATTTTATTTTTGTTTTTCGACTTAAATTGAGGTTGCTATGGTTACAGAAATAGTGAAAATATGGCCAAAAATAGGATCCTGCGATAAGATAATAACTAAGCAAGCTAGTTTGATGAGACTTGGTATATGACTATATGGCAATGTGTATATTATGCACATCATTTTATTTTTGTTTTTTGACTAAAATTGTTGTTGCTATGGTTGCGGAAATGGTGAAAATGTGGCAAAAAATATTGGATCCTGCGATAAGTTAATAAGTAAGCAAGCTAATTTGATGAGACTTGGTATATGACTAGATGGCAATGTGTAGATTATGCACATCATTTTATCTTTGTTCTTTGACGAAAAGTGCGGTTGCTATGGTAACGGAAATAGTGAAAATATGGCAAAAAATGGATCCTGCAACTTAATCTATTATTGATTACCATATTGAGTCAATGTGAAGCCGGTAGGGGACTTTATGTGTTGCATACAACACCAGATACTTGTTTAAAACTGTTTTATTCGGGTTAGCGTTGCGGTCATGTAAAACTTTTATGGCTAGGGTTAAAAATATACCGAAACCTATCTACTCTTCTAATGACCCTTTCCTGCTCACAAAATTAAAGAACTTTGTTCTTTACCTTTGGTAAAATATCAGTCCAGTGGGCGCAGCCATGAATGATGTGTGCCTGACCCAATAACGCAGTATTAGGGGCAGGTAAGCCAGACTACTTGTTAATCAGCTTAAAGTTTTTTCTGGTTGTCTTTCAGTATTTTATACCTTCTTTGTTTAACCCTTTCCCAAACAATACCTGGTTTTGTTGTCTGCAATAGAAAAGGCTTGGAAAACATTGAGGCAAAAGAAGAAAATGCTGATGATCAGCATTTTCTCTTTTTGTCTCAATATTTTCCATGCTATATCATACGCAATACCTCTTCTTAATAACACCACTCTTTTGGTCTGTATCAGCTCTCAAATTGGACCTGTCGAAATGTTTACCGTTGGGGAAGGGCATGTGACATATTTCAGCTCTTGATATATAATATGCCTACTTTGTTTCTCTTTAGGGAGGTACCTTGGTCCAGTATGAAGGGAAGCTTAGATTGTTAGAAATAGCTCAAGTACCAAAGGACTATGTAAGTAGAAATAAGTGGAAATCTAGGATAAAAGCATTGGCATTTGAGACCAACATGGATCCATGCCCTGGTTTCTCGAAAAAACTTAAGTACGTTCTCATGCTCAAATTTGAGCACTGCGCTTAAATCGCACGAAATCCATGTGCACTTCAATCAAATACCCTTTAATGTTGGAGAGTATTCCTTTGAAGTTGAGCATGTTCTCATGAGTATGTACTTAAATTTTTTTGAGAAACCTAGGCCAGATCAGCCTGCATATACATGCAGTCTGATCAGGATCCATGTTGCTCTCTAATAGCTTGTACACTATCTGTAAAATTTTAAGATCAAGTTTTTAATCTGGCCTATACCTCATGCACTTTTAAAGATAGAGCCTTGATATTTCACATATGGATACCTCATGTTATGACCTTGACCTTGAGGCCATGACCTATGACCTAGCGACCTTGACCTTGAGCTCCTTTTTAGCGAGCCGGGACTTTATGTCCGGGGAGCTAATGTAACAGCACTAGTGTCGCTACGCGTCACATCTTCAAAAACTTTTAACCTGGCCTATATCTCAGGCACTATTAGAGATACAGCCTTGATATTTCACACATGGATACTTCTCGACAAGACCTTTAATTTGGGACCATGACCTTTGACCTAGTGACATTGACCTTGGAGTTTGACCTAATTTTGAAAAACTTTAACCTGGCCTATATCACATGCACTATTATAGATAGAGCCTTGATATTACACATATGGATACCTCATGCCATGGATACTTCTCGACAAGACCTTTCATTTGGGACCATGACCTTTGACCTAGTGACCTTGACCTTGGAGTTTGACCTAATTTTAAAAAAAACTTTAACCTGGTCTATATCACATGCACTTTATAGATAGAGCCTTGATATTACACATATGGATACCTCATGCCATGACCTTGAGACAATGACCTTTGACCTAGTGACCTTGAACTTTGACATTGGACTCCTTTTTTGCGACAAGCTCTCGTAAAGGCAAGCTATGTTGTTCGCGGACAACTCTTATTTTGTGAGTTATTGCCCTTTGTTCTGGACAAAAATGCTTGTCCTGACAAATACAATGGCAGGGGTATTTTATCACTTTTAGTGATAGATTTCTAGTTTTGATCTGTAATGAAGCGAATGATAGTTGGGTCTGACAAAATTTTACTCGGTCTGACAGATTATCCTGTGCTGTCAAACCAAATGTCAGGCAAAGATTCCTGGTTCTTTGCCATGTCTGGTTATGGTAATATTTATCTGTTCTCAATTACAGGTTGATGAATTCAAGAGTGTTAGTAAATTCAAGTAAGTACAATTTATACATTTAACCCATTCCCTGACTTTTTTTGATGCCCCCCAAGAAAAATGCTTGGGAAAACATTTATGCAAAAGAAGAAAATGCTGATAATCAGTATTTTCTCCTTTTGCCTCAACATTTTCTCTGCTAGTTCATACACAAATCTTAAGTTGATCAATCTCAAATTGGACATATACAGCACCCTTAAATTTTGTTGTTTGAGAAAGGCTTAACTTGTACCCAAAAAGCAAATATTTAGACTGTCTTCATTTGAAAGCTTCAAACGTATTTATTGTATTTGGTATGATTGATTTTGTTGCCTGCATCGCCATGAAAATGGACTTTCCTAAGTCTTGCTGTTTGGGAGAGGCCTGAATATTATGGATTTCTGCAAAGTTTATGATTGGTAGTAAGTAAATAGGGCATTCTTTATAATGTATCCAAGTATTTTTAACTGAGCAAGGATCTGGAAAATGGTCCCTTACAGCATTTGTGACAGCCCTACTTCAAGGCCATCATTTGCCCAAGTGCAGTCTGACCAGGATCAATGCCGCTCTTCTACTGTTGCTACAGGTCATGAAGAAGCTATTAGAGAACAACGCAGTTCTTGATCAGACTGCGTGTATACACAGACTGATCCAGAACCATGTTGGGCTAAAGAGCCTCAATGGACCTTTTCCCAGATCGGAGCTCAATTATATGTTGTAATATTTCAGAATCTTCAATACGAACAACTTATGGATAAGTCTAGATGCTATAAAACGTAATGTAGAAGAGAAGACCATGCACATGGAAATTATTGTAAATCCAAAGGTATACTTACTTCTCACATTCCTTATCCCTTCTCTTGTTGAATATTAACCCTTTCCTAAACAAGTCCTTGTTTTCATTTCCCTAATGAAAAAGGCTTGGGAAAACATTGAGGCAAAGGAAGAAAATGCTGATCATCAGCATTTTCTTCTTTTGCCTCAATATTTTCCATGCTATATTGTACAAAAAGCCCGTCTTTTTCAACATTTATTTTGTAGTCTGTAGCAGCTTTCATATAAGACAGCCCTAAAATTTTGTTATTTGGGAAGGGTTAAGCCTTTCCCACATAATGACGCTTTCTGATGCCCCACAAGATAAAGGCTTTTGAGAACAAACATTGTTGGAAATTAATAGCATTGTCTGTCATGGAGGAACAAAATCATCCGAGTATGATTAAATATTTTAGCTCATCTAAGGTTGTATGTTTGAACTGCTGAAAGAAAAATTAGGAACATAGTTTCGATAGCCATCACAAGAATTGACAAAATGTATGCATAGTTAAATTCTATGCATATTTTCCCAAAAGGCAAAAATTGACTTCTCCAATTTTTCCCAAGATGAGGTAGACTACATGTACATTTACGAAATGAATGTGGGTAAAGATAAAAATTGTGAACAGTACAGAAAATATTGAAACAAAAGAGAAAATTCTTTATGTCAGAACTCTTTTCTTTCCTATTGATGTTTCCCCCAAATGTATTTCCTTTTTAGACATGAAAAGGTCTTAATTGGGAAAGTTATAATTCATGAACGCAGAAAAATGTCAATATTGCTGTATATAACAGACATTAGACAATGGTTTAAATGTGAATCAGTTAAAGACGGCTGTAGGGGTGGCCATTAAGAGCTTCAATCCATTACCACACAATGACTATTTTTGACTCACTACAAGATAACGGCTTTGGAAAATATTATGAAAAATGAAGAAATTGCTTGTGACATTTCCACAATGCTATAAACTACACCAGAAGACTAAAATATGTAAGATATGTTTCATTCACCTGAAATTATTGTCTGCAAGGTCTTTCAATTTGGACCAACCTAAAATTTTGCCATCTGGTAATGGGTTAATGGATATAGAATCATGTCAATATTGTTGTAAATTACAGACACTAGACAATGGTTTGAATGTGATCCAGTTAGAGACAGCTGTAGGGGCGGCCATTAAGAGTTTTGATGGAGCTTTAGGTCAGTAAAATTCTATGTATAAGGTCCTTTCACTTATGTTTTAGTCTGTACCCACAGAACACACTTCCGGAGGCAAAGACGATGGGTTTATGGGAAATCAACATTGTATACATGAAAATTATTACTAAAAATAGTCACAAATCGACATTATCAAAACGAGGCTCCCTAAATATGTGGAGAAAACAATGACGACGCACATGCATTCAATAAACAGCGATAAAGAGCATGTGCATTCAACATTAAAACGCTTTGGGTTCAAGAGTATTGTTACCAAAACGCTTTGGATTGAGAGTATGTTACTAAAAATAACAAATACTAAACGTTTTAGCGGCGTTTTAAGACTCCAAGGACGACTTTCGGAGGCTGTTGTGTGCGTGGGGTCTTAGATGAAATAACCTAATTCCTTGACCCTTTCATACACAGTAGACATTTCTGAAATGACAATATTTTGGACTGATTCAATTTAAAAGATGAGGCACTTGATAAAAATGGACATTGATAAAGTTAGGATTTGTGTACAATATAACAGAGAAAATACAGTCAAAAGGAGAAAATGACGGTCATCAGCTTCATCTTCATATTTTCCCAAGTATTTTGTAATAGTTTCATTAGAAATAGCTCTTGTTTGCGAGAGAGTTAAAGCTTTGAACATAAAACAATAATTGTACAGGTGTCATATTATAAGGACAATTTGCAAACATGCCCAGTCTTATAGTAGTCTACTTTTTCTTGTTGCCCTTTAATGCTATCATAATTATTTTGAAATATTGATAAATAAGATACCCATAATCATTTCATATGTTACCATAGATCCTCCAATTCTAAAAATATTCTGGAAATAAAAATATTTTTCAGGACAACTGTGTAGATGCACTTTATTAGTAAAGATGAATTTATGAGCCAGGATCTTGAAAAAGGTCCTGTAAGACTTTTGAGCCCAACATGGTTCCAGATCAGCCTGTGTATACACGAAGTCTGATCAGGAACCATGTTGTTCTCCAATAGCTTCTACGGGGACTGTAGCAATCTTATTGAGGCAGCACATACTTATTTGGAAACATGTCATGGCTGTCTCAAAAGCTATGTGGCATTTTTCCAGATCTCTGCTCATTTGTTTGAATATTTCAGGCATCAATGTACCGAGAAGTCGTTTCTTGCCCGTCAAAACCACCTCCGATCTGTTGATAGTTATGAGTAATCTGTATGCACTCCGAGCAGGATCACTCGAGATGAGTCCGAAACGATCATTCCCCTCCGTACCCTTGTGTAAACTGGGATCTCACTTCTCAAAGGTTTGTTGAATCAATTGTCTATCCTTGATATGTTGAATTAACCCTTTCCCAAACAAGACCTGGTCTTTACGTCCCTAAAAGAAAAGACTTGGGAAAATATTGAGACAAAAGAAGAAACTGCTGATAGCCAGCAGTTTCTCCTTTTGCCTCATTTTCTATGCTATATCATACACAAATACATGTATTACCTTTATCAACATCTTTTTTGTCTTCTGCAGCAGCTTTTGGTTTGGATTGCCCTATGATTTTGTTGTTTGGGAAAGGGTTAAAACAATCAGGTATCCAAGTACATAGGTGCAGTGAAGACTGATCTTGCTCTTTATTGTTTGCCATATTGAACAGAATATTCTGGGATTTACCCAAAAAATAAATTTATGTTGGTGAGCAACTCATATAAATAGGGAAAAGTTGCAGTGGAGAACATTGTAAAGTTGGCATCCTTAGTGGAATGGGAATGTTTTATAAATAATTAGCTCCACTGGCCGAAGGCCAGCGGGGCTTATGTCATGGCCCTGTGTCCGTCGTGCGTGCGTGCGTGCGTCCGTCCGTCCGTCCGTCCGTGCGTAAACAATTTTCAAACATCTTCTTCTCCAAAACTACTGGACCAATTTCAACCAAACTTCACACGAATCATCCTTGCATGAATCTCTACCAAATTCCTTCAAAAGAATAAAATCCGTGCAGAACTTGAATTTTAATTAATTTAATTGATTTAAATTTCGAAAAATCTTGAAAAATTCTTCTTCTCCAAAACTACTGGACCAATTTCAACCAAATTTCACAGAAATCTTCCTTGCACGAATCTCTACCAAATTCCTTCAAAAGAATAAAATCCATGCAGAACTTGAATTTAAATTAATTTAATTGATTTGAATTTTCGAAAAATCTTGAAAAATTCTTCTTCTCCAAAACTACTGGACCAATTTCAACCAAATTTCACAGAAATCTTCCTTGCATGAATCTCTACCAAATTCCTTCAAAAGAACAAAATCCATGCAGAACTTGAATTTTAATTAATTTAATTGATTAAAATTTTCGAAAAATCTTGAAAAATTCTTCTTCTCCAAAACTACTAGACCAATTTCAACCAAACTTCACAGAAATCTTCCTTATATGAATCTCTTCTTAATTCCTTCAAAAAGATAAATTCTGTTTATAACTTAAATTTTAATTAATTTAATTAAATTAAATTTTCGAAAAATCTTTAAAAATTCTTCTTCTCCAAAACTACTGGACCAATTTCAACCAAACTTCACAGAAATCTTCCTTGTATGACTCTCTTCTTAATTCCTTCAAAAAGATAAATTTGGTGTATAACTTAAATTTTAATTAATTTAATTAAATTAAATTTTCGAAAAATCTTTAAAAATTCTTCTTTTCCAAAACTACTGGACCAATTTCAACCAAACTTTACAGAAATGATCCTTGCATGTATCTCTTCTGAATTCCTTCAAAAAAATAAATTCTTTGTAGAACGTTAATTTTGATTAATTAAATTAAATTTTCGAAAAATCTTCTTTTCCAAAACTACTTGACCAATTTTAACCAAACATCACATGAATCTTCCTTGCATGAATCTCCTCTAAATTCGTCAAAAAAAAAAAATCTGTATAGAACTTAAATTTTAATAAATTTGATTAAATTGAATTTTCGAAAAATTGTTAAACAATCTTCTTCTCCAAAACTGCAGGACCAATTTCAACCAAACTTCACAGGAATCTTCTTTGCATGAGTCTTTTCTAAATTCCTTCACGATGGGATGAAAAGCTTGGCCGCTTTGGGCTCGGATTTTTTTTTGCTATATGAAATTTTAGTGTAATTCTAAGAAAATTTTAAAAACATTTCTGCTCCTTAATCATTCATTGGATTTCAATCTGGCGTAGCATGAATCTTCTTTGGATAGACCACTATTGTATTCCTTGAAGAATTTCGTAGTCTAAATGTCTAAAAGCCAGTGGAGCGATACAGGGCCATCTTGGCCCTCTTGTTTTCCGTATTACAGTTGTCGCCACATGGTATGGCACATGTTTATGTTTTGTTTAATGTTCAATTACGTTGAAACAAAATATAAACATTGTGCCATACGATGTGGCGACAACTGTAATTGTTTGAGTGTTTTGAATCGTTCATGTATTTGAAAAAATCGATGACACGCCCAAGATTTGTCAACTTGTATTTCAGGTGAAAGAGTTTCTGAGTAGATTTGCCAGTATACCAGACATTTTAGAGTTGGATCATTTAACTGTGTCAGGGGATGTTACATTCGGGAGAAATGTCACTTTAAAGGTGGGTGCTTATGTTATATTTTTTAGAGTTGGATTATTTAACCGTCTCAGGGATGTTACATTTGGTAGCCATTCCCACACATTGGCTTTTTGGAGATCCCATGAGGTAAAGGCTTTGGGAAACACTGTGGAAATTGATAATAGCTAGAATGAAATTGAATAGTACATCCAATGAACCACTGTAGGTTGTTGCACAAAAATATGTTGTTATATATCATAGGTGAATTTGATGCATCATGCTTAGAGGAATGTTCTTGTGAGTCTACAAAAATCAAAATTTTCAGAAATGGATCATATTTAGCAGACATCAACAAGATATTTTATTTGAAAAATGAACATGTAATAAATAGATTACCTTAGAGTGAACAGTTTCAGTCCTAGTCAGTTTGTACAGACTGCGCAGACTGACTAGGGTCTGTATTTTTCACATTTCCTAGAAGTTGCCTTCTATTTTGACGGGTCGAAAGTGATGTTTGTGTTTATTTTTCAGGGTACTGTGATAATCATAGCTAACCACGGAGATAGAATAGACATTCCATCAGGTGCTATATTAGAGAATAAGATTGTGTCAGGAAATCTACGGATCTTGGATCATTAATGCTAGATCATTAATCAGATTGATTGTTAGTGATGGACAGCAGAATCATATATAACATGTGCTAGTTTTTATCCATTCACAGACAATGACATCTCTTACAATCTTATTTGCTGAAATTAAAATAGGTAAGAAAATGATGATTACCTTTTCCTGGATCATTTTCAGCAGAATTATCATTCTGGAAAATAGATTATGTTGTCTGCAACACAGTCCCAAAATTTTGTCAAAATGCGTCAAACTCTTTGAAAGGTTAAAGCTTGTTGTTACAAAGCAAGGATCAGATGTGATAGTTTGAAACAATCAATCTACAATCTGTAGCTCTGATGTTGAATGTTGTTTATTGGTTTCATGTGTGTATTGTCCATCTCCATTTCATTTCCATCTTTGTTTGATGTAAATTTCTACACAATTTTTTTAGACAAGGTGAAATCCAGAAACTTAAGCAACCAACCATTTTTCTATGCAAAATGTCAGTCTATTGAGCTCAATGCCTGGAAATGTGAAGGGGATAAAAAGGGGGTGTTCCACCCTATCAGAAATTCCCATAGGGTTGTGCCCACGCTCGGAATTTAATGAAATTTGGCATGAAGTTAGTGTTCTGTATTACGGCATTATTCCCAAAATATTTTCCAAAGATCTACTCCGGAAAATATTTTTCTAAGAATTTTAAGATTTTTGCTTAAAAATGGGAGGTATCCTAACTTAAAGAGGGCATATACATTCAGGATTGTTGTATTCGAGCCAAATTTGCGCCAGAAATAATGTTTATTAACTTCTCTTCAAGAATTTATCAAAATAGTATACATTACTCTATAAAAAACAATTTGCTATTACTTTTTGTATGACGTCATCAACAAAATTCTTAGCTTTTAGACATTTTGACCAAATTTGATTCTAAATTTCACACAGTTTCAGTTTTTGTCAACATATAAAATTTATATTAAAATTGCCCCCATATATGCTTGTGCTTATATTAAAATACTAAGTAAAAATAAAACCGGTAACAGTGTCATTTTTTAATTTTAGTGTAAGCGGTCCCAATTTCTAAGAATGTAAAATCTAAGATTTTACTTTATACCTTCTATATGCATTACGCAAATAGTCCTTTTTGCTTTGTTGTATCTTGATTTGACATCAACAACTTATGTATAACATGAATTTTAGCATTTTCACACAAAATTATGCTTTTTGTGAATTAATGGCACTTTATCTTACCCCACCTACCCGCAATATAATGGCGGGGGGGGGGGGGGGCTACAACAGTGGAATGCAATGTGAAATGTGGAGATGAAAAATAAATGTAATGCAATAATGTTACATATTTTACCTATTATGATACCTTTTTAAACTTTCCTTTGTGGCTTATCAGCACTTAGACTACTTTAATATACATACAATATTTCTTTACTACACTGCTCGAGATAATAAAAAGAACACAGAAACAGTTTTTATTGTTCATCAATTGTGCCCTTCAATGCCAAATTGCTACTATTTCTATTATTATGGTGAATTATCCACTGCTTTAATGACATATATATACAAGATTTGCCAATCTCAGATCTGTGAAGTACATGCATCAGCTTCTTGCCTATGTCCCATTTTGTTATGCCACACTATCTTCCACTAGTGTAGGTTTTGGTATTTTTCATATAGGAGCCCATAGATATTTCTGGCGTCAGACGAACCTGGGGATTGTGAGAGAGTGCAGATTTTTTTAATGAATCACATTACCTAGGGTCAAAGAAATTTTAGCACTGGCACCAGGTCTTTTCACTTTTTAATGAGGACTAGTTCCCTATGAGCAATATTTGAAACCAACAATTAGAGTAAGTAAATGTACATGTATATAAAGACTTGATTAAGAACCCAATGACTAAATGAACATGATTTGAATTTTTCCTTGACAGAAATTAACTGCCCCTACAGATTGACCAATCCGCATGATATTTCTTGAATTTAATTTTACCCGTTTGTATGTTCCACAACGTAGCATGCGTCTCTATCGTGATTTATTTCAGTTTTAAGGGTATATCAAGAGTAATCGAAAACAACGACATTAAGAAAATAATGATTAATTGACGTCGTAAAGATCATCAAACTGTAGTTAATGGGCTTAAAAAGCAAGAGATCACTTGCAGCACTTGGAATTCAAATAATTATTTCATAGGCTATAACAGTTTTCATGAGACTAAACGATAAATAGAAAATGAACTCTTCAATGTAAGGTTTAGTCACATACAAAATTTGTCTTGCACATCACGACCGGAGCACAGCAACAAATGGCACGTCCTACAGAATATTTTTGGACGCGATGTATACGTGATAAAAAATGGACGCGAAATTGTATGTCATTAAGCCTTTGGATATTGATATTATAGATGGTCCACATGCCATGTATGCCAAATATTAGAGGATACTGGCTAAATGCATCTATTTTCTTTTTCCAGAGGGACACGCACAGTCTCAAAAGGTACTTTAAGTTAATAACATAGTTAACGATTTATAATGTATTATATGACATAAGCTGTTAAAGTTTTAAAAATGACATTGATGTGTCATAAAATTATAACTGGAATAAGTTATGCCAAATGCTTTAAAGTGAACTATTCTGTTCTGTTACTAGAATCCATTGGCTTACTACTTAAAGATAAACAAATGAAAACAAACATACTTGTTATGACATGTGAAGCTGTGAAATCACGACTGGAAATATGTGTGACTGGAAATATGTGTGACTGGAAATATGTGTTTCGTAAATAATTCTAAACAGATGACCAAAGCCAACAAAATGACTGTATCAAAGTCAAATGTTGGTAATGGGTTTATTTCTAATTGATTGAATTTTAGGTTTGGAAATAATCTGGGCTATTTTTCTGACAATTTCCGTCTGAATAAATTTTTGAGAAATCATTTGGGCATGTTGGTATCAACAGCATTGGCACCAACATGTTGTACAATGACTTTTCTTGCTATTTTGATTTAAAATTGGGAACTTGTATCAAAACTAGGTAGGCAAAATTGAGTGTTTGCTAGATGGATACCATTGAAAACCAGGAACATTTTAAGATGCCGTTGTACATAATTTTCATTATTTGACAACTTTACCGAATTCAAGTTTTCAATAAACTTTGGATACGAATAAAAGGCATATATAGCAAAATTTCGTATCAATTTCATAGGTTGACAAAGAGGGGAACATACAAACAACATTGCTTGAATTTTGGGTTTCGAATTTTTTAAGGTATTTTTTAGCTCGACTTTTCGAAGAAAATGAGAGCTTATACTGTCACCCGGGCGTCGGCGTTGGCGTCGGCGTTGGCGTTGCAATCAAGGTTAAAGTTTTTTCAAACATCAATAACTTCCATACTATCAAAGGGATTCAACCCAAACTTGGAATACTTATTCACCATCACACCCTCTACCTTACTACCAGGGCCCATGACCCTGGCTCCACTATATTTGGAGTTATGCCCCCTTTATACTAAGCAACTTAGAAAGTCGAGCGCGCTGTCTTCGGACAGCTCTTGTTTGACAATTTCTGACTAAATATACTGAGCAAAAATGAAAACTTTACACCTACATTGCTTGTCATATTTCTTCTAAATACAACAAGTAAAGAAATCAAATGAATGTGCTTCGCATTGTTCATTGACTTGGTTGTGCCAAACGCTAAACGTTTTGTTGATCTTAATTACAGGGATGAAAGACGGACCATTTAAGTGTGACAGGGGTCCGTTTTTCAGGCATACAATTTTTAACGGAAATTTTACAAAATTTAAACCCTCAGAAATCCGAGCAGAAGGATGCAAACCATGTCAGACTGCACGGAATGGTAGTCTGACAATTTACCAGTCAGAAAATGTTAAGAGACTTGCATAACATTGTTTAAGCTTTTAAAAAATGGTGTTTGAAAAGCAGAACTTTCATTATGTTGCAAAGCTTGAAAATTTTACAATGCAATCTCCATAGGAAATTGAAATCGCTATTGCATGGACATCTGGGAACAATCCTAGTCGAAAAGAGGGTTCAAAAATCCCCTTTAAGGAATGCGTGATGTTTACAAAAAAAAAATCGAAAAGCGTGATCAATTTGTGAATATCAAACATTTTAAATTCCCTATTTGTTTATGTAAAAGGGAGATAATTCACAAAATTGACAGATTAGACCTTTATTTTAGAGGTTGCTACAAGTGATAAAAAAGATTTTTTGTGTTTTTTTGGCAACCCGGACATGACAAATTCCGAAAAAATAGTGAATGGTTTCCTTCGCATGCGCATTTGTGACGTTAGATGTAACTAGCTCTAAACGCATTAAGGGCCGTAACTCTGACATTAAAGGAGAAAAGGCAATGAAATTTCAACAAGACGATTGCTGAAAGCCAGGGAAGTAACATCAAAATATATCTCAGGCTTTTAGTTCGATACTTTTCCAGAAACAAGAAATCTTGAAGTGTAAAGTTTTCATTTTTGTTCAGTATACATTTCTGAGAAATTATATGTGCATGTTGGTATCAACAATATTGTTCTCAAAATGTTCTACAAGGACTCTTCTTGCTATTCTGATTTAAAATTAGGGACTAATATCAAAACTAGGTGGGCAACATTGGGCTTTTGCTGGAAGAATATCATTGAAAACTGGGAACATTTTAAGGTGCCAATGATCACAATTCTTATTATTTGACAACTTTACCAGTTTCAAATTTTCGCCAAATTTTGCATACGAACTGGGGACATGTATGGCCAGCTTTCATATCATTTTTATATGTTGACAAAGACAGGAACATACAAAAGTAATTGATTAAACTTTAGGTTTCTAAAATTTCTCGATATTTTTCTGACAATTTCTGACTAAATAAATTTCTGAGAAATTACTTGTGCATGTTGGTATCAACAATTTTGGTCTCAAAATTTTCTTCAAGGTCTCTTCTTGCTATTTTGATTTAAAATTGGGGACTAATATCAAAACTGGGTAGGCAACATTAGGCTTTTGCTAGAGAGGTACCATTGAAAACTGGGAACATTTTATGGTGCCATTGATCACAACTCTCATTATTTGACAACTTTACCAGTTTCAAATTTTTACAAAATTTTGCATGCGAATAGGGGACATATATGGCCAACTTTCTTATCAATTTCATATGTTGACAAAGACGGGAACATGCAAAAAAAAATGATTGAAATTTAGGTTTCGAAATTTTCTGGGCTATTTTTCTGACAATTTCTGACTAAATAAATTTCTGAAAAATTATCTGCGCATGTTGGTACCAACATTATTGGTATCAAAAGTTTCTACAAGGACTCTTCTTGCTGTTTTGATTAAAAAATGTGGATGAATACCAAAACTAGATAGCCAACATCGAGTTTTTGTAAGACGGGTACTAATGAAAATCTGGACCATTTTAAGGTGCCGCGTATAGGCCTGTATGCACTCTTTGAGTAAATGAAATATATTTTTGTAGTTCATAGGTCAGAGGTATTCTATGTGTAAAGTTACAAGAAAATCTGTGTGTGGGCACAAATGGAACACCCCCTTTGAGAGATCTTGTGTAAGAGAAGGTATTTTTTTAAGAGAATGATTTCAAGATACTCCACCAAGTTATTGAAGTATACTGATTCAGGGCCAAGAGTGATAAAGAATTCAATACCAATCATAAATTGAGATGCATAATCAGCTGCTATATTTAGGAATTCATGCAAATTTTCAAAACTGGTATTGATAGAATTACCCCTGTTTGTGAATGAATATTGTGAGTTTGTAAATTTTTGTAAACAGGTGAAAACCTAGGTCAGTATTATCCATTATTAGTGAGGCTGATGTAGCCCTTTCCCAAACAACCAATTTGAAAGCTGCAGCAGAGGTTTATTCCCGGAATGTCGAATCGCACCTTTTATAAATGTGTGAAAAGGGGCTACCCGAAGGGGAAAATTATTGAGGGGGCTGTATGTCGAGTAACTTTAATAGTAAAAAGAAATGTAGCAAGAAATCGTATTTTTTTATTTCGTTTGACAGAAATTTATTTATCGTTTTACATCTAAAATACATGTATACATATATTTATATTTTCTATTTAAACCATTACCAGACGGCAATCTTTTATACTCCTCCAAATTCAAAGATGTTGCAGACGACAATTAAAACTAAATGATTTTTTTTTTTTTTTTTTTTTTACATTTTTTGTCTTTTTGTGAAGAAAATATTGTGGGAAATGAAGAAATTGCTAGTCACACGCAATTTCTTCATTTTCCACAATATTTTCCAAAGTCATTATCTTGTGGGGAGTCGAAAAAGTCACTATGTGGTAATGGGTTAAGACCTGTTGAAAAAATTAACGTTTTGTTGCAACAAGAAAAATGCGCTGGCAATGGATTTTTTCCTTTTCCTAACCACGTTTAACTCACTTTTATAGTGACACATTTTTAGATTTTTTATCGCACATGGATGAAAACAACATACTTGAAACTATTTATGATTAGTATACAATATAATTATATAGCACAGAAAATATTGACCCAAAAGGAGAAAATGCTGGTAATCAGTATTTTCTTCTTTGGCTTTGATGTTTTCCTAATTGTAACTGTTAAGGGCATGGAGACAAGTTCTTGTTTGGAAAATGGTTAATTATCATTAAAAACCATGTTTACTGTAATCACTGTAAAGTTCACTATCATCTGATGCTCATATATTTCAATATCACAATATTCATATCACGAATTAAATCACTCTAGATGAAGAAGTTGTGCGGCCAAGTCAGCGTAGGTTATCAAGTCATATTCTCCAGCCTGGTATCTGTCTTTGAGTGTTCTTAGACGTCTGTCGATGTTCATGTAGCGCTTAGCGCGGGGACGGACAGTTCCACCTGCAGATCTCTGGATTCTGTTGATGTCGTTGGCGTTCTGGATGTCTTTGAACATCTGGATGGCGTTGAAGATATTCGGATGGGCCGTGGTCATCTTCTTCAGTTTGCTGTGCCATCCCTCGAGGTTGTTGGTAGTTCTAGGTCCGACAGTACCAAAATGATTCCACACACGTCGGTCGCCTTCCACCCACTGTTCTGTCACATAGTCCGTAAATGTTTCTGTGATGTCAGTAATGTCGTCGTCGTCCCTGTCTTCTAAAGTCTGGAACCACATATCTTCTATGGCGTCGAGTGGGACAAGCGGTAATACTGCTGCCCGTCGTACCAGTTTCTTCACGGCAGGGTTGTCTCTGTACTCGTTCTGCAGTCCCGTCGCCTGTACTCGCCGCCAAATACACTGGGTATAATGGAAGAAGCACCCCTGTATAGTGATTCCAGGAAATGAGTCTCTAATGGCGCCCTGGGCAGCAGCTTCAAAGTCAAGGAGGGCGGTGGCTGGTTGAAGTCTCAGTCCAATGTCTTCCATCTTCTGTGCGGTCAAGGAGAAGAATCGCCGGTAGACTGCCTGACTTTTCCCCGGAAGAAAGGCGTAGACTACTGGTGTCATTACATCGTCTATCTTTATATGGAGCGAGTAGATCTGATGAAACAGTCTTGGACAGCTGTAGAAAGTACCGTCGCAGTAGATAGTGTCGGCAGCTGCTAGATCGTGGAGGTTTTCTGTTGTTGCGAAGGCCATGATTCTCCCATGTTGTGAGTCGTCGTCGAATAGCAGGAATCTGTTGCCGGTTGACGTCTGGGTCCATCTTCCATCCAGGTAAATGTCTGCTGCTGTCTTTGGTAAAGCTGGAGTTTTCTTTCTTCTGGCTCTATACAGGCTGGACTTGGCGCTGTTGAAGGTTGGTATCTTCTCGACGACTTCTCTGGCAGTGTCGTCCCACTCGTTGTCCCGTAGTTTGTTCAACTCTTCAGCGAAGATGGCTGGAACCGGTCTCACACTTTCAGCACATCTCTCTGCTACTTTGTTGATAATCTGTTTGGCGACGACACCGGCACGATCGTTAGCATGGTTGTGCTCGTTTCTTCCAAAACCGATGGGTATGTTGTTTTCTGTGGACAGACCAGCTTTACAACCAGGAAATGTACATCTCCAGAACAGTTTGTCTCCAACTCGTTTGTTGATTCTGTAGATGAAGCCGTCTAAAGTGAGATTCTGTCCGCCTCTTCTGTTTGTAATGAATTCTACGTGAACCTGTGCGTTAGCCATGATTTCGTAACTTAGAATGAAAGTTTAAAGAACAAATTGCTCTTGAAAGATAACCCATTGTTGAGCAATTGTAATTAATACAAACAGTCATTAACATTCACAAACTTAACCAACTAAGCAATTAGGAATTTGTTTGATATAAGTGTGTGTTTGCAAACATGTTCACTGTTTGCTTATACCTTATTTGATCTTTAGTAATGACCATTAAAGTACAATAATTTCGAAGCAATTAATAATTTTTTCAAAGATCATTTTCTTTTACCATTAAATATAAATTGAATATCTCAATTTAAATAATCTTTCTTTATCAGTTTAGATAGATAATCTTTATTTCATAATTACTAAATGATGTATAAATAAAATCAGTTTTCCTACATATAGATATTTTTCATATTTTCTTTTTCCATTAAATTATAAATTTAATATCTCAATTGATTTTTTTCTCCATTTTTTATATATTGATGTTTTTTCATATTTCAGTTTCAATAATCATCAATCATACTTTATTTCAATATCATACTTTATTTCAATTAACCTTCATAGATATTCAAATATCTATTCGACATTACCCCATATCGTGCCCCCTAATCCCCTATAGGTAAGAAAATCGATTCGACGTTCCGGGAACACACCGCAGCAGAGGACAAAATGGATGGTAAAAAAGATAGAATTTGTAAAGAATATAGCACAGAAAATATTGAGACAAAAGGAGAAAATGCTGATGATCAGCATTTTCTTCTTTTGTCTCATTGTTTTCCCATGCTCATTCTATCAAGGATGTCCAAACCAGGTCTTGTTTGGGAAAGGGGTAGTACAATGATCTGGACTGTTAGTAAACCTTTATCTGTATATATATGAGCTTAAATGTGCTAGAAAGTGTGTAATAATTTTTAAATTATGAGGTCACTTTTTAGCTCCACTGGCCGAAGGCCAGCGGGCTATTGTCATGGCGTTGTGTCCGTCGTGCGTGCGTGCGTCCGTTAACTTTTTCTTTAAACATCTTCTCCTCTTATACCAGAGGGCCAATTTTGACCAAACTTGGCAGGAATGTTCCTTGGGTGACCCTTTTCAAAATTTGTTCGCGAATTTTTGATTCGTTAAAAAATGTGGGCGTGGCAGGGCGGGGCTAATCAGACTTAGAGAAATCATAAGAAAATTCTTTAAAAATCAACCATTGGGCCAATTTGAACCAAACCTGGCAGGAATGTGGCTTGAGTCATTCTTTTCAAAATTTGTTTACAAATTTTTACATTTGTCAAAAAATGTGGCCGTGGCAGGGAGAAAGGGGCTTATCAGACTTAAAGAAATCATAAGAAAATTCTTTAAAAATCAACCATAAGGCCAATTTGAGCCAAACCTGGCAGGAATGTGCCTTGAGTCATTCTCTTCGAAATTTGTTCACAAATTTTTATATTTGTCAAAAAATGTGGCTGTGGCGTGGAGAAAGGGGCTTATCAGACTTAAAGAAATCATAAGAAAATTCTTTAAAAATCAACCATAGGGCCAATTTGAACCAGTCTTTGCAGGAATGTTCTTTGAGTCTCTCTTTTCAAAATTTATTCACAATTTTTTACATTTGTCAAAAAATGTGGCCATGGCAGGGAGGAAGGGGCTTATCAGACTTAAAGAAATCATAAGAAAATTCTTAAAAAATCAACCAGTGTGCCCAATTGAACCAAACTTTGCAGGAATGTGCCTTTAGTCGTTCTTTTTAAAATTTGTTCACAATTTTTTATATTTGTCAAAAAATGTGGCCTTGGCAGGGAGAAAGGGGCTTATCAGACTTAGAGAAATCATAAGAAAATTCTTTAAAAATCAATCATAAGGCCAATTTGAACCAGTCACTTTGCAAGAATGTTCTTTGAGTCTCTCTTCAAAATTTATTCACAAATATCAAGATTTGGCTGCCGCTGTGTAAGGCTTACAAGAAATCATGGGATAATTCTTCCCCTTTAACCAGAGGAGCGATTCAGGCCCTCCTGGGCCTCTTGTTTTACCACCCTCCCAAACAACGAATTTCTGGACTAGGCTAATACATTAATCGATATTTATCGAGTAAGAGAAACATGCATTTCATAGTAGGAATGGCATTGGGAGAAATGGAGAATGAAGAAAATGCAAATTATCCTCATTTTCTCCCAATCTTTTCCTTTGTATTTTGAATATGCTCGTAAATGCTGTGCATTTGTCCTTATTTCTAAGATCAGATTTTCTGAATTGCACTATTTGGTGCATATATAACATCCGTGACAGCTATTGTGTATGTTTAAAGTACATGTTTTACTTATGATTTTAATTTACTTTATTTAAGTCTTGCTGTTAGTTATACCCTTGTTTTCATTTTGTTGTATATAGAAATATAATATATATCATTATGCATATTATACACCATTACATGAAACCATGATTCTATATTTGTTGTTTTATATAGAATCATGAACTGAAAGAGCCCCCAAACATCATTGCAAGTTTCTTAAGATATTCTGTCCTATCATTAGATACCGAATACTTTGGGCGTCATCTGTCGCGGGAAACTGACAACGGTGTACCCTCATTAATTTCCTAGTGTCACCTGTGGCAACGGAACTTGACAAGGGATACCTCTGTCAGTTTTCAGACTCCCAAAATTGCACAAAGTGTTGGGTATCTAATGATGGATTGAAAACCTTACACCTTTTAACCCATTACCAAACGACAAAATCTTAGGGTACCTCTTCAAAAGCTGCTGCAGACGACAAAATGGATGTTGATAAAGATTGGGAATGTGTGTGATATAGCCAAAAAAATATTGAGGCTAAAGGAGAAATTGCTGATTATCAGCAGTTTCTTCTTTTGCCTCAATGTTTTCCCAAGCCATTTCTATTTGGGACGTCAAAACCAGGTCTTGTTTGGGAAAGGGTTAATCTTACTGTAGGCTACCAGCAGTTTCATTGCTTAGAAAAGACATGTCAATGCTAAACTTTTTTTGCCATAATTCATTATTTTAGATCTGATTTATTATTGTGATTAATGAGCCCAATTGTCACTGAAAAAATCCTTAGCACTGATAACTTGTATATTTTTCCTGTTACAATTTAACTGACCTTTCAAAACATAATTCAATATCTCAAAACCAGTGTGTGTATCTTACAGCTGAATTTCAAAAACTATGAATTGACTGGCTGTTTTCAAATAATTAAGTGCAATGCTTTTCTGTATTTTAACCCTTGTCCAAACAAGACCTGGTTTTGACATCCCTATTAGAAAAGGCTTGGGAAAACATTGAGACAAAAGAAGAAACTGCTGATAACCAGCAGTTTCTCCTTTTGTCTCAATATTTTCTGTGTAATCTTATACTTAAATTTTACCATTAACAACATACCTGTGTCCTCTGAAGCAGCTTTTAAATTGTCTGCCATAAAGTTTTGTGGTTTGGGAAAGGGTTAAGGTCCTGTACTGTATATTATAGTCAATTTTCAGACAATCTGAGGTGCGTTCTTTAGAGCGAGATTTCTTGAGATATCTTGAGATTTCTTAAGATATTTTAGGATAAAGCGTTCTTTAGAGCAAGATTTTTAAGACACTCAATGGGAAGCACATTACCCTATACTTCGTGCGGAACTCCTCGGTCAGCTCTGTACAAACAGTTGGCCGAGTTGATCTGAACACTCCATAATTCATAATCCGCGGTGTTCCGAATGCTCCATACTTTATACAAATGACGTCATGATGACATCATTTGTATAAATATGGAGTATTCGGAACAGCTCGGTCAAAGTCTCGGTCTTAAAAACGCTTTATCCAAAACACCTTAAGAAACCTTAAAAAATCTCGCTCTAAAGAACGCACCTCTGTAGATGATACATACATGTATAGTTATATTCAATGATAACAGTCCAGTCACAATATTATGGCACATGTTTACAAACTGCCTATATAGAGAGGGTTAAAGTTGTCTTAATTTATTATGATTATGCATGCATCAATTTTATATGTGATGTTTCAAATCTTGCAGGTGTCTCATACCTGCAAGATTTGAACCATCACATATAAAAATAACAGTACCGTAGTTTGGAGTTGGATATTGTGTTGTTTACAGAGATGAATTTTGTAAACTTTTGTAAACAAATACCATAGCATCAAGACTGGACTATAGTGCTGTCTTCATTTTAGATACTTCGAGCATTTTTGCTTACACCTTTAGACCATTCTATACTGAATGTTATACCATTTGATAAATATAGGGTTTATTCTCTTTTATCAATCCATTTCTCTGCACCAATCCAAAATTCATTTGATTTGATAAAGCTCACTATAGATGACCTGGCAGAGCATCTCTAGCTATTAGCTAGAGATGCTCTGCCTGGTCATTTATCATGAGCCATACATACCACACATTTGTGCCATTGCAATGTTTGACCTTTAATGTTTGTAGAGAAATAATTATACATACATCATTAATATGACTTTTGTTGCCGTTTCTAATTATTATATGGGTGTAATATGTAGGGAATAAATAAATGGGGTTTTCAATGATAAATTTGTTTCTTGTCTGTTATTAGACCCATTACCAAACTGCAAAATTTCACACCTGTCCATATTCAAAGATGTGCAGATGACAATTTTAAGTAAATGAAAGGACCTCTATGGATAAGGCGAGAAATCTCCCTAAAAGACTAAGCTAGATGTGTAAATTTTCAAAACTGACAAATTGAGAAACCAAATTAAGCCTTATGGTTAGCTAGATGAATAAATGAAATGAATACCGATTTTATGTCATTTAAAAACTTCTATAGGTGCAGATAACTCTTGATTTTTGTACCCACCAAAATGGTTTCATTTTCCTACACTACTGGTATTCATAGAAGTAAAATGAAGTTTCTTTTTTTTATTTGCAATTTATTTTCTACATTTACAAGGATAGGTGGTGTTGACATCATATGGTAGCTTTGGTTTTGTCCGTATTGACATGCGCATAATTTAAACAACTTTAAAAGCGCACTTTCCCGCCAAAAATCGAGGAATACCCACCTTCCCTTGGCTGGCGAACATCGTTCCCCCCTTGACCCAGCTTCCCATTGATATATGTTGTGTAACTTGACCATATGCTTCCTTGGTAAAAAGGATTTCCTGTGTCAGGGGGGGGGGGAGAAGGGGTTGGGGTGGGGGAACATACTTTTATACTAAAAATAGTACTCATATACCAATTGCCATATTTCTGGCGAGAAAATTTCGCGTTTAACCTCGTTTCAACGATGCGCATTAAGAGCAAAACGAAAACTGGTTTATGATTTCAACACCAATTGTCCTTACATTTACAGAAAAATTCTTGTTAATGAAACAATAGAAAACTTAATTCTGGTTAAATTAATACCGATGGAGTAAGAAAATGTAATTTTAGGGCTAGGTACGGAAACCAAGAGTTATCTGTAGTCTGTACATGTCGAATCGTTTTGATAGTACAAATTCATTTTTCATATGATTTAGGTATACATCTAACAATACAGCTCGAAATATTTATCAATTTTCATGTTTTGAAAATTGACTTTTCTGTTTGAGCCTTTTAGGGAGATTTCTCGCCTTATCCATAGAGGTCTTTTTACATTTTCTGGTTCTTTTTGGGTAGAAAACATTGTTGGAAATGAAACAAGGTGTCAAACTGTCACAAGATACGCCCGTAACACTGCTTTATGTCAACAGAGGGAGCGGGTTGGTAAAAGTTTCATGGTCCTAGCTATTATACTTTTCGAGATATGCCCTGGACGATTCAAGTATGAAAACAACAAAGGGCAATAACTCAAAATATAGGCTAGGTAGAGTTAAAATTCTTGTGCACTGCACTCCTCCTTAGTGAGATCTATACACCCATGAAGTTTCATGATCCTAGCTATAATACTTTTAGAGATATACTCCGGACAAGATTCAAGTATGAAAAACAACAAAGGGCAATAACTCAAAAAATAAGCCAGGTAGAGTTATGGTTCTTGTGCACTGCACTCCCCCTTGGTGAGATCTATACACCCATGAAGTTTCATGATCCTAGCTATTATACTTTTAGAGATATACTCCGGACAAGATTCAAGTATGAAAAACAACAAAGGGCAATAACTCAAAAAATAAGCCAGGTAGAGTTATGGTTCTTGTGCACTGCACTCCCCCTTGGTGAGATCTATACACCCATGAAGTTTCATGATCCTAGCTATTATACTTTTAGAGATATACTCCGGACAAGATTCAAGTATGAAAAACAACAAAGGGCAATAACTCAAAAAATAAGTCAGGTAGAGTTATGGTTCTTGTGCACTGCACTCCCCCTTGGTGAGATCTATACACCCATGAAGTTTCATGATCCTAGCTATTATACTTTTAGAGATATACTCCGGACAAGATTCAAGTATGAAAAACAACAAAGGGCAATAACTCAAAAAATAAGTCAGGTAGAGTTATGGTTCTTGTGCACTGCACTCCCCCTTGGCGAGATCTATACACCCATGAAGTTTCATGATCCTAGCTATTATACTTTTAGAGATATACTCCGGACAAGATTCAAGTATGAAAAACAACAAAGGGCAATAACTCAGAAAATAAGCCAGGTAGAGTTATGATTCTTGTACACTGCACTCCCCCTTGGTGAGATCTATACACCCATGAAGTTTCATGATCCTAGCTATAATACTTTTAGAGATATACTCCGGACAAGATTCAAGTATGAAAAACAACAAAGGGCAATAACTCAAAAAATAAGTCAGGTAGAGTTATGGTTCTTATGCACTGCACTCCCCCTTTGTGAGATCTATACACCCATGAAGTTTCATGATCCTAGCTATTATACTTTTAGAGATATACTCCGGACAAGATTCAAGTTTGAAAAACAACAAAGGGCAATAACTCAAAAAATAAGCCAGGTAGAGTTATGGTTCTTGTGCACTGCACTCCGTAATGATGAGAAGAATATAACTGCCAAGTTTAAAGTCAATCGGACTTAAGGTGACAGAGTTATGCTCCGGACAAAGAAGTGGACGCCGCCGGACGCCCGGACGCCCGGACGCCGGACATCACGGGTGATCCCATAATACGTCCCGTCTTCGACGGGCGTATAAAAATTGCTTGTCACAAGCAATTTCTTCATTTCCCGCAATGTTTTCCAAAGCCTTCATCTTATGAGGTATGAAGTGCCACAATTCGAAAGCTAATGCAGAGGACAAAATGTTGGATGTGTGTAAAATATAGCAAAGAAAATTTTTAGGCTAAAGGAGAAAATCATGATTATCAGCATTCTCTTCTTTTGCCTCAATATTTTCCCAAAGCCTTTCTATTAGGGAACTAAAAAGCAGGCCTTGTTTGGGAAACACTCAACCCATTCCCACATATGACAACTTTTGACGTCCCAAATTATAAAGGAACAATAGAATTCTCAAACAGTCCTCTAGTAGAGAATCCTCTAGTTCCTGCATGTTTGTCTATACACACATCTACCACCCAAGACACTGACATTAAACTTTAATCTTATCATGGAGAGGGTGTTACTTCAGTATTTTTGCGCCTAACCTGTGGCATTTGAGCCATTTTGACGTTGACATCGTGTTAGTGTATCTTTCACAGTCTCGGGCTGCCAAAGGTCTGGCGCTAAGGCAAATAGTAAGAAACATTATGTCAAGTGAACCCTGACATTATTTTGGACAAACAGTGGTATTTCGTAGGTAATGTTATAAAGTCTTGTAACTAAGGCTTGATTCAATCCGTAATTACGCGATTTTATAACACTGATGGTTTATCAATACATAACGGTAACCCTAGTCTATCTTTAGCACAAAATTCATAACTATTCCAATTGCATGTTGAACAATTCTACTACTAATCTATTGATCTATCTTGTGGGGCACTGTGGTCTACTGGTAGGCGCGGGCTTCGGGATCGAGAGGGTCTGGCTTAAATCCTGCTAGTGCCACAGAAATTTTTCTGAGCATTAGTTACCCCATGTTGCTCCTCTTCACCCAGGTGTATAAGTGGGAACACAGGAGAGTTGAGAGCCAAAGTGCTGTGGCTGCCAAACTTTTGACAAATGTCACAATGGATATTGGCCAGGCCAGTGTTCAACGTTACTTTATAGACTATACTGGTATGACTGAATTTGTGAAAAAATTAGCTTTGCAAGTATTGAAGCAAAACAGGAAATGCTTATACTTAGCATTTTCTCTCTCCCAATGTTCTCTCAAGTCTTTCCTGTAAGAGACATTGAAACCAGCGGCCTGTTTTTAGCTCACCTGAGCACAAAGTGCTCAAGGTGAGGTTTTGTGATCGGTCATTGTCCATCGTCCGTCTACAATTTCTTTAAATATCTTCTCCTCCCAAACCAGACGACCAATCTTCTTGAAACTTGGCAAGAATGATCCTTGGGTGAAGGGCTTTCAAAGTTGTTAAAAGAATTTAAATCCATCAAAGACTCTTGCTGCCGTGGCATGAGAAAAGGGGGAAAATACCTAAATCTTCTGAACAAGAGGGCCATTGGCCCTGAAGCGCTCACCTGATATAATAACTTTTTGTACACCAATTTTCAGGTTGATTGGGCAAAAATGTTACCTCTAGGGTGCACACAAGGTTTAACTAAGATTTGACCTCGTGAACTAGAATTGATCAAGACAATCATTCTGATCAATTTTCAGGTTAATTGGGCAAAAACTGTGGCCTCTAGAGTGCACACAAGGTTTTTCTAAAATTTAACCCTGTGACCTAGTTTTTGACCCCAGGTGACCCAATTATAAACTTGTCCAAGATTTCATCAAGACAATCATTCTGATCAATTTTCAGGATGATTGGGCAAAAATGTTGCCTCTAGAGTGCACACAAGGTTTTTCTAAGATTTGACCCTGTGACCTAATTTTTTACCCCAGATGATCCAATTTCGAACTTGTCGGAGATTTCATCAAGACAATCATTCTGATTAATTTTCAGGTTGCAGAGATATTTGTACAATTTCCAGACTGTGAGTCCTGAGGACTCGCTGGATTCCATATCAATGAGTCCAGCTACTAGTTCAGTGAGTCCAATACACTATTTTTAATAGGAAATCTGTAAAAAATGTTGCATCCTGGGACTCGCTTGAATTAAAACTTTGCATCCCAGAGACCAAATTGTGAGTAAAAGTAGCAGGATGCGCAGGTAAAAAAATCACTGGGTTGATTGGGCAAAAAGTATGGCCTCTAGAGTGCACACAAGGTTTTTCTAACATTTGACCTCGTGACCTAGTTTTTGACCCCAGATGACCCAATTTTGAGCTTGTTCAAGTTTTCATCAAGACAATCATTCCGAGCAAATTTCAGGTTGTTTGGGCCAAACATGTGGCCTCTAGAGTGCACACAAGGTTTTTCTAAGATTTGACCCCGTGACCTAGTTTTTGACCCCAAATGATCCAGTTTCAAACTTGTTCGAGAATTGATCAAGACAATCATTCTGATAAATTTTCAGGTTGGTCGGGCAAAAAATGTGGCCTCTAGAGTGCACACAAGGTTTTTCTCAGATTTGACCCCATGACCTAGTTTTTGACCCCAGATGACCCAATTTCAAACTTGTCCAAGATTTGATCAAGACAATCATTCTGATCAAATTTCAGGTTGATTGGGCAAAAAATGTGACCTCTAGAGTGCACACAAGGTTTTTCTAAGATTTGACCCCGTGACCTAGTTTTTGACCCCAGATGACCCAATTTCAAACCTGTCTGAGATTTAATCAAGATTATCATTCTGATCAATTTTCAGGTTGATTGGGCAAAAAATGTGGCCTCTAGAGTGCACACAAGGCTTTACTAAGATTTGACCTCGTGACCTAGTTTTTGACCCCAGATGACCCAATTTCAAACTTGTCCAAGATTTTATCAAGACAACCATTCTGATCAAATTTCAGGTTGATTGGGCAAAAAATGTGACCTCTAGAGTGCACACAGGGTTTTTCTAAGATTTGACCCTGTGACCTAGTTTTTGACCCCAGATGACCCAATTTCAAACTTGTCCGAGATTTCACCAAGACAATCATTCTGATCAATTTTCAGGTTGATTGGGCAAAAACTGTGGCCTCTAGAGTGCACACAAGGTTTTACTAAGATTTGACCTCGTGACCTAGTTTTTGACCCCAGATGACCCAATTTCGAACTTGTCCGAGATTTTATCAAGACAATCATTCTGAGCAAATTCCAGGTTGATTGGGCAAAAATTGTGGCCTCTAGAGTGCACACAAGGTTTTTCTAAGATTTGACCCCGTGACCTAGTTTTTGACCCCAGATGACCCAATTTCGAACTTGTCCGAGATTTTATCAAGACAATCATTCTGAGCAAATTTCAGGTTGATTGGGCAAAAATTGTGGCCTGTAGAGTGCACACAAGGCAAAGTTTGACGGACGACGGACGACGGACGACGGACACCGGACGCCGGACGCCGGACACAGCGGTATCACAATAGCTCACCATGAGCACATTCGTGCTCAGGTGAGCTAAAAATGTGGCCTCTAGAGTGCACACAAGGTTTTTCTAAGATTTGACCCCGTGACCTAGTTTTTGACCCCAGATGACCCAATTTCAAACTTGTACGAGCTTTCATCAAGACAATCATTCTGAGCAAATTTCAGGTTGATTGGGCAAAAGATGGGGCCTCTAGAGTGCACACAAGGTTTTTCTAAGATTTGACCCCGTTACCTAATTTTTGACCCCAGATGACCCAATTTCAAACTTGTCCGAGATTTTATCCAGACAATAATTCTGATCAATTTTCAGGTTGATTGGGCAATAAATGTGGCCTCTATAGTGCACACAAGGTTTTTCTAAGATTTGAACCCGTGACCTAGTTTTTGACCCCAGATGACCCAATTTCAAACTTGTACAAGATTTCACCAAAACAATCATTCTGAGCAAATTTCAGGTTGATTGGGCAAAAAATGTGACCTCTATAGTGCACACAAGGTTTTTCTAAGATTTGACCCAGTGACCTAGTTTTTGACCCAAGATGACCCAATTTCGAACTTGTCTGAGCTTTTATCAAGACAATTATTCTGAGCAAATTTTAAGTTGATTGGGCAAAAAATGTGGCCTCTAGAGTGCACACAAGGTTTTTCTAAGATTTGACCCCATGACCTAGTTTTTGACCCCAGATGACCCAATTTCAAACTTGTCCGAGATCTTATCAAGACAATCATTCTGAGCAAATTTCAGGTTGATTGGGCAAAAAATGTGGCCTCTAGAGTGCACACAAGGTTTTTCTAAGATTTGACCCCATGACCTAGTTTTTGACCCCAGATGACCCAATTTCGAACTTGTCCGAGATTTTATCAAGACAATCATTCTGAGCAAATTTCAGGTTGATTGGGCAAAAAATGTGACCTCTGTAGTGCACACAAGGTTTTTCTAAGATTTGACCCCGTGACCTAGTTTTTGACCCCAGATGACCCAATTTCAAACTTGTCCGAGATTTTATCAAGACAATCATTCTGAGCAAATTTCAGGTTGATTGGGCAAAAAATGTGGCCTCTAGAGTGCACACAAGGTTTTTCTAAGATTTGACCCCGTGACCTAGTTTTTGACCCCAGATGACCCAATTTCGAACTTGTCCGAGATTTCATCAAGACAATCATTCTGAGCAAATTTCAGGTTGATTGGGCAAAAAATGTGGCCTCTAGAGTGCACACAAGGCAAAGTTTGACGGACGACGGACGACGGACGACGGACGACGGACACCGGACGCCGGACACAGCGGTATCACAATAGCTCACCATGAGCACATTCGTGCTCAGGTGAGCTAAAAACTTCTGCCTAACCAGTTGGTCAATATTCTTCAACATCACATGAATGATCCTTGGGTGAAGGGCTTTAAAGTTGTTAAAAGAAGATTCCATCAATGCCTCAGGCTGCTGTGGCATGAGAAAAGGCGAAAATAGCCAAATCTTTTAAAAATCTTTTTAAAAATCTTTCTTTTGGTTAACCATTTGGCCAATATTCTTGAAACTTCACACAAATGATCCTTTGGTGAAGGGCTTTCAAAGTCGTTAAAAGAATTTGATTCCATCAAAGACTCTGGCTGCCGCGGCATGAGAAAAGGGGAAAATAGTCAAATCTTTTATAAAATCTTCTTCGGCTGGCCAATATTCTTGAAACTTCACATGAATGATCCATGGCTTTCAAAGTTGTTAGAAGAATTTGATTAATATTTTAAACTAATAGTGCAGCAGCATCAGAAAAAGGACAAAAGAGCAAAAACTTTTAAAAAGGCTAAATTTTTGTTACATTCATTTGAAAATCACAGGAAAAGGGCTCTATTGAAACATTTTTTATTTTGCTGCTATACATGTCAAAGTGTTTAATTTCAAGGAGGTAAGAAATCTCGGGTGAGCCACCTAGGGCCATCATGGCCCTCTTGTATAAATGATCATACTACAAATTCCCCATTATGATTTCCTGCCCAACTTGGTCATAAGATCATTGATAACTAGAACTGTCGCAAAGCGGACGAATACCCCCCACTAGTGCCTTGTCACTGAAAAAGTGCTATAGTTCAAAAGTTTTTGACTTAGAGGACGGAAACCGATTTTAAACAAAGTCCAATTGTGACCTTGACCTTTGACCTTGGTGACCAAAAAACAATATGGCACCTCCTTGGGTCATGGGCAACAACTGTGTAAAGTTTCACGATCCTAGGTCAAATGGTTCTCGAGTTAGAGCACGGAAACGAAATTTTAAATTTTGACTTCTCCCCCCCCCCCTTTAAAAATTTCAAAGTGGCATAACTCTTAAACTAATGACTGGATCAAGATGAAAATTGCAGGTGCACAACTTCATATGATAGGAAACAAGCTGATAAAATTTCAGCAAAATTGGTCAAAAACTGTGGGAGGAGAAGAGGACAAAAAATTATGTCCACGGACGGACAGACGGACGGACGGACAACCTGATTCCAGTATACCCCCCCCATAACTTTGTTGTGGGGGGGGTATAATAAAGGCCCCTGGTCTTGTTTGGTAAAGGGGGTACAACAAAAAATAACAAACAACATGAATGGCATTGTGTACGATAAAATTCTGAATTTTACAAATCACATTGCTTTGTAACACAATTTCATTACTACTACAAATGCATTTCAACTTGTTTATCAAATCATTTTATTTAAACCTTTCCCAAATGGTAAAATTTATACCTTCCTCCTTGAAAGGTGTTGCAGACTACATTAAGATCAATATAAAGAGTAGAAATTGTGTGTGGCATAGAAAGTATTGAGGCAAAAGAAGGAGTTGCTGATTATCGGCAATTTCTTCTTTTGCCTCAATGTTTTCACAATTTATTTGTAATCTAAGGATTTCAAAACCAGGTCTAGGTTCAGGAAAGGGTAAATTCATGAAACTGTAGAATTATTTCAAGACTCCTAAAGGTCTGAGGCGCGTTCTTTAGAGCAAGATTTTTTAAGATTTCTTATGATGTTTTAGATAAAACGTTTTTAAGAACTAGATTATGACCGAGATATTCCAAGTGCTCCTCCATACATGATGTCATGATGACGTGATTTGTATGACGTATGGAGCATTACCATGGCACCATGGATCATTTGGAACAACTCTGTCAATTCTCTCTTAAATTGTTTCTACAGAGTAAGCCGAGGGGTTCCGTTCGAAGTATAGAGTAAAGGCGCCTCCAATTGAGCATATTAAAAATCTTTCTCTTAAGAATGCTTTATCCTAAAACATCTTAGGAAATCTCAAGATATCTCAAGAAATCTCGCTCTAAAGAACGCGCCTCAGATATTTGTGAAAACTTATTAAAACGGTCTTGTACAGCTTGTAGTCCATTTAGAATTAACCCATTACCAGACAGCACAATTTTGGACTATTCCAAATTCAAAGATGATGCAGACGACAATTTCAAGTGAATATAATTGTGAATTTTATGGTCTTTTGGGGTAGAAAACCTTGTGATAAATGAAGAAATTGCTTGTCACAAGCAATTTCTTCATTTTCAACAATGTTTTCCAAAGCCTTTATATTGAAGGGCGTCAAAGAGCGTCAATGTTTGGGAATGGGGTTAAAAATGCCATAACCACGAGACAAGTATTCAAATTGAGACAAAATTCACATAGCACATCAAAACAATGAAAGTGGCAGTATGCGAGTAACAAAAAATTCTGAAATTTACATTCGAAAAGATAACAGAAATTACAGACCAGTATAATGTTGGTTATGTTCGAAAATAGCATAACTATTGCTTATTCAAGCTGTAGTTATGATATATTCATTTGGTACCAACCAATATTATACTTTTCCACCTCAAGTACCATTTCAAAGGTTTTATAGACTTTTTCACCTCAGATGCTTTAACCCTTTCCAAACAACAATTCCGCTGGTCAAAATTCAAAGCTTTTGAAAACATTAAAACAAGTGATACAGATTCAACGAAATAAGCAAGTTTTGAAATTTAGTAAAAACACAAGGAAAAGGCAGAAATTTCTGGTTATCACCACTTTCTCCATTTCCCTCAGTACTTTCAATTTGCTGCTTGGGCAAGGACCAAACTCTGTGTCCTTGTCTAGCTTTTCATTACTTGATTACCAATTCAAAAAGTGTGGAGAAATAAGAATTTTAATGTTTTTAAATATACATACACAGAATATCGCAGATTTTCAACAAAACCCCCATAACTGCAACTTATTTGACCCTTTCCCAAACAGCAAAGTATAGGGTTTCCTAAAGCGGCTTTAGATGACAAAATAAGTCTTAAGTTGTTATCAAATTTCTCTGCATTAGAACCAAGACAATATTGAGGCGCCTCAATGTTTTCCACATTCTATTGTATCATGGACGTCAAAATCAGGTTTTGTTTGGGAAAAAGTTAAGCTGTAGTTGCGAGGTTTTTGTTGAAAAGCAACAATATGTTCACACTGACCAAATCAGTTCACAACTAAAATATTGTACATGTAAAATAGGGCAGTACTTAAATAAGTCATGATTATATATTAACTAGAGTAAAAAAAAGATAACAATATTTACAAACTTATAATACTGATTAAAGGGGAACAAAAAATCAGTTATCTTTAACTAAGGCTTAATTTGATTATTCTATATTGCTATATACATATTGCACTGTTTCATGTAAAAGTGTAGCATCACTTCAATTTGGGACTTTTTTTAACCCTTTCCCAACCAAAGCCTGGTTTTGACATCCTCAATTGAAAAGGGCGAAAAAAAAAAATTGCTGAAAAACAGCATTTTCTCCTTTTGCCTCAATATTTTCTATGCTAAATTGTACACAAATTTTGTCTTTTTATCATCCATGTTGTTATCTGCAGTGGACAATTGAACAGAAGTAGTCCAAATTAGTCCAAAGGGTTAACCAATTACCAAACGACAAAATTTTGGACTTGTCTGAATTCAAAGATGCTGCAGACGACAATATGAATTGAATGAAATTTCATATTCTTTGATCTTTCTGGGTAGAAAAAATTGTGAGAAATGAAGAAATTGCTTGTAACAAGCAATCTCTTCATTTCCACAATGTTTTCCGAAGCCATTATCTTGTAGGGAGTCAAAAAGAGTCATTTTGCGGGAAAGGGTTAAAACAGCCAAAAGTTTCCATTCTTATGAAAGCCCCATTTTGCTGTGATGCTACACAAAATGCACACTTTCATAGAATAATATTACATTTGTTACACCTACTTCTATCTTGTCAAACTAAGGATAACCAAAAAGTAGACAAATATCCCAACTAGTGCCTTGTACAGTGCTATCAGAAAAGTTCTAAAGTTACCTTGATCTTTGACCTATGAGACCAAAAACAACAGGATCAAGGGCAACAATTGTGTAAATTTGCAGGACCCTAGGTCAATCTGTACTTGAGTAAGCACATGCAAACAGATTTTAAACAGAGTCCAATTGTGACCTTGAGTTTTGACCTCTACAGCTCAAAAACATCAGAGCACCTTCTTGGGTCAAAGGCAACAATTTGCATGGTCCTAGGTCAAACGGTTCTTGGAAGCAAGTCTACAGATGGATGGACAGAAAGATGGAGAAACAGACAAGTATGGTGAAACTAATATACCCTCCTCTACTTCGTAGGTAGGTGGCATAACAATACTTCAAACTGTTACACAGTGGTTAAAGCATTGAAGCCCTTTTATAAGGGCTGGGGTTCTCTTTCAAAGAAAGCACATATATTTAAGCAAGTATTGTTGACTAAGACATCAAATTGCTCATAATGTTCATATCTGGCAAGAATAAAGGAAGTTATGACTTAAATCTTTTCCTAAACAATGACATATTTTGACACATCTGAAAAAAAAAAGCTTGGGAAAACATTGAGGCAAAAGTAGAAAATAGACAAGAGGACCATGATGGTCCTAAATCGCTCACCTGAATCAAGATGACAATTTTGTCAAATTCAAAGGCATGAAACTTATAAGGACTTTCTGTTTGGACACAATTAAGTAATTACTTTGTTCCAATTGATCCTGTAAGGTTGGGTATGAATTAGCAGAATTGTTGAGTTAGTTTATTTTCGACAATTATTTCATGATTTCGCAATATACAACATAGGGCTAATTTTCTAAGCATACTGATCTGTTAGACATTGATCATTTATGATAGGCTCAATTAACAAGATTTTGTCTGTGATTGATAGAACATAGTGAAAGATTACCATCTGATAAGCTAAGGCTAATCCATTATTTGTTTACATAAGATAAACATGGGGCCAGCCTGAGAGCAACAGATAAGGGAAATAGAAAATTGGCCCAATGGTTGATTTTTAAAGAATTTTCTTGTGATTTCTCTAAGTCTGATAAACCCTTCCTCCCTGCCATGCCCACATTTTTTGACCAATGGAAAAATTTGTGAACACATTTTGAAAAGAGTAACTCAAGGAACATTCCAGTAAAGTCTGGTTCAATTGGGCACAATGGTTGATTTTTAAAGAATTTTATGATTTCTTTAAGCCCGATAAGCCCCTTTCCATCTTGCCACGGCAACATTTTTTGACAAATGTAAATAATTGTGAATAAATTTTGAAAAGAAAGACTCCAAGAACATTCCTGCAAAGTCTGCTTCAATTTGGCCCAATGGTTGATTTTTAAAGAATTTTCTTATGGTTTCTCTAAGTCTAATAAGCCCCTTTCTTCCTGCCACAGTCACAATTTTTTACAAATGAAAAACAATGTGAACAAATTTTGAAAAGAGAGACTCAAAGAACATTCCTGTAAAGTCTGCTTCAAATTGGCCCATTGGTTGATTTTTAAAGAATTTTCTTATGATTTCTCCAAGTCTGATAAGCCCCTTTCTCCCTGCCAAGGCCAAAATTTTTTACAAATGAAAAAAAAAAATGTGAACAAATTTTGAAAAGAATGACTCAAAGAACATTCCTACAAAGTCTGCTTCAAATTGGCCCAATGGTTGATTTTTAAAGAATTTTCTTATGATTTCTCTAAGTCTAGTAAGCCCCTTTTTCCCCTGCCACGGCCACATTTTTTTTTTTCAAATGTAAAAAATTGTGAACAAATTTTGAAAAGAATGACTCAAGGCACATTCCTGCCAAGTATGGTTCAAATTGGCCCATTGGTTGATTTTTAAAGAATATTCTTATGATTTCTCCAAGTCTGATAAGCCCCTTTTTCCCTGCCAAGGCCAAAATTTTTTACAAATGAAAAAAAATGTGAACAAATTTTAAAAAGAATGACTCAAGGCACATTCCTGCAAGGTCTGGTTCAAATTGGCCCAATGGTTGATTTTTAAAGAATTTTCTTATGATTTCTCTAAGTCTAATAAGCCCCTTTCTCCCTGCCACGGCCACATTTTTTCACAAATGAAAAAAATTGTGAACAAATTTTGAAAAGAATGACTCAAGGCACATTCATGCAAGGTCTGGTTCAAATTGGCCCAATGGTTGATTTTTAAAGAATTTTCTTATGATTTCTTGAAGTCTAATAAGCCCCTTTCTCCCTGCCACAGCCACATTTTTTAACGAATCAAAAATCCGCGAACAAGTTTTGAGAAGGGTCACTCAAGGAACATTCCTGCCAAGTTTGGTAAAAATTGGCCCAATGGTTTAGGAGGAGAAGATGTTGAAAGAAATTGTGAACGGACGGACGGACGGACAGATGGACGGACGGACAGACGGACGGACGACGGACAAAAAGCAACCACAATAGCTCACCTTGAGCACTTTGTGCTCAGGTGAGCTAATAATCAGCATTTCATCTTTCTGTCTCAATATTTCATGGTCTGTTCCAATTTGAAAACTAATGCAGAAAACGGAATAGTCTTTGTTAAAGAACAAATTTGTGTACAATATATAGGGAAAATTTTGAAGCAAGGAAGAAAATGCTAATGTTTTCCGAAAACCTTTTTACTGGGTGCATAAAAATGCATCACTGTTTGGGAAAGGTTTATGTATACACCTCCGGAAATGATGCAGCACAAAAAAGCACTTTTACAACAAAGATTCTACATGGCATCTACTTTACCCATGATACTACATTCAGTCACTCATAACTAAAATCTTTGGCAAAATATTGAACATGCATTTCATTTTACAATGCTGTTAAATTGAACACAAATATTTCATGACTTATTATCTATGGGCATAGCGCAAAACTAATTTAACCCTTTCCCAAACAAGACCTGGTTTTGACGTCCCTAAGAGATTAGGCTCAGGAAAACATTGAAACAAAGGAAGAAACTGCTGATAACCAGCAGTTTCTCCTATTGTCTCAATATTTTCTATGTCATTTTTTGCACAAATTCTATCTCAAGTAACTTTCATTTTGTCATTTGTGGCAGTTTTTGAAGTGGATCACCTAAAAATTTTGTCGTTTGGGAAAGGGTTAAAGGGGTTAGTGCAAAATTAATTTAACACTTCATCTAACGGTAAAATTATAGACTGGTTCAAAATCGAAGATGTTGCAGGATGTTACTCCACAGTGACGCCTTTTGACTCCCTCACAAACAAGAGCCGTCAGAGACGGACAATGCTCCCCGATTAAGGCATTGTCACAATAAATGTAATAAATGTATGCCATGCAGAGCTAAGATTAAGCTAACAAATCTTAAGCCCCCTTTTTCCATGACATACTTTTTATACGCAAATTTAAAGTAGTTTATAGTCAAGGGCATCTGATTTGCTACTCAAATATGAAATTTCATCAAATTCTGACCATTAGACTAGGAGAAATTAGAGAAAAAGCGTATTTGACCTTAAGTCCCCTTTTCCCATGACGAATCCAAAAACTGCAAAAAGTACATCGGCATTATGTCATAGGGAGTTCACATGGTAAGTTTCATTTGATTTGGCCCAAGGGTTATAGAGAAATCACTTCGGACGGACGGACGGACGAACGGAATGACGGACGGACGGACAGACGAAGCGGCGACTATATACTCCCCCTTCGGGCAGCATAAAAAGGATTGGAAAAACATAGTGGAAAATTAAGAAATTGCTTGTGACAAGCAATGTCTTCATTTTCCATGATGTTTTCTATCCCAAAACAGAAAGATTTTTAAAATTTCTTCTTTTTGAAATTGTCATTTGCAACATCTTTCAAATAGGAACAGTTTAAAATTTTGTCATCCGGTAATGGGTGAACCCATTCCCAAACAGTGACTACCTTTTGACAACACCCCACTGGATATGGGTGAAGAAAACCTTGCATGGAAAGAAGAAAATGATGATGACAAGCATTCTCTCCTTTTCCTTCAAAATTTTCTATGTTACTACATGCTTATTTTCTACACAGGTCCTTTTTGTCTGCAATGCCAGTCAAAATTTATAAAATTGTGTCATTTGGGAAAGGGTTTGAAAATTATCTTACAAAAGACAGATATGATTAAATTACAACCTTAATTGTAGTTTGAAGTATCCATTCCTACCTTGTCAATCAATTTTCTAAAAATGTTGAGGCAATTTCTCATATAGCAACATTTTAGACAGGTCAGAATTCAGGCTTTTCTCCTTTTCTCACAATATTTTCCCTTCTTTGGAAATGAATACTGATAACCAACATTTTCTCTATTCATCTCAATATTTTCCACACTATAACATACAGAAATTGTAAATTCATAGTTATGTTTCCGTCTGCAAATGCTTTATATTGGAATACTCTAATATACCCGCCATTTGGGAAAGGTTTAGCCCTTCAAGTCATATTCCTCACAGTGGATAATCACGTGATACAATATTTTCAGAAAATCTTCAATAATTTTGTAAATACTGGACCAATTTGAATTCGGTTTGAAGCAGAGAATTTGGACAGACGTCACACATTAGATGGACGTGGTTGATTTTTGAAAAATCAACTGATAAAAAAGTTATTGAAGATAAAGCAAAATTTTGGTTTATCTTCAATAACTTTTTTATCAGTTGATTTTTAAAAAATCTACGACGCCCATGCTATTCCTGACATTTTTCCACCTTCTCTGCTTCAAACCGAATTCAAATTGGTCAAGTATTAAAAAAGATATTGAAGATTATCTGAAATTCTGAGTCATGTGATTATACACCGTGTTCCTATTGAGACCAAACCTTTGGCAGGCAGTACGGACTACAATCAGCCTACACAGATATGCAGTCTCATCTTAACCTACACTGCGTTTTCCACTCAATTATAGTGGCAAAAACTATTAGATTGGTAATATGTAAGAAACAAAGTTCAACCCTTTCCCAAACAGGAGCTGGTTTTGAGATCCCTAATAAGAAAAGTTTGGGAAAACATTGAGACAAAAGTAGAAAATGCTGATAATCAGCATTTTCTTCTTTGCCTCAATATTTCCTTGGCTCTAATATAGACAAATTTGATAACAAATTACACTAATTTTGTCATCTAAAGCCGCTATTGAAAAGAACAGCTCTTAATTTTGCCGTTTGGGAAAGGGTTAAGGTCAACAGGACAAAGGTTTAAACTTGTCCATGGACATGTAAGGAACACTGACTCCTCACAGTTTTGCAGGCACCATTTGTTTGGCAAGATGTATGATATTTCATAAACCAGTTACAATATTACGGCACATATTCACAAATTCTATGATAATTCATTTTTTTAGAGAATTGAAATCTAAATTACATGTTGCTAGTTTTCAACGAGAACCTTGGAACTGCAGCTTAAAACAAGCTGCAGTTATGAGTCTTCCGTTTAAAAGCAACAATGTATAGTAATTTTGCATGTGTTGATTCAAATCTAGTAATCATCTGAAGCCTAAAAGTTACAAACCAGTACATGCGAAAATTCAGTAGTTTCACCACCATTGAATCTACATGCTGTACCATATATGTTTTAACCCTTTCCCAAACAAGATCTGGTTTTGACGTCCCTAACAGAAAAAGATTGGGAAAACATTGAAACAAAAGAAGAAACTGTTTATAACCAGCAGTTTCTCCATTTGTCTCAATACTTTCTATGCAAAAGTGGATCACCCTAAAATTTTGCCGTTTGGGAAAGGGTTGATAATCAACTTTCACTTGTTTACACATGAGGAATTTGTACTGATGTGCCATAATTGTGTAGCTTGATCATTATTAGCACTATACCATATGACTTTGTACCTAATGAACCCTTTCTCAAATGATAAACCCACAGTCTATTGGTCTAGAAAACCTTAAGAGAAAAGAAGAAGATGATGATAATCATAACTTTCTTCTTATCCCTCAAGAATTTCAAAGCTATGAATTGTAGATTCTCCATTTCCTGTAAATTTACAATATTTGTAGAAATTTTCTGTTTGTTTGTTTGGGAAAGGGTTCATCATCCCAGCACAAAAAGATAAAACAACAATGTGTCATTTACATTTTCTTGACCGATGATTCAAAGAATAGGCCATATGAATTTCGTTGTCTGCAGTAGTTTTGACATCAATTTCGACATATCTTTGATACGAAGTTTTAAGGTTATTTGATCAACCATACAATTTTTCATGCATTTGATACATATACAGAGAGAAGCCAACTATTGCTTGATTCTCAGTTTAACCCTTTCCCATATGACAAAATTTTATGGTAATCCAAAAAAGCTGCTGCAAACGACAAAATGAATGTTGATAAAGATAAGATTTGTGTATGATACAGCTCAGAAAATATTGAGACAAAAGGAGAAACTGCTGGTTATCAGCAGTTTCTTCTTTTGTTTCAATGTTTTCCCAAGTCTTTTCTTTTAGGGACATTAAAACCAGGTCTTGTTTGGGAGAGGGTTAAATTATACATTCTGAAAGGGCACGTCGATAAAAAGAATATATGCGCTGAGATCTGGAAAAAGTGGGCTCAATGCAATTCAGGCAAATATGGATCCAGATCAGAGCAAGTCAAAAAGCAGTCTGATCAGGATCCATATTGCTGTCTTTGATTTACCACTGATTATAATGAACATACAAGAAAACAGCAAGGATGCATATGTGCAGACTTATCTGGATCCATGTTGGTCTCAAATACCGTAACCATTTTCAAAGCAAGACCTGGTTTTGATGTCTCCGATAGTTAACATTTTAGAAAACATTGACTATAACACCATAATTTTTTTCTTTTTCAGGAATGGATTAGGGACTTTTTTCCAAATCCCAACTCATATGTAAATAAAGTTGCTTTATACTAAAAGAATCATATAATACTTACAACTTTCTTATTCTAAGGCATAAAACCTTTCCCAAACAGCAAAACCTATATGGGCTGTGCAGTTTCAAAAGTTGCTGCAGACAATATAATTGACTTTGATATAGATTGGATTTGTGTAGAATATAGCACAGAAAATATTGAGGCAAAAGGAGAAAATGCTGATTATCAGCATTTTCTTCTTTTGCCTGAATATTTTCCCAAGCCCTTTTCTATTCGATACATCAAAACCTGATCTTGATTGAGAAAGGGGGCAATACATTAACATTTCCATAATAACAAGTGAGCTATAAATGTGATAGAACAGAGCAAAGATCAATGGATTTCAAGCTATGTGAAGGCATTTACAGTCTGTCCCATATTAACCCTTTCCCAAATGCCGAAAATGTACAGTAATATAATTTAAAAGCTGCTGCAGACGACAAAATTGATGTTGATAAACACAGGCTTTGAGTACAATTAAGCACAGAAAATATAGAAGGAAAAGATGTAAATGCTGATAATCAGCATTTTCATCTTTTCTTTCTATGTTTTCTGATTCCCTCTCCTCTAGGGATGTTAAAAGTCAGTCTAGTTTGGGAAAGGGTCAAAGACACAATACACAAATATGTCACAACTGTTTGTCTCAGGTTCCTATAATCAGGCTGTGGCATTCCAAGTTTGTTTATTTTCCTTCCGGGAAACGGACTAACCCTCTCCTAAACGGCAAAATTTTAGGGTGATTCACTTCAAAAAATGCCACAAATGACAAAATGGAAGTTATCAAGGATAGAATTTGTGTAAAATATGACATAGAAATATAGATGAAAGGAGAAACTGCTGGTTATCAGCAGTTTCTTCTTTTGTTTCAATGTTTTCACAAGCCTTTTCTAATAGAAACTTCAAAACCAGGTCTTGTTTGGGAAACGGTTAATGTGGCATGCCTGATCTATAATGTATGTGGAGATTAAAGATGGTATATGTCAATCTATCTGTCTGTCTGTTGCTATAGTCAAGCAGAGTTTGTTCACAGGCAATCATTTAATCCCTTCCCAAACAAGACTGGGTTTTGATGTCCCTAATAGAAACGTTTGAGAAAACATATAGACAAAAGAAGAAAATACTAATAACTAGCCTCTTCTCCTTTCTAAGCTATACTGCCCTTATTAACACCAATTTTGTTGTCTGCAGCAGTTTTCAATTTAAACCACCCTAGCTCTCTTTCCTTTCGGAAAGGATTTACTTGTGTTAGCCACTGTCCAGTGTGGAGATTTATGACTTGATGTACATATATATGGAGTCTGTCTGTCTGTTCCTATAGTCAGGTTGTAGCATGCGACTGTTCCACATTAAATATACAGACAGGAAACTGTTTTATGTGTGTTTGCCACTGTGAAGAGAGCTGGAAAAACTTGACACCCAGCCAGTCTACACTGTCTACACCCACTGAAAATATAAACAACAACATGATACAACATGATAGTGGAAACATAAAATGTACATGATAATGGCAAAGTTACAATAAAACGTTTACAACAAAAAGGTTTGTAAAACATTGTATGGCCCCTAATAAATGAAGCAGTCCAATTTATCAAGGATGAAAACCTACAAAGAACAATAACTCCATAAATATGACAGCCAGACTTACTGTTTTTGTACACTGCACATCTCCATAATGAGTTCATGGTTCTACCTTACTTACTTTTTGAGTTATGCTCTGGACTAGGTTTACTTTAAAGACAAGAGGACCATGATGGTCCTATATCGCTCACCTGAACCAAAATGATATGAGCAACTTTTTTGTTCAATTCAATTAATATTTATGACTTTAAGACTGAGAACGAACTTATGGTCAATAGCATTGTGAAAATCAAACTTATACAAGATCTTATGGTGCCCAACTGTGAACATTGTGTCCAAGTTTTGTCTTGATTGATAAATAATTGTAGATTCTAGAGTATAAACAAGGTCGAAAGCAGCCGAAAACAGCAGTTTTTTCAAATTCAAGGGCACATAACACTCGACTTCCTGATCAGATCAGACTGAAAATCAAACTCATCTGAGATCTTATGGTCCCAAACATTGTGTCCAAGTTTTGTCTTTATTAATTAATAATTGTAGATTCTAAAGTGCAAAAAAGGTCGAAAACAGCCGAAAATGGCAATTTTATCAAATTCAAGGGCACATTACTCTCGTCTTTCCGGTCAGATCAGACTGTAAATCAAACTTACCAGAGATATTATGGTCTCCAACATTGTGTCCAAAATTTGTCTTGATTGATAAATAATTGTAGATTCTAGAGTGTAAACAAGGTCGAAAACAGTCGAAAACGGCAATTTTGTCAAGTTCAAGGGCACATAACTCTGGACTTTCTGATCAGATCAGACTGAAAATCTAGCTCATCCGAGATCTTATGATTCCAAACATTGTGTCCAAGTTTTGTCTTCATTAATTAATAATTGTAGATTCTAGAGTGTTAACAAGGTCAAAACAAGCCGAAAATGGCAATTTTGTCAAATTCAAGGGCATGTAACTCTGGACTGTCTGTTCAAATCAGACTGAAAATTAAACTCATCCAATATCTTATGGTCCCCAACATTGTGTCCAAATTTTGTCTTGTTTGATTAATAATAGTAGATTCTTGAGTGTAAACAAGGATGAAAACTGCCGAAAATGGCAATTTTGTCGATTTCAAGGGCACATAACTCTCGTCTTTCTCGTCAGATCAGACTGAAAATCGAAGTCATCCGAGATCTTATGGTCTCCAACATCATTTCCAAGTTTTGTCTTGATTGATCAATAATTGTAGATGCTAGAGTGTTAACAAGGTCAAAACTAGCTATTTTTTACGTTCAAGGGCAAATAACTCCAGACTTCCAGGTCCGATCAGGCCCATAATCGAACTCATCCGAGAACTTATGACCATACTTGCTTTGACCAAGTTTGATTAAGATTGGCCAACTTTTGTGGATGCTAGAGTGTTAATACCAAATTGTTGACAGACGGACAGACGGACAGACAGACGGACGGACGGACGACGGACATTGAGTGACCACAATAGCTCACCTTGAGCACTTCGTGCTCAGGTGAGCTAATAAACTGACCAACTATCCAACACTTGCTAAACAATATACCCCTATTTTCTTCGAAAGCATAATAAATTTTAATAGAAATACAGACATACACTATTATTACATTAGAGCTGCTTTCAAAACAGGCTCTGCTAACTAGCTTGAGGTCATTTGATTGTTTAAATTAGCTTATCACACCATTTTTAACAGATTTTCAGACATATCATGGGGACTTGGGACCAAACCATGGATTTCTGTTGTTTCTTTCATAAATATACCTCAACATCCTTTGTTTTCGCCCCGAATCTTTTCTAAAAGGGACATCAATACCAGGACTTGTGAAAGGGTTATTTACCGATATAGTATTGAGAAAGTCAAACAATTTTTCTTGCCCCTTTGATAAACAAGACAACTGTCTCATACCTACCAACATAGTAAGAATATACAGAGCTACAAATTAGTGGTGAGGGTAAAGATTTACTTTAACCCTTTCCCAAACACCAAAATTTTAGGGCTATCCTCTTCAACAAGAGGACTATGATGGTCCTATATCGCTCACCTGAACCAAAATGATATGAGCAACACTTTTGTTCAATTCAATTTAAAACATTTATGACTGTAAGACTGAAAACTAACTTATAGTCGATAACTTTGTGAAAATCAAACTCATCTGAGATCTTATGGTGCCAAACATTGTGTCCAGGTTTTTCTTGATTGATAAATAATCACAGATTCTAGAGTATAAACAAGGTTGAAAACAGCCAAAGACGGTAATTTTTTCAAATTCAAGGGCACACAATTCTCGACTTTCTGATCACATCAGACTGAAAATCTACCTCATCCAAGATATTATGGTCTCCAACATAGTGTCCAAGATTTGTCTTGATTGGTCAATAATTGAAGATTCTAGAGTGTAAACAAGATCGAAAAACAGCCAGAAACGGCTATTTTGTTAAAATTCAAGGGCACATAACTCTCAACTTTCTGATCGGATCAGAATGAAAATCAAACTCATCTGACATATTATGGTCCAAAACATTGTGTCCAAGTTTTGTCTTGATTGATTGATAATTGTAGATTCTAGAGTGTAAACAAGGTCGAAAACAGCCGAAAAAGACAATTTTATCAAATTCAAGGGCACATAACTCTCGTCTTTCTGGTCATATCACACTAAAAATCAAACTCATCCGAAATCTTATCCTCTCAAACATTGTGTCCAAGATTTGTCTTGATTGGACAATAATTGAAAATTCTAGAGTGTAAACAAGGTCGAAAACAGTCAAAAACGACAATTTTGTCAAATTCAAGGGCACATAACTATTGACTTTCTTGTCTATTCAGATTGAAAATTCTAGTCATCTGAGATCTTATGATCTCTAACATTGTGTCCAAGTTTTGTCTTGAATGATTGATAAATGTAGATTCTAGAGTGTAAACAATGTCGAAAACAGCCGAAAATGACAATTTTATCAAATTCAAGGGCACGTAACTCTTGTCTTTTTGTCAGATCACACTGAAAATCGAACTCATCCAAAATCTCATGGTCTCAAACATTGTGTCCAAGATTTGTCTTGATTGGTCAATAATTGTAGATTCTAGAGTGTAAAAAAGGTCGAAAACAGTCAAAAACGACAATTTTGTCAAATTCAAGGGCACCTAACTCTCTTCTTTCTGGTCAGATCACACTGAAAATCACACTCATCCAAGATCTTATGGTCTCAAACATTGTGTCCAAGATTTGTCTTGATTGGACAATAATTGAAAATTCTAGAGTGTAAACAAGGTTGAAAACAGTCAAAAACGACAATTTTGTCAAATTCAAGGGCACATAAGTCTCGACTTTCTTGTCTAATCAGATTGAAAATTCAACTCATCCGAGATCTTATGATCTCCAACATTGTGTCCAAGTTTTGTCTTGATTGATTAATAAATGTAGATTCTAGAGTATAAACAATGTCGAAAACAGCCGAAAATGACAATTTTATCAAATTCAAGGGCACGTAACTCTAGTCTTTTTTGTCAGATCACACTGAAAATCAAACTCATCCAAGATCTTATGGTCTCAAACATTGTGTCCAAGATTTGTCTTGATTGGTCAATAATTGTAGATTCTAGAGTGTAAACAAGGTCGAAAACAGTCAAAAACGACAATTTTGTCAAATTCAAGGGCACATAACTCTCGACTTTCTCGTCTAATCAGACTGAAAATTAAACTCATCTGAGATCTTATGGTCTCCATCATTGTGTTCAAGATTTGTCTTGATTGGTCAATAATTGTAGATTCTAGAGTGTAAACAAGGTCGAAAACGGTCGAAAACGGCAATTTTGATAAGTTCAAGGGCACATAACTTTTGACTTTTTCATCTGATCTGACTGAAAATCGAACTCATCCAAGATCCTATAGTCTCCAATATTATATCCAAGTTTTGTATTGATTGGGCAATAATTGTAGATGCTAGAGTGTAAACAAAGTTAAAAACAGCATTTTTCGTCATTCAGGGGCAGATAACTCCACACTTTCTGGTCCGATCTGGCCCATAATCGAACTCATTCGAGAACTTATGACCATACTTGTTTTGACAAAGTTTGGTCAAGATTGACTAATATTTGTGGATGCTAGAGTGTAAACACCAAATTGTGGACAGACGGACAGACGGACAGACGGACAGACGGACGGACGACGGACAAAAAGCGATCACAATAGCTCACCTCGAGCACTTCGTGCTCAGGTGAGCTAAAAACTGCCACAAATGATAAAATGGATGTTATTAATGATAGGAATTGTGTAAAATATGGCACAGAAAATATTGAGACGAAAGGAGAAACTGCTGGTTATCAGCAGTTTTTTCTTTTGTTTCAATGTTTTCCCAAGCCTATTCTATTAAGGACGTCAAAACCAGGGCCCCGTATTACTAAACATCTTACGATCAAGCTTTTGTGTAAACTGTGTAACAAGACATCTGATTGCACGAGAAATCCGACTGAGCCAAGCAGGGCTGTTGTTACAAGTAATTATGCAAAAATCAAACGTATGATCGTTAGTAATACGGGCCCCAGGTCTTGTTTGGTTAAAACCATATGTTGTGGTGGTTCCGATGAGTACCCACAACATAGGGTTTGATGAAAAATAAATTAGATATTACATTTTGAAATACATTCACTTCCTCTTATATGTAGCTCTGATTATTCATTTTACCTCAGTGTTTCCATTCACGCCAAATTGTGCGTGAAACATGCATATTTGAAAGAAATAACGTACAAAATTACTATCCCGTACGTGATATCACGCACAAAAATTTGGATCAGCATCTTCAGGCGCCAGTCATTAATAGATCTAGATCTAAATCAAACAATTCCGAAAGTGAAACTAACAAAGGAAACTAGAGTGAATCTGTGTTACTCATATGCAATGATTTGAGCGAGATCAAAAACACCGCAAACACAGTCAATTGATGACATAGTCATTCCAGTTTCAATATAATCACATGATGTTTACGCACCCCAATAAGGTTACGTTTTACTATGATTTGTTTACAAAAGTCACGCATGCCAGAAAGCGCTGGAAATGGGGTGAAGCAATGAAAACAACACGCTATCTACGAAGTAAATACACTGACGTTAGATAGTTTTAGCACCGACGCGTTGTCTCTTTCTGTCATGCCGTCTCGCGATTACACAAATTGAGTCTTGATTACACAAAAGAATTCTGTGTGCTTGCTTGACCGTTTAGACAGCAAATCTATCTTTCGAATTAAATAAAAAGTAAGTGTTGACAGTAATGTTAATCGGCGATTGATTTATCATTTACGGTAAACAAGAGGACCATGATGGTCCTTAATCGCTCACCTGCACCTAGATAGAATGAAAGTCCCAATATTGTCAAGTTCAAGAGCACATAATTTAAGATGCGAGATTATGATCCAGATGAAAACTGCTTTCATAATCTTGAATGATCAATATTTGTAGCTGTTACAGTAAAAACAAAGTGGAAGAAAACAACAATTTTGTCACAGTCAAGGGCACATAACTCTGTTCTGATAAAGATATTCTCATCAACATTCTGTCCAAGTTTTTTAATTGGTTAATATTTATTGCTGTTTGAGAGAAAACAAAGTCGAAAACAACAATTTTGTAACCATCAAAGGCACACAACTCTGTTTTTTTTGTCCAATCAATCTGACAAATTAAAACATTAAAGATATTATGGTCAACAACATTGTGACCAAGTTGTGTCTTGATTGGTCCATATTTGTTTGTTAGAGAGAAAACAGTAATTTTATGAAATAAAAGGGCCAATAACTCTTGTTTTTCTGGCCAAATCAAGCTGAAAATTTAACTCATCAAGGATCTTATAGTCACCAACATTGTGGCCAAGTTTTGTCTTGATTAGTCAATAAATGTAGATGCTACAGTGTAAACAAAGTCGAAAACAGCAATTTTGTCAAATTCAAGGGCAAATAACTCCAGACTTCCTGTTCTTATCACACTGAAAATCGAACTCATCCAAGATCTTATAGTAACCAACATTGTGGCAAAGTAGATGCTAGAGTGGTAACAAAGTCAAAACAAGCCATTTTTGACGTTCAAGGGCACATAACTCCAGACTTCCTAATCAGATCTGACTCAAAATCAAACTCATACGAGAACTTATGGTCATACATGTTTTGACCAAGTTTGGTTAAGATTGGTCAATATTTGTAGATACCAGAGTGGTAACAAAGTCAAAACTAGCCATTTTTGACGTTCAAGGGCACATAACTCTGGACTTTCTGGTCCGATCTGACTCAAAATCGAACTCATCCGAGGACTTATGGTCATACATGTTTTGACCAAGTTTGGTAAAGATTGGTCAATATTTGTAGATACTAGAGTGGTAACAAAGTCAAAACTAGCCATTTTTGACGTTCAAGGGCACATAACTCTGGACTTCCTGGTCCGATCTGATTCAAAATCGAACTCATCCGAGAACTTATGGTCATACATGTTTTGACCAAGTTTGGTCAAGATTGGTCAATATTTGTGGATGCTAGAGTGGTAACAACAAATTGTGGACAGACGGACGGACGGACAGACGGACGGACAGACGGACGGACAAAAAGCGACCACAATAGCTCACCTTGAGCACTTCGTGCTCAGGTGAGCTAAAAATGGAGTCAAGTCTGAGCCACATTCTATTTTTTGACCCACTTTTTTTTTTTTAAATTGTCGCCTTACTCGCCTATAGTAGATGGCTTTTGAAGTGGTGATCGCCAGCGCAAGCCCTGTCTGTTATTTATACCTAAGAAACAAAACAAAAATGCAATTTTTTGTGTATTTTGATATAATTTTCAGAAACTATCTAAGATTCCTGAAAAAAAACGATACTTCCAAATCGTACCATGATATGTATCGTTGGCGAAGGATATCGGAATATAACGATAATTGCGCAAAAACAATTTTAATAAGCGTGCATTGCAAATTATATTTCATTGTTTTATTGGGTTTTACCCCTATTTTCTGTCCCATACCCCCATTTTTCAATGACAAAGCGTGCAAAACCCCTAAATAAAAATCCGAGTGGAAACACTGTACCTTTAAGTGAATGATTTTGGCTTTTTGAGGTACATATTAATCTGCTGATCCCATCTATAACTTGACTTCTGGATTCTGATTCTTTGGATTTCTTCCCTATACGAACTGAAAGATGCAACAAATATACATTGCCTTAGCAAGTTATATTCAACAATTTTAAGATCAAATTAAGAATTCTTCAAACAAATTTCCATGTTGAACCTTTTAATATGAGACCTAGCTTAAAAGTTGTTTTAGAAAAGGTTTGAGAAACGATTGGTATTACCATTACCAACAATTTTCCCTTAAGCCTAAATATATTCTATGCTACATTGTTCATGAATCTTATCTTTATCAATACTTTTGTTAGCTATGCCAACCACTTCCAATTGAATTCTTAATTTTGATATTTGAGAAAAACAATGAATTATACATACAAATTCACCTCTAATGTCATGCATCACTTACTCTTTTGTTTCTTTTCCCGCGTTACTGCCGTCAGAGAGAACGGTACAGACTGGTTTTCCGTCAGTGTACTGGACAACTGTCTGGTGACCTGTAACATCTTGAACGCGGACTTGAGTGAGGATTTGTTCCCATCACGTTTACTGGATTTATCTCCTTTGTCTGTAGTGTCGAGTTTGTTGACAATCATCCAGTAGTCTATGTGTAACTCAACATACTCCCGCGGTGTGTATGAACCCATAGAGGGAGCAGTAGATGTTGTGGGGGTTTGGCTGAAATTAACAATAACAGTCCTTTATAAGACATTTCCGGAAAATATCTTCTTGCCTTAGCAGGCTGAATTTAATAGAGTATCTTTTAATGGAAATATATGTCTGAGAAATGATTAATCTTTAGCCATTTTCTGTGTAAATTGATTGAAAGGGGAGAACCAAAATGTATGTGTCTTGGGCTGGATACCTACCTTAAGAGAGTGGTTCCCCCTACATTAGGAGAGTTAGGGGGTGTATGTACTTGTTTCTCTGCGTACACTGACTGAGGGGGTGAGCTAGACAATGTGGGGGTGGTCACCGGGGTACTTTCATCTAGATCTATAGATGCACTCATTACATCTGCCGTGGCGATCTTTATCTCCTGATGATAGAAGAAATACACACAACGATGATAAATATAATTTCACTTACAATTCAAAATCCTTTATTGGCTGTCACCCGTTCTTGGGTAACATCAGCAAAAAACAATTCACAATAACATTCATATGTGACAAAGTAAATTGTTTAAAAACAAAACATGTTACAATGATCTTCATAATAAATATAAGATTACTCTGCTAGTAATTAAATACAGGAATTACAACATGCCTACCTGTTAACCATTCATTAATTTTTAAAAGAGGCATTTTCTCTGATAATAGATAGATTGGTTCTGATAAGAAACAATTGGGACAGCTAGACCTTGATGAAGTTTTACCTTTCTGTGTAATAATATTGCAACAAAAGTAATGATAAATATAAACACTTACACTAAGAAATGGTATAAATACTTGTGAAGATTCATCCTCAGATCTGAAAAATCCAAAAGTAGATCTTAACCCATTACCAGACGGCAAAATTTTAGGGTGATCCACTTAAAAAACTGCCACAAATGACAAAATGGATGTTATTAGAGATAAGATTTGTGTAAAATAAGACACAGAAAATATTGAGACAAAAGGAGAAACTGCTGGTTATCAGCAGTTTCTTCTTTTGTCTCAATGTTTTCCCAAGCCCTTTCTATTAGGGACGTCTAAACCAGGTCTTGTTTGTGAAAGGGTTAACCCTTGTCATGCTAATTCTTAACAAGCAGGCAGTACAGAATAAGGCTAAACTGCACATATGTACAGGCTGGTCTTGTTCTATTCTGCTTGCCAAAGTGTGCGGAATATTCCTATATAAGCATGAATAGGGTTATCTTTCACAAAAACATTGGTTATAATTCACTGATTGGGATAGTCAATATTAGTTTATGTCAGACAATGTAAAAAAAAAAAAAAATGCCAAATGCTGTAAAAGTTCATTGCTTAAAGGTTGAAATTATTTGTGCACAAAATATAAAGCCCTACACTTTTTTTTCTTATTTACATAATGCTTTAAGCATAACTTCTTTGTTAATACCAACTCCTGTAACATTACTGGTATTCAAGGGTCATATACATCCCTGAAAGGCTGAAAATTCTTTAAAACTTTACAAGTATTTGTCAATTGCAGCAATTCCTCATTGTCACTACAAAGCCAATCACATAATTTGCAATGTCTTAATCTTGCATTAATGAATTATGATGTCCAAGTTTACACATATTTCTATACATTAACCCTTTCTCTACATTAACAAGACCTGGTTTTGACGTCCCTAATGAAAATTGCTTGGGAAAACATTGAGCCAAAAGAAGAAACTCCTGATAACCAGCAGTTTCTCATTTTGCCTCAATATTTTCTGTGCTATATTATAGACAACAAGAGCTGTCACTGTAAGATGACAATGCCCCCGACACCGCTTTGATTTTAAATTGTGGCCAATCTATGTTCAAGGTCAAGGTCATCCAGGGGTCAAGGTCACCAAAGTATGTGCCTACAGAAAGGTAATGTACCAAGGAATGTTGTGGTAAAGTATGAAGCGAATATGTTTAGTAATAAGGAAGTTACGGCCAATGTTAAAGTTTTTGGACGGAATGACGGACGGACAGACAGACAGACGGACAGACAGACGGACGGACAAGTCAAATTTATGATGCCTCCCTATCGGGGGCATAACAAGAGCTGTCACTGTAAGATGACAATGCCCCCGACACCGCTTTGATTTTAAATTGTGGCCAATCTATGTTCAAGGTCAAGGTCATCCAGGGGTCAAGGTCACCAAAGTATGTGCCTACAGAAAGGTAATGTACCAAGGAATGTTGTGGTAAAGTATGAAGCGAATATGTTTAGTAATAAGGAAGTTACGGCCAATGTTAAAGTTTTTGGACGGAATGACGGACGGACAGACAGACAGACGGACAGACAGACGGACGGACGGACGGACAAGTCAAATTTATGATGCCTCCCTATCGGGGGCATAAAAACATGAGTCTTGATGTCTGCAGCAACTTTCAAAATAGAACGGTCTAAAATTTTCTTGTTTGGGAAAGGGTTATACATACCCTCTAGCTTTACACATAATCATGGCCTCAGCTATAGGTATATGTGTACAGTTATTGACATATATCAGCATAGAGACATATACATACCCTCTAGCTTTACACATAATCATGGCCTCAGCTATAGGTATATGTGTACAATTATTGACATATATCAGCATAGAGACATATACATACCCTCTAGCTTTACACATAATCATGGCCTCAGCTATAGGTATATGTGTACAATTATTGACATAAATCAGCATAGAGACATATACATACCCTATAGCTTTACACATAATCATGGTCTCAGCTATAGGTATATGTGTACAATTATTGACATAAATCAGCATAGAGACATATACATACCCTCTAGCTTTACACATAATCATGGTCTCAGCTATAGGTATATGTGTGCAATTATTGACATATATCAGCATAGAGACATATACATACCCTCTAGCTTTACACATAATCATGGCCTCAGCTATAGGTATATGTGTACAATTATTGACATAAATCAGCATATAGACATATACATACCCTCTAGCTTTACACATAATCATGGCCTCAGCTATAGTTATATGTGTACAATTATTGACATATATCAGCATAGAGACATATACATACCCTCTAGCTTTACACATAATCATGGCCTCAGCTATAGGTATATGTGTACAATTATTGACATAAATCAGCATAGAGACATATACATACCCTCTAGCTTTACACATAATCATGGTCTCAGCTATAGGTATATGTGTACAATTATTGACATAAATCAGCATAGAGACATATACATACCCTCTAGCTTTACACATAATCATGGCCTCAGCTATAGGTACATGTGTACAATTATTGACATATATCAGCATAGAGACATATACATACCCTCTAGCTTTACACATAATCATGGCCTCAGCTATAGGTATATGTGTACAATTATTGGCTGTAGATAGGTACTTTGACACACGATTTAATATCTCCTGGGATTCTGCAAATGAAATAACAAACAGGACTTGTTAAAACGGGAATTAAATATCAACAATAAAATCATATCATGCAATCAATAAGCTATTCAAAATGATTCTGATAAAATCATTCAAGCTATTTGGATCCTTGATATAGATTTTTCAGAGATGTTTTCAAGTACAGGCATAAAAAAGAGGCAGATTCTCTGAAAATCTCCAATAGTTGCATTAAGACAAAGACTCTAATAACAATTTCTGCATTAGAAAAATTGCATTGATTTATCAAAAGCAGTTTTAATTCTTAAGAAATTATCATTGAAGAGAATACAATTTAAGACAAAATGTGAATATCGTCGAACATTCAAGAAATATCATCTATGCCAAAACATTGCTCAAATCTCTTTTAACCCTTTCCCAAACAAGACCTGGTTTTGACATCCCTAATAAAAATAGCTTGGGAAAATATTGAAACAAAAGAAGAAACTGCTGATAATCAGCAGTTTCTACTTTTGTCTCAATATTTTCTGTGCCATTTTTTACACAAATGGTATCTTAAATAACTTCCATTTTGTCATTTGTGGCAGTTTTTGAAGTGTATAATCCTAAAATTCTGCCGTTTGGAAAAGGGTCAACTCTATTTGCAATCATTGCCTAACTCTAAGTATAACAGCCTTGTACAATTATAGAAGAATAAATTTGTCCTTACCAAGTTTGTTAGAGTCTATTTTATCCACAAATGTATCTCTCCACATTAAATCATTAAACAAACTATGATAGGTGGGGCACCTAACCATGTATTCATGATGATAACATTACTTACAAAGTTTGTTTGAGTCTGTTTTATCCACAAATGTATCTCTCGACATAGAATCATTAAACAAACTATGATAGGTGGGGCATCTAACCATGTATTCATGATGATAACATTACTTACCAAGTTTGTTTGAGTCTGTTTTATCCACAAATGTGTCTCTCCACATAGAATCATTAAACAAACTATGATACGTGGTGTCTATTTGAGACAGGTACTTCCCTAAACTACTGTTACCTGTGAACATAGATATAATATTTAATCCAGATAAGCAAGTCATGTGTGTCACGTATGCAGTGACATCAACATTGTGTAGCTTGTCCAAAAACACATGATTTCAAAGATTTGTTAGCAGAATCAATTTAACCGTTACAAATTCTTTGACATTGATTTAGGGAAGGAGAAAAATAATGATGTTAAACACGAATAGACAATCAGGCACCTGTGGTACAGAGTTTATGCAACTTTGGTCGCCAATGACCGGCATAAATCTTGCAGATTGCATCAAACACCATTCAGAGAGGATAGTTTCATAGCGAAATCCTGCCAATGTATCAGACATCTGTCTTGTAAGAAGTAAGCATGACTCCTCCAAGACGTCACAGGGGCTACATTTAGTGACCAGACTGTCCGGAGCAGGCCTCACACAGCTGGCATCAAAGCCTGCCAAACTTAAGCAAATGATGTTGAGGCATTGACAGGCAAGGCGTCAGTGGGTATGGACTCATTGATATTGAACCAGGTGACCGTGGAGTGATAACAAAAGACTTTGGAAAACAAGTTTTCAGACAGACAGACGCACACAAGTAAAACAATATATCTTTCGATACAGGGGCATGAAAATGTAAAATTTCAATCAATTGAAGCTGTCATCTGCAACACCTATGAGTTTGGACCAGTCTAAAATATTGCTGTCTATTAATGGGTTAACTTACCAAAAGGTATAACAAGAAAGCGTATGTAGTTTTGCCAGTCTGGAGATTTGGCTGAAAACTGTTCCACATAGGGCCGTAATACTGAATTTATGAACGCATCTCCACCGGATATCCCCACTTTTACTGGCGCTGGACTTCGTGAATTATAATTACAACTGCAAGAAAGTTAAAAATAATTATATAGATAATACACATTATAAACATCTACATGTATACTTAAAATACTGTTTTATACTATACATGTATATTCAAACAAGAATTCATGCAAAATAGCATTTTTTCTAAGTACTTTAATGAGTTTGCATGGTTTAAATAATAAAGGAACGCATAAAACCAGACTTTCTTGGGTTATATATTGTTGATTTCTTTGCTTTCGGATACAGAAGGGCAAAGGATTGGCGGATTTAAAGAAGCTTAACCAAACTTGAAACCTTGAGAAACAAGAAAATTCTTTGAATTAATGTCCCCCGCCGAAAAAGTAACTCTGAATTTAATGGTCCAACTGGGTGACCCCGATGATATGTACATCTTCTTGAAGTTAAGCTTTCCACAGTTTCTTTGAAATCCAGTCAATGGTTTCCAAGAAATAGCGCGGAAACGCAACTGGGACAGACAGATGGATGGACAGAAGGGAGGACGGACGATGCAAAAACAATATCCCCCCATGATTTCATCGGCGGGAGATAATTATGATGAAAAGAGCCTCATTGACTCACAATTTTTGTATTTTTGACACTTGGAAGTTGAATGCAGCTCTAATATCAGCCATATTTACTCAAACTTTTTGTATTTTTGACACTAGGAAGTTAAATGCAGCTCTAACATTAGTCATATTTACTCACATTTTTTGTATTTCCAACAGTAGGAAGTTAAATACAGCTCTAACATTAGTCATATTTACTCAAATTTTTTGTATTTTTGACACTAGGAAGTTAAGTGCAGCTCTAACATCAGTCATATTTACTCACAATTTTTGTATTTTTGACACTAGAAAGTTAAATGCAGCTCTAACATTAGTCATATTTACTCACAATTTTTGTATTTTTGACACTAGAAAGTTAAATGCAGCTCTAACATTAGTCATATTTACTCACAATTTTTGTATTTTTGACACTAGGAAGTTAAATGCAGCTCTAACATTAGTCATATTTACTCACAATTTTTGTATTTTTGACACTAGGAAGTTAAATGCAGCTCTAACATCAGCCTCTGAGCATGTACATATAACCCGCAATTGTTTCTCTTGTAACTTTTGCACTAATAACTGGAATAGAGAACACATTTAACTTACAAACAAATGGCAAAACTTCCAACTTCCCTTAATGTATGACTACCAATCATCGACACTTTTTTGAAGCCCTTCAAGATAAAGTTGTCACAGACCGCTTATGCTGGCCGAATAAGTGTATAAGAAAATACATTAAGCCACCTTTTTACATGATAGACTTTTTTGTACATTGATTGAAAATGGTGTATCGAGGGCTCGGTGCAAAACTATTGTAACTACATATTTTCAAGAAATTCACTTTTTTGCATTTTCTGGATCTTAAAGAAGCAATACATTATGTGTTCTAATATTAGGTTTCAAATCTGTATACCTAAAAAGATATTTGAATTTTAAAAACATTTTTTTCCTCTTTAACTTTGAGAAAGTCAATAAGTTTTTTCCCTCTCCTGTAAAATTTTACAAAATGTAGTTACAATAGTTTTGCACCAAGCCCTCGGTATGCTCTACAGGGTTCTGCGTAGAATAATTTGAAGCCGTAGTGGCAAATTATAAGTATTGCGAATAATTGTAAATAAAAACAACAGGGAAAGAAGAAATTGCTCAATTTGAGCTTCTTTTCCCATAATGTTTTATACAGAATTTCTACATTTTAATCTAAACGAATGCATTATTTATTAGTTTTTGACATGAAATACCTCTAAATGTCTCCATTTGGTGATCATTTGAAGACATTAGCTGTAGGGGTAATTTTGAAGCAGTAGGGGCATTGCCCTAATTTACATGAAGCTGTAGTGGGGCCGATACAGCTTATTGGGCTGGGGAGAACAGTGATTAATATACGGGCATAATTACACTAATTTACATGAAGCTGTAGTGTAGCCGATACAGCTTATTGGGCTGGGGAGAACACTGCTCTAAAACATTTCATTTATCACATTCGTACAAAATTTCATTAAATTCTGACCATAAGATGAACGAAAGACACATCGCATGACATTGCTAAGTGGCCTTTGGGCAATGGAGCTAAAAATGCTGATAATCATCATTTTCTTCTTCTGCATCAATGTATTTGTGAAGCATTTTAAATTTGAGACGTCGAGGCCAAGTCTTATTTTGGGAAAAAGTCTTTTTACAAGAGCATAATAAAACCCTGTATAGTGGTACTGCGATCTACAGATTCCTACCAAAAAATAAAGACCATACTCATTTAATAATTATAGGTTATATTGGTCAAAACAAAATCATTTCAATGACAATCAGAATTGTTATGTAATATTTGTAAACAAGATGATTTGCATGTGCGTCTTTATAATAGCGTCTCTATAGTAACATGTTTTTATAGGTTAACAGATTGTTTATAAACATCAGTTCATCTCCGGACATCTGAACATCTGACTTAACTGATCCAGCAGAGCATAATAAAACATATTTATATTTATACCTGTCCTTGCCATTCTGCTGTGTTGACCAACAACAATGTTTCTAGTAATTTGGCATCAGACCCTCCCAGTACATGACTTAACTGATCCAACAGAGCATAATAAAACATTGTATTTATATTTATACCTGTCCTTGCCATTCTGCTGTGTTGACCAACAACAATGTTTCTGGTAATTTAGCATCTGACCCTCCTAGTACATGACTTAACTGATCCAACAGAGCATAATAAAACATTGTATTTATATTTATACCTGTCCTTGCCATTCTGCTGTGTTGACCAACAACAATGTTTCTGGTAATTTGGCATCAGACCCTCCCAATACATGACTTAACTGATCCAACAGAGCATAATAAAACATTGTATTTATATTTATACCTGTCCTTGCCATTCTGCGGTGTTGACCAACAACAATGTTTCTGGTAATTTAGCATCTGACCCTCCCAGTACATGACTTAATTGATCCAGCAGAGCATAATAAAACATTGTATTTATATTTATACCTGTCCTTGCCATTCTGCTGTGTTGACCAACAACAATGTTTCTGGTAATTTGGCATCCGACCCTCCCAATACATGACTTAACTGATCCAGCAGAGCATAATAAAACATTGCATTTATATTTATACCTGTCCTTGCCATTCTGCTGTGTTGACCAACAACAATGTTTCTGGTAATTTAGCATCCGACCCTCCCAGTACATGACTTAACTGATCCAGCAGAGCATAATAAAACATTGCATTTATATTTATACCTGTCCTTGCCATTCTGCTGTGTTGACCAACAACAATGTTTCTGGTAATTTAGCATCTGATCCTCCTAGTACATGACTTAACTGATCCAGCAGAGCATAATAAAACATTGCATTTATATTTATACCTGTCCTTGCCATTCTGCGGTGTTGACCAACAACAAAGTTTCTGGTAATTTAGCATCTGATCCTCCCAGTCCATGACTTAACTGATCCAGCAGAGCATAATAAAACATTGTATTTATATTTATACCTGTCCTTGCCATTCTGCAGTGTTGACCAACAACAATGTTTCTGGTAATTTAGCATCTGACCCTCCTAGTACATGACTTAACTGATCCAACAGAGCATAATAAAACATTGCATTTATATTTATACCTGTCCTTGCCATTCTGTGGTGTTGACCAACAACAATGTTTCTGGTAATTTAGCATCTGATCCTCCCACTACATGACTTAACTGATCCAGCAGAGCATAATAAAACATTGCATTTATATTTATACCTGTCCTTGCCATTCTGCTGTGTTGACCAACAACAATGTTTCTGGTAATTTAGCATCTGATCCTCCCACTACATGACTTAACTGATCCAGCAGAGCATAATAAAACATTGCATTTATATTTATACCTGTCCTTGCCATTCTGCTGTGTTGACCAACAACAATGTTTCTGGTAATTTAGCATCTGATCCTCTCAGTACATGACTTAACTGATCCAGCAGAGCATAATAAAACATTGTATTTATATTTATACCTGTCCTTGCCATTCTGCGGTGTTGACCAACAACAATGTTTCTGGTAATTTGGCATCTGACCCTCCCAGTACATGACTTAACTGATCCAGCAGAGCATAATAAAACATTGCATTTATATTTATACCTGTCCTTGCCATTCTGCTGTGTTGACCAACAACAATGTTTCTGGTAATTTAGCATCTGATCCTCCTAGTACATGACTTAACTGATCCAGCAGAGCATAATAAAACATTGTATTTATATTTATACCTGTCCTTGCCATTCTGCAGTGTTGACCAACAACAATGTTTCTGGTAATTTAGCATCTGATCCTCCCACTACATGACTTAACTGATCCAGCTGAGCATAATAAAACATTGTATTTATATTTATACCTGTCCTTGCCATTCTGCTGTGTTGACCAACAACAATGTTTCTGGTAATTTAGCATCAGACCCTCCCAGTCCATGACTTAACTGATCCAGCAGAGCATAATAAAACATTGTATTTATATCTATACCTGTCCTTGCCATTCTGCTGTGTTGACCAACAACAATGTTTCTGGTAATTTAGCATCAGACCCTCCCAGTACATGACTTAACTGATCCAGCAGAGCATAATAAAACATTGTATTTATATCTATACCTGTCCTTGCCATTCTGCTGTGTTGACCAACAACAATGTTTCTGGTAATTTAGCATCTGACCCTCCCAGTACATGACTTAACTGATCCAGCAGAGCATAATAAAACATTGTATTTATATTTATACCTGTCCTTGCCATTCTGTGGTGTTGACCAACAACAATGTTTCTGGTAATTTAGCATCTGACCCTCCCAGAACATGACTTAACTGATCCAGCTGAGCATAATAAAACATTGTATTTATATTTATACCTGTCCTTGCCATTCTGCTGTGTTGAACAACAACAATGTTTCTGGTAATTAAGCATCAGACCCTCCCAGTACATGACTTAACTGATCCAGCAGAGCATAATAAAACATTGTATTTATATTTATACCTGTCCTTGCCATTCTGCGGTGTTGACCAACAACAAAGTTTCGGGTAATTTGGCATCAGACCCTCCCAGAACATGACTTAACTGATCCAGCAGAGCATAATAAAACATTGTATTTATATTTATACCTGTCCTTGCCATTCTGCGGTGTTGACCAACAACAATGTTTCTGGTAATTTAGCATCTGACCCTCCTAGTACATGACTTAACTGATCCAGCAGAGCATAATAAAACATTGTATTTATATTTATACCTGTCCTTGCCATTCTGCTGTGTTGACCAACAACAATGTTTCTGGTAATTTAGCATCTGATCCTCCCACTACATGACTTAACTGATCCAGCAGAGCATAATAAAACATTGTATTTATATTTATACCTGTCCTTGCCATTCTGCTGTGTTGACCAACAACAATGTTTCTGGTAATTTAGCATCTGATCCTCCTAGTACATGACTTAACTGATCCAACAGAGCATAATAAAACATTGCATTTATATTTATACCTGTCCTTGCCATTCTGCTGTGTTGACCAACAACAATGTTTCTGGTAATTTGGCATCAGATCCTCCCACTACATGACTTAACTGATCCAGCTGAGCATAATAAAACATTGTATTTATATTTATACCTGTCCTTGCCATTCTGCTGTGTTGACCAACAACAATGTTTCTGGTAATTTAGCATCTGATCCTCCTAGTACATGACTTAACTGATCCAGCAGAGCATAATAAAACATTGTATTTATATTTATACCTGTCCTATCCATTCTGCGGTGTTGACCAACAACAATGTTTCTGGTAATTTGGCATCAGACCCTCCCAGTACATGACTTAACTGATCCAACAGAGCATAATAAAACATTGTATTTATATTTATACCTGTCCTTGCCATTCTGCGGTGTTGACCAACAACAATGTTTCTGGTAATTTGGCATCAGACCCTCCCAATACATGACTTAACTGATCCAGCAGAGCATAATAAAGCATATTTATATTTATACCTGTCCTTGCCATTCTGCAGTGTTGACCAACAACAATGTTTCTGGTAATTTAGCATCTGATCCTCCTAGTACATGACTTAACTGATCCAACAGAGCATAATAAAACATTGTATTTATATTTATACCTGTCCTTGCCATTCTGCAGTGTTGACCAACAACAATGTTTCTGGTAATTTGGCATCTGATCCTCCTAGTACATGACTTAACTGATCCAACAGAGCATAATAAAACATTGTATTTATATTTATACCTGTCCTTGCCATTCTGCAGTGTTGACCAACAACAATGTTTCTGGTAATTTAGCATCTGATCCTCCTAGTACATGACTTAACTGATCCAACAGAGCATAATAAAACATTGTATTTATATTTATACCTGTCCTTGCCATTCTGCTGTGTTGACCAACAACAATGTTTCTGGTAATTTGGCATCAGACCCTCCCAGTACATGACTTAACTGATCCAACAGAGCATAATAAAACATTGTATTTATATTTATACCTGTCCTTGCCATTCTGCAGTGTTGACCAACAACAATGTTTCTGGTAATTTAGCATCTGATCCTCCCACTACATGACTTAACTGATCCAGCAGAGCATAATAAAACATTGCATTTATATTTATACCTGTCCTTGCCATTCTGCTGTGTTGACCAACAACAATGTTTCTGGTAATTTGGCATCTGATCCTCCTAGTACATGACTTAACTGATCCAGCAGAGCATAATAAAACATTGCATTTATATTTATACCTGTCCTTGCCATTCTGCAGTGTTGACCAACAACAATGTTTCTGGTAATTTGGCATCAGACCCTCCCAGTACATGACTTAACTGATCCAACAGAGCATAATAAAACATTATATTTATATTTATACCTGTCCTTGCCATTCTGCAGTGTTGACCAACAACAATGTTTCTGGTAATTTGGCATCTGACCCTCCCAGTACATGACTTAACTGATCCAGCAGAGCATAATAAAACATTGTATTTATATTTATACCTGTCCTTGCCATTCTGTGGTGTTGACCAACAACAATGTTTCTGGTAATTTAGCATCTGATCCTCCCACTACATGACTTAACTGATCCAGCAGAGCATAATAAAGCATATTTATATTTATACCTGTCCTTGCCATTCTGCGGTGTTGACCAACAACAAAGTTTCTGGTAATTTGGCATCAGACCCTCCCAGTGCATGACTTAACTGATCCAGCAGAGCATAATAAAACATTGTATTTATATTTATACCTGTCCTTGCCATTCTGCTGTGTTGAACAACAACAATGTTTCTGGTAATTTGGCATCAGACCCTCTCAGTACATGACTTAACTGATCCAGCAGAGCATAATAAAACATTGTATTTATATTTATACCTGTCCTTGCCATTCTGCAGTGTTGACCAACAACAATGTTTCTGGTAATTTAGCATCAGACCCTCCCAGTACATGACTTAACTGATCCAGCAGAGCATAATGAAACGTTGTATTTATATTTATACCTGTCCTTGCCATTCTGTGGTGTTGACCAACAACAATGTTTCTGGTAATTTAGCATCCGACCCTCCCAGTACATGACTTAACTGATCCAACAGAGCATAATAAAACATTGCATTTATATTTATACCTGTCCTTGCCATTCTGCAGTGTTGACCAACAACAATGTTTCTGGTAATTTGGCATCAGACCCTCCCAGTACATGACTTAACTGATCCAGCAGAGCATAATAAAACATTGTATTTATATTTATACCTGTCCTTGCCATTCTGCGGTGTTGACCAACAACAATGTTTCTGGTAATTTAGCATCTGATCCTCCCAGTACATGACTTAACTGATCCAACAGAGCATAATAAAACATTGTATTTATATTTATACCTGTCCTTGCCATTCTGCTGTGTTGACCAACAACAATGTTTCTGGTAATTTGGCATCTGACCCTCCCAGTACATGACTTAACTGATCCAACAGAGCATAATAAAACATTGTATTTATATTTATACCTGTCCTTGCCATTCTGCTGTGTTGACCAACAACAATGTTTCGGGTAATTTAGCATCTGATCCTCCCACTACATGACTTAACTGATCCAACAGAGCATAATAAAACATTGTATTTATATTTATACCTGTCCTTGCCATTCTGCGGTGTTGACCAACAACAATGTTTCTGGTAATTTAGCATCCGACCCTCCCAGTACATGACTTAACTGATCCAACAGAGCATAATAAAACATTGCATTTATATTTATACCTGTCCTTGCCATTCTGCAGTGTTGACCAACAACAATGTTTCTGGTAATTTAGCATCTGACCCTCCCAGTACATGACTTAACTGATCCAACAGAGCATAATAAAACATTGTATTTATATTTATACCTGTCCTTGCCATTCTGCAGTGTTGACCAACAACAATGTTTCTGGTAATTTAGCATCCGACCCTCCCAGTACATGACTTAACTGATCCAACAGAGCATAATAAAACATTGCATTTATATTTATACCTGTCCTTGCCATTCTGCTGTGTTGACCAACAACAATGTTTCTGGTAATTTAGCATCTGATCCTCCCACTACATGACTTAACTGATCCAGCTGAGCATAATAAAACATTGCATTTATATTTATACCTGTCCTTGCCATTCTGCTGTGTTGACCAACAACAACGTTTCTGGTAATTTAGCATCTGATCCTCCCACTACATGACTTAACTGATCCAGCTGAGCATGATAAAACATTGCATTTATATTTATACCTGTCCTTGCCATTCTGCTGTGTTGACCAACAACAATGTTTCTGGTAATTTAGCATCTGATCCTCCTAGTACATGACTTAACTGATCCAGCAGAGCATAATAAAACATTGTATTTATATTTATACCTGTCCTTGCCATTCTGCTGTGTTGACCAACAACAATGTTTCTGGTAATTTAGCATCTGACCCTCTCAGTACATGACTTAACTGATCCAGCAGAGCATAATAAAACATTGTATTTATATTTATACCTGTCCTTGCCATTCTGCTGTGTTGACCAACAACAATGTTTCTGGTAATTTAGCATCTGATCCTCCCAGTACATGACTTAACTGATCCAGCAGAGCATAATAAAACATTGTATTTATATTTATACCTGTCCTTGCCATTCTGCGGTGTTGACCAACAACAATGTTTCTGGTAATTTAGCATCCAGCAGAGCATAATAAAACATTGTATTTATACTTATACCTGTCCTTGCCATTCTGCTGTGTTGACCAACAACAATGTTTCTGGTAATTTAGCATCCGACCCTCCCAGTACATGACTTAACTGATCCAGCTGAGCATAATAAAACATTGTATTTATATTTATACCTGTCCTTGCCATTCTGCGGTGTTGACCAACAACAATGTTTCTGGTAATTTAGCATCTGACCCTCCCAGTACATGACTTAACTGATCCAGCTGAGCATAATAAAACATTGTATTTATATTTATACCTGTCCTTGCCATTCTGCGGTGTTGACCAACAACAATGTTTCTGGTAATTTAGCATCTGATCCTCCCACTACATGACTTAACTGATCCAGCTGAGCATAATAAAACATTGTATTTATATTTATACCTGTCCTTGCCATTCTGCTGTGTTGACCAACAACAATGTTTCTGGTAATTTAGCATCTGATCCTCCTAGTACATGACTTAACTGATCCAGCAGAGCATAATAAAGCATATTTATATTTATACCTGTCCTTGCCATTCTGCGGTGTTGACCAACAACAATGTTTCTGGTAATTTAGCATCTGATCCTCCTAGTACATGACTTAACTGATCCAGCAGAGCATAATAAAACATTGCATTTATATTTATACCTGTCCTTGCCATTCTGCGGTGTTGACCAACAACAATGTTTCTGGTAATTTAGCATCTGATCCTCCTAGTACATGACTTAATTGATCCAACAGAGCATAATAAAACATTGCATTTATATTTATACCTGTCCTTGCCATTCTGTGGTGTTGACCAACAACAATGTTTCTGGTAATTTGGCATCTGACCCTCCCAGTACATGACTTAACTGATCCAGCAGAGCATAATAAAACATTGTATTTATATTTATACCTGTCCTTGCCATTCTGCGGTGTTGACCAACAACAATGTTTCTGGTAATTTAGCATCCGACCCTCCCAGAACATGACTTAACTGATCCAACAGAGCATAATAAAACATTGCATTTATATTTATACCTGTCCTTGCCATTCTGCGGTGTTGACCAACAACAATGTTTCTGGTAATTTGGCATCAGACCCTCCCAGTACATGACTTAACTGATCCAGCAGAGCATAATAAAACATTGTATTTATATTTATACCTGTCCTTGCAATTCTGCTGTGTTGACCAACAACAATGTTTCTGGTAATTTAGCATCTGATCCTCCCACTACATGACTTAACTGATCCAGCAGAGCATAATAAAACATTGCATTTATATTTATACCTGTCCTTGCCATTCTGCTGTGTTGACCAACAACAATGTTTCTGGTAATTTAGCATCCGACCCTCCCAGTACATGACTTAACTGATCCAGCAGAGCATAATAAAACATTGTATTTATATTTATACCTGTCCTTGCCATTCTGCAGTGTTGACCAACAACAATGTTTCTGGTAATTTAGCATCTGATCCTCCTAGTACATGACTTAACTGATCCAGCAGAGCATAATAAAACATTGTATTTATATTTATACCTGTCCTTGCCATTCTGCTGTGTTGACCAACAACAATGTTTCTGGTAATTTGGCATCAGACCCTCCCAGGACATGACTTAACTGATCCAACAGAGCATAATAAAACATTGCATTTATATTTATACCTGTCCTTGCCATTCTGCGGTGTTGACCACCAACAATGTTTCTGGTAATTTAGCATCTGATCCTCCCAGTACATGACTTAACTGATCCAACAGAGCATAATAAAACATTGTATTTATATTTATACCTGTCCTTGCCATTCTGCTGTGTTGACCAACAACAATGTTTCTGGTAATTTAGCATCTGATCCTCCCAGTACATGACTTAACTGATCCAGCAGAGCATAATAAAACATTGTATTTATATTTATACCTGTCCTTGCCATTCTGCTGTGTTGACCAACAACAATGTTTCTGGTAATTTAGCATCAGACCCTCCCAGTACATGACTTAACTGATCCAACAGAGCATAATAAAACATTGTATTTATATTTATACCTGTCCTTGCCATTCTGCTGTGTTGACCAACAACAATGTTTCTGGTAATTTAGCATCTGATCCTCCCAGTACATGACTTAACTGATCCAACAGAGCATAATAAAACATTGTATTTATATTTATACCTGTCCTTGCCATTCTGCTGTGTTGACCAACAACAATGTTTCTGGTAATTTAGCATCTGATCCTCCCAGTACATGACTTAACTGATCCAACAGAGCATAATAAAACATTGTATTTATATTTATACCTGTCCTTGCCATTCTGCTGTGTTGACCAACAACAATGTTTCTGGTAATTTAGCATCTGATCCTCCCAGTACATGACTTAACTGATCCAACAGAGCATAATAAAACATTGTATTTATATTTATACCTGTCCTTGCCATTCTGCTGTGTTGACCAACAACAATGTTTCTGGTAATTTAGCATCTGATCCTCCCAGTACATGACTTAACTGATCCAACAGAGCATAATAAAACATTGTATTTATATTTATACCTGTCCTTGCCATTCTGCTGTGTTGACCAACAACAATGTTTCTGGTAATTTAGCATCTGACCCTCCCAGTACATGACTTAACTGATCCAACAGAGCATAATAAAACATTGCATTTATATTTATACCTGTCCTTGCCATTCTGCTGTGTTGACCAACAACAATGTTTCTGGTAATTTAGCATCTGATCCTCCTAGTACATGACTTAACTGATCCAGCAGAGCATAATAAAACATTGTATTTATATTTATACCTGTCCTTGCCATTCTGCTGTGTTGACCAACAACAATGTTTCTGGTAATTTAGCATCCGACCCTCCTAGTACATGACTTAACTGATCCAGCAGAGCATAATAAAACATTGCATTTATATTTATACCTGTCCTTGCCATTCTGCGGTGTTGACCAACAACAATGTTTCTGGTAATTTGGCATCCAGCAGAGCATAATAAAACATTGTATTTATATTTATACCTGTCCTTGCCATTCTGCGGTGTTGACCAACAACAATGTTTCTGGTAATTTAGCATCCGACCCTCCCAGTCCATGACTTAACCCTTTCGTTTGCAGAATTATTTCCCAGAAATGACTTTTTCCCTATTTCCAAGCACTTCGTGTATACACATGCCTAATAAATAGATTTTACTTGCAGAATATCCGTAAACCTATATATCATTGGAAAGGTTATTCAATTTCCTTTAACAATATGATAAATAACTAATAGAAAATTTGCACCTCATTAAAATCTCGACCTCTAGCCCCATGACCCCTGTCAGGCCTTCTGCCACGACCCCCGACCACCCCCACCCCTACGATTTGAGACTGGATTCGGTTTAGGGTTATTGGAATCACTATCGGAGTCACTATTCGAAGTCTCCAAACATTTCTAATGTTCAAATCACCTTTTTATCCCCCAAAAATCAAGGTAATTGCTATCATCATCGTCGAGCACTGACATGGTGATTCGCCGGACCTCCTCTGCAGAATATTGAACCCTCCTGACCATCGTTACAGCTCATACAAACCCCAAAACTGCGTTTTTCTTCACATTTTACGAGAACATAGCAAAAATTGCGCAATATTTCCGGTGTCATAATAACTTTAATAGTGTAAAAATTGCTTTTAAAAGCCCATGCCCCCCTAAACAGTATAGGCGTTCCTGAACCGCGCTTTAAAGCGCGCTTGCAAACGAAAGGGTTAACTGATCCAACAGAGCATAATAAAACATTGCATTTATATTTATACCTGTCCTTGCCATTCTGCAGTGTTGACCAACAACAATGTTTCTGGTAATTTAGCATCTGATCCTCCCACTACATGACTTAACTGATCCAACAGAGCATAATAAAACATTGTATTTATATTTATACCTGTCCTTGCCATTCTGCAGTGTTGACCAACAACAATGTTTCTGGTAATTTAGCATCTGATCCTCCTAGTACATGACTTAACTGATCCAGCAGAGCATAATAAAACATTGTATTTATATTTATACCTGTCCTTGCCATTCTGCAGTGTTGACCAACAACAATGTTTCTGGTAATTTAGCATCCGACCCTCCCAGTACATGACTTAACTGATCCAGCAGAGCATAATAAAACATTGTATTTATATTTATACCTGTCCTTGCCATTCTGCAGTGTTGACCAACAACAATGTTTCTGGTAATTTAGCATCTGACCCTCCTAGTACATGACTTAACTGATCCAGCAGAGCATAATAAAACATTGCATTTATATTTATACCTGTCCTTGCCATTCTGCAGTGTTGACCAACAACAATGTTTCTGGTAATTTAGCATCTGACCCTCCCAGTACATGACTTAACTGATCCAGCAGAGCATAATAAAACATTGCATTTATATTTATACCTGTCCTTGCCATTCTGCTGTGTTGACCAACAACAATGTTTCTGGTAATTAAGCATCTGACCCTCCCACTACATGACTTAACTGATCCAGCAGAGCATAATAAAACATTGCATTTATATTTATACCTGTCCTTGCCATTCTGCTGTGTTGACCAACAACAACGTTTCTGGTAATTTAGCATCTGATCCTCCTAGTACATGACTTAACTGATCCAGCAGAGCATAATAAAACATTGTATTTATATTTATACCTGTCCTTGCCATTCTGCAGTGTTGACCAACAACAATGTTTCTGGTAATTTAGCATCTGATCCTCCCAGTACATGACTTAACTGATCCAGCAGAGCATAATAAAACATTGTATTTATATTTATACCTGTCCTTGCCATTCTGCTGTGTTGACCAACAACAATGTTTCTGGTAATTTAGCATCTGATCCTCCTAGTACATGACTTAACTGATCCAACAGAGCATAATAAAACATTGTATTTATATTTATACCTGTCCTTGCCATTCTGCTGTGTTGACCAACAACAATGTTTCTGGTAATTTAGCATCTGATCCTCCCACTACATGACTTAACTGATCCAACAGAGCATAATAAAACATTGCATTTATATTTATACCTGTCCTTGCCATTCTGCGGTGTTGACCAACAACAATGTTTCTGGTAATTTAGCATCTGATCCTCCCAGTACATGACTTAACTGATCCAACAGAGCATAATAAAACATATTTATATTTATATCTGTCGTTGCCATTCTGCAGTGTTGACCAACAACAATGTTTCTGGTAATTTAGCATCTGATCCTCCCACTACATGACTTAACTGATCCAGCAGAGCATAATAAAACATTGCATTTATATTTATACCTGTCCTTGCCATTCTGCTGTGTTGACCAACAACAATGTTTCTGGTAATTTAGCATCTGATCCTCCTAGTACATGACTTAACTGATCCAACAGAGCATAATAAAACATTGCATTTATATTTATACCTGTCCTTGCCATTCTGCAGTGTTGACCAACAACAATGTTTCTGGTAATTTAGCATCTGATCCTCCTAGTACATGACTTAACTGATCCAGCAGAGCATAATAAAACATTGTATTTATATTTATACCTGTCCTTGCCATTCTGCGGTGTTGACCAACAACAATGTTTCTGGTAATTTAGCATCTGATCCTCCCACTACATGACTTAACTGATCCAGCTGAGCATAATAAAACATTGCATTTATATTTATACCTGTCCTTGCCATTCTGCGGTGTTGACCAACAACAATGTTTCTGGTAATTTAGCATCTGATCCTCCTAGTACATGACTTAACTGATCCAGCAGAGCATAATAAAACATTGTATTTATATTTATACCTGTCCTTGCCATTCTGCGGTGTTGACCAACAACAATGTTTCTGGTAATTTAGCATCAGACCCTCCCAGTCCATGACTTAACTGATCCAGCAGAGCATAATAAAACATTGCATTTATATTTATACCTGTCCTTGCCATTCTGTGGTGTTGACCAACAACAATGTTTCTGGTAATTTAGCATCTGACCCTCCTAGTACATGACTTAACTGATCCAACAGAGCATAATAAAACATTGCATTTATATTTATACCTGTCCTTGCCATTCTGCTGTGTTGACCAACAACAATGTTTCTGGTAATTTAGCATCTGATCCTCCTAGTACATGACTTAACTGATCCAACAGAGCATAATAAAACATTGCATTTATATTTATACCTGTCCTTGCCATTCTGCAGTGTTGACCAACAACAATGTTTCTGGTAATTTAGCATCTGATCCTCCCACTACATGACTTAACTGATCCAGCTGAGCATAATAAAACATTGCATTTATATTTATACCTGTCCTTGCCATTCTGCTGTGTTGACCAACAACAATGTTTCTGGTAATTTAGCATCCGACCCTCCCAGTACATGACTTAACTGATCCAACAGAGCATAATAAAACATTGTATTTATATTTATACCTGTCCTTGCCATTCTGCTGTGTTGACCAACAACAATGTTTCTGGTAATTTAGCATCCGACCCTCCCAGTACATGACTTAACTGATCCAACAGAGCATAATACAAGAGTGCCTGAAAGGCACTGATATCGCTCACCTGAGTTCTTCCTGTATTTGATTGTGTATGATATAAATTTTGTTGTGAACAAATATATAAGTCGTATCAAATTATTGTTAATAAAGTTTCATAATTTCCAATGAATGCAATGAAGTCACATTAGTATTCAATCATATTGCATGTAGTGACATCTTAAATATTGAATATCATGTGCTGTTCCAGTTTGATTTTTATAACCAAGATTTAACTTTTAAAATTAAATTTTGAAACATCAGAATGATACATTACAAGCATTAATATGCTTAATATTTTAAGCCCCTCCTTGCCTCATCAACATTTATTATCCTGTCAAAAATTTACAACAAAGTGTTTGAAAAGAGTAACTCAATGAGCATTTTGCTATACTTGGTTTAAATTGGCCCCATAATTGATTTTTGAAGAATTTCTGTACAACTTTTTTTAAGTCTGATAAGCCCTAAACTGCCACACTCATTTTTTTAACAAATCAAAAATTCACAAACAATATTATTGTTACAAGAGTCACTCAAGCAACATCCCTAGTACAAATTGGCCCATTACAGTTGATTTTTCTTATCATTTCTCCTAGTCGAATAAGTCCCACCCTGCCATGTCCACATTTTTTACGAATCAGAAATTTGTAATAAAAATAAAAAGGGGTACTTAAGGAACATTCCTGAATAATTTGGTATAATTTGGTCCAACGGTAAAGGAGAAGAAAATTTTCAAAGAATTGTTTACTGATTTCTCCAAGTCTGATAAGCCCCGCCCTGCCATGCCTACATTTTTTGACAAATAAAAAAATTCATGAACACACATTGAAAACAGTCACTCAAGAAACAGATCTGCCAAGTTTACTTCAAATTTGACCAATGGTTGATTTTTAAAGATTTTTTTCATGATTTCTCTAAGGCTGATAAGCCCCGCCCTGCCTGCCCACATCTTTTGACGAATCAAAAATTTGAAAACAAGTTTTGCAAAGGGTCACCAAAGGAACATTTCTGCCAAGTTTGGTAAAAATTGACTCATTGGTTAAGGAAAAGAAGATTTTTTAAGAATTATGTAACAATTTCTCTAAGTCTGATAAGCCCCGCCCTGCCATGCCCTCATTTTTTGACGAATCAAAAATTTCTCGACACACAGTGAAGACAGTCACTCAAGAAACATTCCAGCCAATATTGGTACAAATTGGATAAACATTTGATTTTTAAAGAATTATTTAACAATTTCTCAAATTCTGATAAGCCCCGCTCTGCGACACCCACATTTTTTGATGAATCAAAAATTTGAAAACAAGTTTTGATAAGGGTCACCCAAGGAACATTTCTGCCAACTTTGGTAAAAATTGACATGATGGTTAAGGAGAAGAAGATTTTTGAAGAATTATTTAATAATTTCTCTAAGTCTGATAAGCCCCGCCCTGCCACGCCCACATTTTTTGACGAATCAAAAATTTGAAAACAAGTTTTGAAAAGGGTCACCAAAGGAACATCTCTGCCAATTTTGGTAAAACTCGACTCAATGGTTAAGGAGAAGAAGATTTTTGAAGAATTATTTAACAATTTCTCTAAGTCTGATAAGCCCCGCCCTGCCACACCAACATTTTTTGACGAATTAAAAATTTGAAAACAAGTTTTGAAAAGGGTCACCCAAGGGACATTTCTGCCAACTTTGGTAGAAATTGACTCAATGGTTAAGGAAAAGAAGATTTTTGAAGAATTATTTAACAATTTCTCTAAGTCTGATAAGCCCCGCCCTGCCACGCCCACATTTTTTGACGAATCAAAGATTTGAAAACAAGTTTTGAAAAGGGTCACCCAAGAAACATTTCTGCCAACTTTGGTAGAAATTGACTCAATGGTTAAGGAGAAGAAGATTTTTGAAGAATTATTTAACAATTTCTCTAAGTCTGATAAGCCCCGCCCTGCCACGCCCACATTTTTTGATGAATCAAAAATTTGAAAACAAGTTTTGAAAAGGGTACCCCAAGGAACATTTCTGCCAAATTTGGTAGAAATTGACTCAATGGTTAAGGAGAAGAAGATTTTTGAAGAATTATTTAACAATTTCTCTAAGTCTGATAAGCCCCGCCCTGCCACGCCCACATTTTTTGACGAATCAAAAATCTGAAAACAAGTTTTGAAAAGGGTCACCCAGGGAACATGCCTGCCAAGTTTGGTTAGGATTGGCCCAGTGGTTAAGGAGGAGAAGATGTTTAAAGAAATTGTTGACGACTTCCGACGCACGACGCACGCCGGACACAGGGTGATCACAAAAGCTCACCTTGAGCATGTTGCTCAGGTGAGCTAAAAACATTGCATTTATATTTATACCTGTCCTTGCCATTCTGCTGTGTTGACCAACAACAAAGTTTCAGGTAATTTGGCATCTGACCCTCCCAGTACATGACTTAACTGATCCAGCAGAGCATAATAAAACATTGTATTTATATTTATACCTGTCCTTGCCATTCTACAGTGTTGACCAACAACAATGTTTCTGGTAATTTGGCATCAGACCCTCCCAGTACATGACTTAACTGATCCAGCAGAGCATAATAAAACATTGTATTTATATTTATACCTGTCCTTGCCATTCTACAGTGTTGACCAACAACAATGTTTCTGGTAATTTGGCATCAGACCCTCCCAGTACATGACTTAACTGATCCAGCAGAGCATAATAAAACATTGTATTTATATTTATACCTGTCCTTGCCATTCTGCTGTGTTGACCAACAACAATGTTTCTGGTAATTTAGCATCTGATCCTCCCACTACATGACTTAACTGATCCAGCAGAGCATAATAAAACATTGCATTTATATTTATACCTGTCCTTGCCATTCTGCTGTGTTGACCAACAACAATGTTTCTGGTAATTTGGCATCAGACCCTCCCAGTACATGACTTAACTGATCCAGCAGAGCATAATAAAACATTGTATTTATATTTATACCTGTCCTTGCCATTCTGCGGTGTTGACCAACAACAATGTTTCTGGTAATTTAGCATCCGACCCTCCTAGTACATGACTTAACTGATCCAGCAGAGCATAATAAAACATTGTATTTATATTTATACCTGTCCTTGCCATTCTGCAGTGTTGACCAACAACAATGTTTCTGGTAATTTGGCATCTGACCCTCCCAGTACATGACTTAACTGATCCAGCAGAGCATAATAAAACATTGCATTTATATTTATACCTGTCCTTGCCATTCTGCTGTGTTGACCAACAACAATGTTTCTGGTAATTTAGCATCTGATCCTCCCACTACATGACTTAACTGATCCAGCAGAGCATAATAAAACATTGCATTTATATTTATACCTGTCCTTGCCATTCTGCTGTGTTGACCAACAACAATGTTTCTGGTAATTTAGCATCTGACCCTCCTAGTACATGACTTAACTGATCCAACAGAGCATAATAAAACATTGTATTTATATTTATACCTGTCCTTGCCATTCTGCGGTGTTGACCAACAACAATGTTTCTGGTAATTTGGCATCAGACCCTCCCAGTACATGACTTAACTGATCCAACAGAGCATAATAAAACATTGTATTTATATTTATACCTGTCCTTGCCACTCTGCGGTGTTGACCACCAACAATGTTTCTGGTAATTTGGCATCCGACCCTCCCAGTACATGACTTAACTGATCCAACAGAGCATAATAAAACATTGTATTTATATTTATACCTGTCCTTGCCATTCTGCGGTGTTGACCAACAACAATGTTTCTGGTAATTTAGCATCTGACCCTCCCAGTACATGACTTAACTGATCCAACAGAGCATAATACAAGAGCCTGAAAGGCACTGATATCGCTCACCTGAGTTCTTCCTGTATTTGATTGTGTACAATATAAATTTTGTTGTATACAAATATGTATGTCGTATCAAATTATTGTAAATTAAGTTTCCTAATTTCCGATGAATACAATGAATTCACATTAGTATTCAATCATATTGCATGTAGTAGCATTTGCATACATCTTTAAAATTGAATATCATGTGCTGTTCCAGTTTGATTTTTATAATCAAGATTAAACCTTTACAATTAACAATTAACAATTTTGAAACATCAGAATGATACATTACAAACATTAATACGCTTAATATGATAAGCCCCTCCTTGCCTCATCAACATTTATTATCCTATCAAAAATTTATAACCAAGTGTTTGAAAAGAGTAACTCAATAAGCATTTTGTTCTCTTAGTTTAAATTGGCCCCATGGTTGATTTTTGAAGAATTTCTTTATAATTTTTTTATTTTTGAAATCTGATAAGCCCTACCCTGCCACACTCAAATTTTTTAACAAATCAAAAATTCACAAACAATATTATTGTTAAAAAGAGTCACTCAAGCAACATATCCCTGGTTCAAATTGGCCCAACAGTTGATTTTTAAAGAATTTTCTTGTCATTTCTCCTAGTCGAAGAAACATCCTGCCATGCCCACATTTTCAACGAATCACAAATTTGTAAAAAAAAAATTAAAAAGGGGTACCCAAGGAACATTCCTGGATAATTTGATATAATTTGACCAACAGTTAACCCATTACCACACAGTTACACTTTTTGACTCCCCACGAGAAATTGGCTTAGGAAAACATTGTGGAAAATGAAGAAATTGCTTTTTACAAGCAATTTCTTCATTTCCCACAATATTTTCTAAACAAAATGCAAAGAAATGAAAAAATCCATTCCCTTTAAATTGTTGTCTGCAACATCTTTGAATTTGGACGAGTCTAAAATTTTGCCGTTTGGTAATGGGTTAAGGAGAAGAAAATTTTCATGGATTTGTTTAATAACTTCTCCAAGTATGATAAGCCCCGCCCTGCCACGGCTACATTTTTTGACAAATCGAAAAATTCATGAACACACATTGAAAACAGTCACTCAAGAAACAGATCTGCCAGGTTTGGTTTAAATTTGACCAATGGATGATTTTTAAAGAATTTTTTCATGATTTTTTTAAGTCTGATAAACCCCACCCTGCCACGCCCACATTTTTAGACGAATCAAAAATTTGAAAACAAATTTTGAAAAGGGTCATCCAAAGCAACATTTCTGCCAAGTTTGGTACAAATTGGATCAATATTTGATTTTTAAAGAATTATTTAACAATTTCTCTAAGTCTGATAAGCCCCGCCCTGCCACGCCCACATTTTTTGACGAATCAAAAATTTGAAAACAAATTTTGGAAAGGGTCATCCAAGTAACATTTCTGACAAGTTTGGTAAAAATTGATCCATTGGTTAAGGAGAAGATGATTTTTTAAGAATTACTCAACAATTTCTCTAAGTCTGATAAGCCTCACCCTGCCACGCCCTCATTTTTTGACAAATTATAAACTCATCAGCAGGCAGTGAAGACAGTCACTCAAGGAACATTCCAGCCAAGATTGGTACAAATTGGATCAATATTAATTTTGATTTTTAAAGAATTATTTAACAATTTCTCTAAGTCTGATAAGCCCCGCCCTGCCACGCCCTCATTTTTTGACGAATCAAAAATTTGAAAACAAGTTTTAAAAAGAGTTATCAAAGGAACATTTCTGCCAATTTTGGTAAAAATTGATTCATTGGTTAAGGAGGAGAAGATTTTTGAAGAATTATTTAACAATTTCTCTAAGTCTGATAAACCCCGCCCTGCCACGCCCACATTTTTTGACGAATCAAAAATTTGAAAACAAGTTTTGAAAAGGGTCACCAAAGAAACATTTCTGCCAACTTTGGTAAAAATTGACTCAATGATCAGGGAGAAGAAGATTTTTGAAGAATTATTTATCAATTTCTCTAAGTCTGATAAACCCCGCCCTGCCACGCCCACATTTTTTGACGAATCAAAAATTTGAAAACAAGTTTTAAAAAGGGTCACCCAAGGAACATTTCTGCCAACTTTGGTAAAAATAGACTAAATGGTTAGAGAGAAGAAGATTTTTGAAGAATTATTTAACAATTTCTCTAAGTCTGATAAGCCCCGCCCTGCCACGCCCACATTTTTTGACGAATCAAAAATTTGAAAACAAGTTTTGAAAAGGGTCACCCAGGGAACATGCCTGCCAAGTTTGGTAAGAATTGGCCCAGTGGTTAAGGAGGAGAAGATGTTTAAAGAAATTGTTGACGACTTCCGACGCACAACGCACGACGCACGACGCACGACGCACGCCGGACACAGGGTGATCACAAAAGCTCACCTTGAGCATGTTGCTCAGGTGAGCTAAAAACATTGTATTTATATTTATACCTGTCCTTGCCATTCTGCAGTGTTGACCAACAACAATGTTTCTGGTAATTTAGCATCTGACCCTCCCAGTACATGACTTAACTGATCCAGCAGAGCATAATAAAACATTGTATTTATATTTATACCTGTCCTTGCCATTCTGCTGTGTTGACCAACAACAATGTTTCTGGTAATTTAGCATCTGATCCTCCTAGTACATGACTTAACTGATCCAGCAGAGCATAATAAAACATTGTATTTATATTTATACCTGTCCTTGCCATTCTGCTGTGTTGACCAACAACAATGTTTCTGGTAATTTAGCATCTGATCCTCCCACTACATGACTTAACTGATCCAGCAGAGCATAATAAAACATTGCATTTATATTTATACCTGTCCTTGCCATTCTGCGGTGTTGACCAACAACAATGTTTCTGGTAATTTAGCATCTGATCCTCCCACTACATGACTTAACTGATCCAGCTGAGCATAATAAAACATTGTATTTATATTTATACCTGTCCTTGCCATTCTGCTGTGTTGACCAACAACAATGTTTCTGGTAATTTGGCATCAGACCCTCCCAGTACATGACTTAACTGATCCAGCAGAGCATAATAAAACATTGTATTTATATTTATACCTGTCCTTGCCATTCTGCTGTGTTGACCAACAACAATGTTTCTGGTCATTTGGCATCAGACCCTCCCAGTACATGACTTAACTGATCCAGCAGAGCATAATAAAACATTGTATTTATATTTATACCTGTCCTTGCCATTCTGCAGTGTTGACCAACAACAATGTTTCTGGTAATTTGGCATCAGACCCTCCCAGGACATGACTTAACTGATCCAGCAGAGCATAATAAAACATTGTATTTATATTTATACCTGTCCTTGCCATTCTGCTGTGTTGACCAACAACAATGTTTCTGGTAATTTAGCATCTGATCCTCCTAGTACATGACTTAACTGATCCAGCAGAGCATAATAAAACATTGTATTTATATTTATACCTGTCCTTGCCATTCTGCTGTGTTGACCAACAACAATGTTTCTGGTAATTTAGCATCCGACCCTCCCACTACATGACTTAACTGATCCAGCAGAGCATAATAAAACATTGCATTTATATTTATACCTGTCCTTGCCATTCTGCTGTGTTGACCAACAACAATGTTTCTGGTAATTTAGCATCTGACCCTCCCAGTACATGACTTAACTGATCCAGCTGAGCATAATAAAGCATATTTATATTTATACCTGTCCTTGCCATTCTGCTGTGTTGACCAACAACAATGTTTCTGGTAATTTAGCATCTGATCCTCCTAGTACATGACTTAACTGATCCAACAGAGCATAATAAAACATTGCATTTATATTTATACCTGTCCTTGCCATTCTGCTGTGTTGACCAACAACAATGTTTCTGGTAATTTGGCATCAGACCCTCTCAGTACATGACTTAACTGATCCAGCAGAGCATAATAAAACATTGTATTTATATTTATACCTGTCCTTGCCATTCTGCGGTGTTGACCAACAACAATGTTTCTGGTAATTTAGCATCTGATCCTCCTAGTACATGACTTAACTGATCCAACAGAGCATAATAAAACATTGTATTTATATTTATACCTGTCCTTGCCATTCTGCTGTGTTGACCAACAACAATGTTTCTGGTAATTTAGCATCTGACCCTCCCAGTACATGACTTAACTGATCCAGCAGAGCATAATAAAACATTGTATTTATATTTATACCTGTCCTTGCCATTCTGCTGTGTTGACCAACAACAATGTTTCTGGTAATTTAGCATCTGATCCTCCCACTACATGACTTAACTGATCCAACAGAGCATAATAAAACATTGTATTTATATTTATACCTGTCCTTGCCATTCTGCGGTGTTGACCAACAACAATGTTTCTGGTAATTTAGCATCTGATCCTCCTAGTACATGACTTAACTGATCCAGCAGAGCATAATAAAACATTGTATTTATATTTATACCTGTCCTTGCCATTCTGCTGTGTTGACCAACAACAATGTTTCTGGTAATTTAGCATCTGATCCTCCCAGTACATGACTTAACTGATCCAGCTGAGCATAATAAAACATTGTATTTATATTTATACCTGTCCTTGCCATTCTGCGGTGTTGACCAACAACAATGTTTCTGGTAATTTAGCATCTGATCCTCCCACTACATGACTTAACTGATCCAGCTGAGCATAATAAAACATTGTATTTATATTTATACCTGTCCTTGCCATTCTGCTGTGTTGACCAACAACAATGTTTCTGGTAATTTAGCATCTGATCCTCCTAGTACATGACTTAATTGATCCAACAGAGCATAATAAAACATTGCATTTATATTTATACCTGTCCTTGCCATTCTGCAGTGTTGACCAACAACGTTTCTGGTAATTTAGCATCTGATCCTCCTAGTACATGACTTAACTGATCCAGCAGAGCATAATAAAACATTGTATTTATATTTATACCTGTCCTTGCCATTCTGCGGTGTTGACCAACAACAATGTTTCTGGTAATTTAGCATCCGACCCTCCCAGAACATGACTTAACTGATCCAACAGAGCATAATAAAACATTGTATTTATATTTATACCTGTCCTTGCCATTCTGCGGTGTTGACCAACAACAATGTTTCTGGTAATTTGGCATCTGACCCTCCCAGTACATGACTTAACTGATCCAACAGAGCATAATAAAACATTGCATTTATATTTATACCTGTCCTTGCCATTCTGCTGTGTTGACCAACAACAATGTTTCTGGTAATTTGGCATCAGACCCTCCCAGTACATGACTTAACTGATCCAACAGAGCATAATAAAACATTGCATTTATATTTATACCTGTCCTTGCCATTCTGCTGTGTTGACCAACAACAATGTTTCTGGTAATTTAGCATCCGACCCTCCCAGTACATGACTTAACTGATCCAGCAGAGCATAATAAAACATTGTATTTATATTTATACCTGTCCTTGCCATTCTGCTGTGTTGACCAACAACAATGTTTCTGGTAATTTAGCATCTGACCCTCCCAGTACATGACTTAACTGATCCAACAGAGCATAATAAAACATTGTATTTATATTTATACCTGTCCTTGCCATTCTGCAGTGTTGACCAACAACAATGTTTCTGGTAATTTAGCATCTGATCCTCCTAGTACATGACTTAATTGATCCAGCAGAGCATAATAAAACATTGCATTTATATTTATACCTGTCCTTGCCATTCTGCTGTGTTGACCAACAACAATGTTTCTGGTAATTTAGCATCCGACCCTCCCAGTACATGACTTAACTGATCCAGCAGAGCATAATAAAACATTGTATTTATATTTATACCTGTCCTTGCCATTCTGCTGTGTTGACCAACAACAATGTTTCTGGTAATTTGGCATCAGACCCTCCCAGGACATGACTTAACTGATCCAGCAGAGCATAATAAAACATTGTATTTATATTTATACCTGTCCTTGCCATTCTGCTGTGTTGACCAACAACAATGTTTCTGGTAATTTGGCATCAGACCCTCCCAGGACATGACTTAACTGATCCAACAGAGCATAATAAAACATTGCATTTATATTTATACCTGTCCTTGCCATTCTGCTGTGTTGACCAACAACAATGTTTCTGGTAATTTAGCATCTGATCCTCCTAGTACATGACTTAACTGATCCAACAGAGCATAATAAAACATTGTATTTATATTTATACCTGTCCTTGCCATTCTGCTGTGTTGACCAACAACAATGTTTCTGGTAATTTAGCATCTGATCCTCCCAGTACATGACTTAACTGATCCAACAGAGCATAATAAAACATTGTATTTATATTTATACCTGTCCTTGCCATTCTGTGGTGTTGACCAACAACAATGTTTCTGGTAATTTAGCATCTGATCCTCCTAGTACATGACTTAACTGATCCAGCAGAGCATAATAAAACATTGTATTTATATTTATACCTGTCCTTGCCATTCTGCTGTGTTGACCAACAACAATGTTTCTGGTAATTTAGCATCCGACCCTCCTAGTACATGACTTAACTGATCCAGCAGAGCATAATAAAACATTGTATTTATATTTATACCTGTCCTTGCCATTCTGCGGTGTTGACCAACAACAATGTTTCTGGTAATTTGGCATCCAGCAGAGCATAATAAAACATTGTATTTATATTTATACCTGTCCTTGCCATTCTGCGGTGTTGACCAACAACAATGTTTCTGGTAATTTAGCATCCGACCCTCCCAGTCCATGACTTAACCCTTTCGTTTGCAGAATTATTTCCCAGAAATGACTTTTTCCCTATTTCCAAGCACTTCGTGTATACACATGCCTAATAAATAGATTTTACTTGCAGAATATCCGTAAACCTATATATCATTGGAAAGGTTATTCAATTTCCTTTAACAATATGATAAATAACTAATAGAAAATTTGCACCTCATTAAAATCTCGACCTCTAGCCCCATGACCCCTGTCAGGCCTTCTGCCACGACCCCCGACCACCCCCACCCCTACGATTTGAGACTGGATTCGGTTTAGGGTTATTGGAATCACTATCGGAGTCACTATTCGAAGTCTCCAAACATTTCTAATGTTCAAATCACCTTTTTATCCCCCAAAAATCAAGGTAATTGCTATCATCATCGTCGAGCACTGACATGGTGATTCGCCGGACCTCCTCTGCAGAATATTGAACCCTCCTGACCATCGTTACAGCTCATACAAACCCCAAAACTGCGTTTTTCTTCACATTTTACGAGAACATAGCAATATTGCGCAATATTTCCGGTGTCATAATAACTTTAATAGTGTAAAAATTGCTTTTAAAAGCCCATGCCCCCCTAAACAGTATAGGCGTTCCTGAACCGCGCTTTAAAGCGCGCTTGCAAACGAAAGGGTTAACTGATCCAGCAGAGCATAATAAAACATTGCATTTATATTTATACCTGTCCTTGCCATTCTGCAGTGTTGACCAACAACAATGTTTCTGGTAATTTAGCATCTGATCCTCCCAGTACATGACTTAACTGATCCAACAGAGCATAATAAAACATTGCATTTATATTTATACCTGTCCTTGCCATTCTGCGGTGTTGACCAACAACAATGTTTCTGGTAATTTAGCATCTGATCCTCCCAGTACATGACTTAACTGATCCAACAGAGCATAATAAAACATTGTATTTATATTTATACCTGTCCTTGCCATTCTGCAGTGTTGACCAACAACAATGTTTCTGGTAATTTAGCATCCGACCCTCCCAGTACATGACTTAACTGATCCAGCAGAGCATAATAAAACATTGTATTTATATTTATACCTGTCCTTGCCATTCTGCGGTGTTGACCAACAACAATGTTTCTGGTAATTTAGCATCTGATCCTCCTAGTACATGATTTAACTGATCCAACAGAGCATAATAAAACATTGTATTTATATTTATACCTGTCCTTGCCATTCTGCGGTGTTGACCAACAACAATGTTTCTGGTAATTTAGCATCTGATCCTCCTAGTACATGACTTAACTGATCCAACAGAGCATAATAAAACATTGTATTTATATTTATACCTGTCCTTGCCATTCTGCGGTGTTGACCAACAACAATGTTTCTGGTAATTTAGCATCTGATCCTCCCACTACATGACTTAACTGATCCAACAGAGCATAATAAAACATTGCATTTATATTTATACCTGTCCTTGCCATTCTGCGGTGTTGACCAACAACAAAGTTTCAGGTAATTTAGCATCTGATCCTCCTAGTACATGACTTAACTGATCCAACAGAGCATAATAAAACATTGCATTTATATTTATACCTGTCCTTGCCATTCTGCAGTGTTGACCAACAACAATGTTTCTGGTAATTTAGCATCTGACCCTCCCAGTACATGACTTAACTGATCCAACAGAGCATAATAAAACATTGTATTTATATTTATACCTGTCCTTGCCATTCTGCTGTGTTGACCAACAACAATGTTTCTGGTAATTTGGCATCTGACCCTCCCAGTACATGACTTAACTGATCCAGCAGAGCATAATAAAACATTGCATTTATATTTATACCTGTCCTTGCCATTCTGCTGTGTTGACCAACAACAATGTTTCTGGTAATTTAGCATCTGATCCTCCCAGTACATGACTTAACTGATCCAGCAGAGCATAATAAAACATTGTATTTATATTTATACCTGTCCTTGCCATTCTGCTGTGTTGACCAACAACAATGTTTCTGGTAATTTAGCATCTGATCCTCCTAGTACATGACTTAACTGATCCAACAGAGCATAATAAAACATTGTATTTATATTTATACCTGTCCTTGCCATTCTGCTGTGTTGACCAACAACAATGTTTCTGGTAATTTAGCATCTGATCCTCCTAGTACATGACTTAACTGATCCAACAGAGCATAATAAAACATTGTATTTATATTTATACCTGTCCTTGCCATTCTGCTGTGTTGAACAACAACAATGTTTCTGGTAATTTAGCATCTGATCCTCCCACTACATGACTTAACTGATCCAGCTGAGCATAATAAAACATTGCATTTATATTTATACCTGTCCTTGCCATTCTGCTGTGTTGACCAACAACAATGTTTCTGGTAATTTAGCATCTGATCCTCCCACTACATGACTTAACTGATCCAGCTGAGCATAATAAAACATTGTATTTATATTTATACCTGTCCTTGCCATTCTGCTGTGTTGACCAACAACAATGTTTCTGGTAATTTAGCATCTGACCCTCCCAATACATGACTTAACTGATCCAACAGAGCATAATAAAACATTGCATTTATATTTATACCTGTCCTTGCCATTCTGCTGTGTTGACCAACAACAATGTTTCTGGTAATTTAGCATCAGACCCTCCCAGTCCATGACTTAACTGATCCAGCAGAGCATAATAAAACATTGCATTTATATTTATACCTGTCCTTGCCATTCTGCAGTGTTGACCAACAACAATGTTTCTGGTAATTTAGCATCTGATCCTCCTAGTACATGACTTAACTGATCCAACAGAGCATAATAAAACATTGTATTTATATTTATACCTGTCCTTGCCATTCTGTGGTGTTGACCAACAACAATGTTTCTGGTAATTTAGCATCTGATCCTCCTAGTACATGACTTAACTGATCCAGCAGAGCATAATAAAACATTGTATTTATATTTATACCTGTCCTTGCCATTCTGCGGTGTTGACCAACAACAATGTTTCTGGTAATTTAGCATCCAGCAGAGCATAATAAAACATTGTATTTATATTTATACCTGTCCTTGCCATTCTGCGGTGTTGACCAACAACAATGTTTCTGGTAATTTAGCATCCGACCCTCCCACTACTTGACTTAACTGATCCAACAGAGCATAATAAAACATTGTATTTATATTTATACCTGTCCTTGCCATTCTGCGGTGTTGACCAACAACAATGTTTCTGGTAATTTGGCATCAGACCCTCCCAGTACATGACTTAACTGATCCAGCAGAGCATAATAAAACATTGTATTTATATTTATACCTGTCCTTGCCATTCTGCTGTGTTGACCAACAACAAAGTTTCAGGTAATTTAGCATCTGATCCTCCTAGTACATGACTTAACTGATCCAACAGAGCATAATAAAACATTGTATTTATATTTATACCTGTCCTTGCCATTCTGCAGTGTTGACCAACAACAATGTTTCTGGTAATTTAGCATCTGATCCTCCTAGTACATGACTTAACTGATCCAGCAGAGCATAATAAAACATTGTATTTATATTTATACCTGTCCTTGCCATTCTGCGGTGTTGACCAACAACAAAGTTTCTGGTAATTAAGCATCTGACCCTCCCAGTACATGACTTAACTGATCCAGCAGAGCATAATAAAACATTGCATTTATATTTATACCTGTCCTTGCCATTCTGCTGTGTTGACCAACAACAATGTTTCTGGTAATTTGGCATCTGACCCTCCCAGTACATGACTTAACTGATCCAGCAGAGCATAATAAAACATTGCATTTATATTTATACCTGTCCTTGCCATTCTGCTGTGTTGACCAACAACAATGTTTCTGGTAATTTGGCATCAGACCCTCCCAGTACATGACTTAACTGATCCAGCAGAGCATAATAAAACATTGTATTTATATTTATACCTGTCCTTGCCATTCTGCTGTGTTGACCAACAACAATGTTTCTGGTAATTTAGCATCTGATCCTCCCACTACATGACTTAACTGATCCAGCTGAGCATAATAAAACATTGTATTTATATTTATACCTGTCCTTGCCATTCTGCGGTGTTGACCAACAACAATGTTTCTGGTAATTTAGCATCTGATCCTCCCAGTACATGACTTAACTGATCCAACAGAGCATAATAAAACAATGCATTTATATTTATACCTGTCCTTGCCATTCTGCTGTGTTGACCAACAACAATGTTTCTGGTAATTTAGCATCAGACCCTCCCAGTACATGACTTAACTGATCCAGCAGAGCATAATAAAACATTGCATTTATATTTATACCTGTCCTTGCCATTCTGCGGTGTTGACCAACAACAATGTTTCTGGTAATTTAGCATCTGATCCTCCCACTACATGACTTAACTGATCCAGCAGAGCATAATAAAACATTGTATTTATATTTATACCTGTCCTTGCCATTCTGCTGTGTTGACCAACAACAATGTTTCTGGTAATTTAGCATCTGATCCTCCCACTACATGACTTAACTGATCCAACAGAGCATAATAAAACATTGTATTTATATTTATACCTGTCCTTGCCATTCTGCTGTGTTGACCAACAACAATGTTTCTGGTAATTTAGCATCTGACCCTCCTAGTACATGACTTAACTGATCCAACAGAGCATAATAAAACATTGTATTTATATTTATACCTGTCCTTGCCATTCTGCTGTGTTGACCAACAACAATGTTTCTGGTAATTTAGCATCTGATCCTCCCAGTACATGACTTAACTGATCCAGCAGAGCATAATAAAACATTGTATTTATATTTATACCTGTCCTTGCCATTCTGCTGTGTTGACCAACAACAATGTTTCTGGTAATTTAGCATCTGATCCTCCCAGTACATGACTTAACTGATCCAACAGAGCATAATAAAACATTGTATTTATATTTATACCTGTCCTTGCCATTCTGCGGTGTTGACCAACAACAATGTTTCTGGTAATTTGGCATCTGATCCTCCCACTACATGACTTAACTGATCCAGCTGAGCATAATAAAACATTGCATTTATATTTATACCTGTCCTTGCCATTCTGCTGTGTTGACCAACAACAATGTTTCTGGTAATTTGGCATCTGATCCTCCCACTACATGACTTAACTGATCCAGCAGAGCATAATAAAACATTGCATTTATATTTATACCTGTCCTTGCCATTCTGCTGTGTTGACCAACAACAATGTTTCTGGTAATTTAGCATCTGATCCTCCCACTACATGACTTAACTGATCCAGCTGAGCATAATAAAACATTGTATTTATATTTATACCTGTCCTTGCCATTCTGCTGTGTTGACCAGCAACAATGTTTCTGGTAATTTGGCATCAGACCCTCCCAGTACATGACTTAACTGATCCAGCAGAGCATAATAAAACATTGTATTTATATTTATACCTGTCCTTGCCATTCTGCAGTGTTGACCAACAACAATGTTTCTGGTAATTTGGCATCAGACCCTCCCAGTACATGACTTAACTGATCCAGCAGAGCATAATAAAACATTGTATTTATATTTATACCTGTCCTTGCCATTCTGCTGTGTTGACCAACAACAATGTTTCTGGTAATTTAGCATCTGATCCTCCCACTACATGACTTAACTGATCCAGCAGAGCATAATAAAACATTGCATTTATATTTATACCTGTCCTTGCCATTCTGCTGTGTTGACCAACAACAATGTTTCTGGTAATTTAGCATCTGATCCTCCCACTACATGACTTAACTGATCCAACAGAGCATAATAAAACATTGTATTTATATTTATACCTGTCCTTGCCATTCTGCTGTGTTGACCAACAACAATGTTTCTGGTAATTTAGCATCTGACCCTCCTAGTACATGACTTAACTGATCCAACAGAGCATAATAAAACATTGTATTTATATTTATACCTGTCCTTGCCATTCTGCGGTGTTGACCAACAACAATGTTTCTGGTAATTTAGCATCTGATCCTCCTAGTACATGACTTAACTGATCCAGCTGAGCATAATAAAAAATTGTATTTATATTTATACCTGTCCTTGCCATTCTGCTGTGTTGACCAACAACAATGTTTCTGGTAATTTAGCATCTGATCCTCCCACTACATGACTTAACTGATCCAACAGAGCATAATAAAACATTGTATTTATATTTATACCTGTCCTTGCCATTCTGCGGTGTTGACCAACAACAATGTTTCTGGTAATTTAGCATCTGATCCTCCCACTACATGACTTAACTGATCCAGCAGAGCATAATAAAGCATATTTATATTTATACCTGTCCTTGCCACTCTGCAGTGTTGACCAACAACAATGTTTCTGGTAATTTGGCATCTGACCCTCCCAGTGCATGACTTAACTGATCCAGCAGAGCATAATAAAACATTGCATTTATATTTATACCTGTCCTTGCCATTCTGCGGTGTTGACCAACAACAATGTTTCTGGTAATTTAGCATCTGACCCTCCCAATACATGACTTAACTGATCCAGCAGAGCTTTACGGGGCTGAAATATACAGAACAGGGGCAATATTAACAGTGTACTTCATGGAAAATCCCCAATAGATATGCTTGAAGATACCAATCAGAAAGACTCAGTAAAATGGAAGAGTGTAAGAAAGAGTGATATAGAAAGATGATCAGAGTTTGCCTATGGTGCAAGATTGCCTGTTTGTCCATGTATTAATAGGCATAAAAAATTGCTGCGTTTCTGCTAGCATGCCAAATAAAACAAATGCAGGTCGCGACCGTAGGTCGGCCAATCTTTATATTTTTTCTCTAATTTTCATTTGTTTGTAACCAGTAAAAATCATTATTATGCAATCAAAATCATCTCAAATACTAGCAAATGACTAATTTCATTGAATTAAGTGATTCAAGACATTATCATTGCAGTTTACTTATTTCAAGGCAAATGTTTAGTTGCATGAGGGTCAGCACAAAAAATCAGGGTTGGTCCGGTTAGCAGAAACACCGCAATTTTTATTCAATGTCTTAGCATTGTCTAAAGATATGTCAAACTAGCATTATTTTGCAGGGAGAATAATTTGCAGTGGAAACTTATTTGTAATAGATACCCATTATTATGAGACAAGTATAGCACCCCATAGAAGCCACAAGTTAGCTAGTATTAAATGCAGTTGAGCAAAGAACAACTGCAGTTTTGTTTATTAGAATACATGTGATACAAATGGAATCCACGAATTTGATACATTTAATGTAATTTAAATCAATTACAGACTAATTTCAATCTTGATACTGTACATATATACATTCAGCATTCTGATACATTAAAAGCACTTGATTGATAGGCATATTGTTAGGTAATTTCTTATTTTCTTGTCTATAGAAAATGATTCATTCCTTTTTTCCCCAAAAAATATATTATTTTCAATTCAAATCACAAAGAGATATGATAATCATTCAAAATTTCATAGGACTACAATCATTATCTCTTTAACAATTAACCTTTTGCTTATTGCATTAAAAGACAGATACATCTACAACACATTTAGGCATGCAAAAATATGGCATTCCTGCCTGAAAAATCTAACCTAAACTCTATTAGGCAAAGAAGAACAAACATTTCCATGCAACCATAACACAATTTCAGACTCAAAATGCATCACAAAACAAGCCAGGCTCGCACTGTCAGCTCAATTCAAATTACATTGTCATGCAACACTTTTCTATATACATTCTTCTATTCTTATATACTCTTCTAATAATTAACATAAAACATGTAAAAGCAAATAAAGCAAATTCATTACATAAGGTATAAAAACATTTTCTAATGCAAATTCTGATAAACCCATAGACTTCATTGATGTAATTGTGTATTCAAAAACAAGAGCTGTCCTAAGACAGCGTGCTCGACTTTCTAAGTTGCTTAGTATAAAGGGGGTATAACTCCAAATATAGTGGAGCCAGGGTCATGGGCCCTAGTAGTAAGGTAGAGGGTGTGATGGTGAATAAGTATTCCAAGTTAAGGTTGAATCCCTTTGATAGTATGGAAGTTATTGATGTTTGAAAAAACTTTAACCTTTGTTGCAACGCCGACGCCAACGCCGACGCCCGGGTGATAGTATAAGCTCTCATTTTCTTCGAAAAGTCGAGCTAATAACTTTTACTAATGCCTGCTGACAAAAGCAGACACAGAGTAGTAGAGTAAGCCTATTACAAGACCACAAAATTTTAGACTGGCTTAAATTCGAAGGTTTTACAGACGACAATTCCCTGTATTGTGACCATGGCAGACAGCAACTTCAATTTGGCATAATCAGATGAAAATCATGATAATGAAAAATTAAGATAATAATGGTTGCCTTTAATTTCTCTCCATCAGTAATTTCAAGAGTTATGATTATGATTCTCAGTGGCATTAAAACAAATTAAGTAATTAAAAGCATTAAGGACACAAGAATATGAAATAAATATTGTGTGTGCTGTGCTGTTATAAAAGAAGTGCTTATAGTGTAATAGATCTACTCATATCTTCACTTTTCTTCAAAACCTTGTAACTGCAGCTTGTTTTAAGATGCAGTTACAAGGTTTTTTAGGAAAAGCAACAATATGTGAATTGTTCCAAGCATGTGCAGCAAATCAACCCTTTCCAACAGGAATGAAATTTTGGTGGCTCATATTTAAATAGTGCTACAGATGGCAAAGTTTTGTCAATATTATATATAACTGTATATTTTATACAAAGAAAATATTTTAGGAAAAGGAGAAAGTGCAGGTTATCAGCATTTTCTTCTTTTGCCTCAATGTTCTCCCGACACTTCTTTAAGAGAGATATCTAAAGGTGGTGTTTTGGAAAGGGTTAATAACATATATAGGTTCAAGAATCACATAGCAGCTATATGAAAGCATACAGTTTCATCTAACATATTGTCGCTTTTCAACGAAAAACGAGGTTTTCATTGAAAAGCAGCAATATTTATTCTATAACAATGTAGCTTAGCTTTAAGCACTGGGTGCATAAATAAGTGTAGAATTCACTTTCCTTCACAAAATTATTAGTTTTCAAGAGCAAATCAAAGAAATTTAATTCACAAACAACTTCGAGTCTCTTAGTCTTTCTCATTGTATGGTGCTAACATTTTTTTCTGGTTATTGTTTTAGTAATTTTTCAAAGAATAAATCAATGCTTTTTTTATGATACAATTAAATATTCTTTTGGGGATAGTGATGAGCAAGTTATGAAGGAAGATTAGGTAGTACTATCATGGTGGTTAAACCATGTGACTAAGAATTTCAGAAAATCACCTATATTTTTGCTAATACAAATGTACTGGACCAATTTGAATTCGGTTTGAACCAGAGAAGGTGAGGAAATGCCCGGAATAAGCTGGACATAAAGGATTTTTGAAAAATTAACTTAATTAACTTAACTCAAAGTTATATCATTGAGGATCAACCAAAATTTCAGTTGATCTTCAATAATTTTTTATCAGCTGATTTTTCAAAAATCCACCACATCCATCTGATGTGCGACGTCTGTCAATCTTCTGTGCTTCAAACTGAATTCAAACTGTTCTCAAATTAAAAAAATTATTGAAGATTTTCTGACATTGCTGTATCACATGATTATCCACCATGAGAATTGTGAAGAAAAGTGGACATATAGAATATACTTGTGTACAATCATAAGTGGTCCAATCAGTATGAAAACTAAGGAAAAAACTTATACATCATGTTGACATATGTTTCCCAAATGACAAAATTCTTGACCTTTCAACATCCAAAGCAACAGAAGAGGGTAAAATTCATGACAATAAGATAAGAAAGTCTGAATGTTGTGAAAAGGAATGTGTCTAAATCATAGCAATATTCACCACATAAAGTATTATATTTTCAATTTTAGGGTAAGCGTGCATCAATTTTGTTTAGTTTTCACATTGCTGGCTCAAAAATAATCTGGGTTAAAAATTCCTCTATTATTCTAGATTTCTTCTTTAAGCAAAGGCAACAGAAATCATAACAGACTGTTTCTGAATATTTTTTGTGTAGATGGTTTAAATTTTTGACAATTTGAATCAAACAGTAAAATAGTTGTTTAAATGTTTCCACTGATTTTTCAATAATTCTGCATACAGTTTCAACACTTATTTTGATGTTAAAATTAACTTTTGCTCTAGCAACTTTACCACAGACTTTCAATCCTACTGGAATCATCTTGACAGTATAATCAGATTCTATGATCATTTAGTCAGTATTATCAACAATTTATTCAGAAACAATCCAGTCATTGAATACAAAGGACAAAGTTTCAGTACACACTTCATGAAAACCAGCAACCTTTTACAAGAGAATAAAATGAAGCTTTGAAGCCACTTCAAATTCACCCATATTGCCGGAAATTATGCAAATGGTGACAAGCCACTACACCAGATTTTTGCTTGTGTGCATGAGCAAACCTATCTTTTTTTTTTTATTCATTTTTTTGACATTTTGCTTTTTAGGACTTTTGAGTAGTAAAAAGAAGTAAAATTTTACTATCACTGAACACAAGTCATATCATGTCAACTCTATCAACAAATAGAAAGTTACATTAGGGCTTTGAAAACAAGCATGATTCCCAGTAATTGTCTTGAAGTAAACAAATGCTTCTCAGATTTCAGCTAGGTTTCATGAAAGTTACTCATATAAAGGTTAAAAGATCTCTAGTGCCTACACCAATCGTTCAGGTCTATTTATAAGAATGTGTGTAGATGACCAATCCAGTACTCAGAGATACAGATCAGAGTCGATCGAAGCATCCTATATGAAGGTAGTCCATCCCTAATGACATTCATGCGACATCAGAATTATTCTAGCAATATCATCAATGTTACACTAACATCGCATTGATGGAAAGTACACTTATTTCAGTGTTTTTTCTGGGTATCAACAGAACGATGCTTTTTGTATGGGCAAATCCAAATACAGCTGAGAAAGTAAAGAAATTGAAATTCATTCCATCCATTCTTACCAAATAATTTGATTCCATTCCAAAAATGAAATTAACTTTGTTCATTAATCAATCCATTATTCCACTCATTATCATCACTCAAAACATTTAAACTTCTCAAATTCACAGGTTTATTTGGTCCTTACAAATAGAATCCATTTGATTGGCAGAAACTTAATGGTGAGCCTACTATCGATAGTAAACACATTAATGATTACCCTAAGTTTTGGGTACTAGTTTGTATCATCTCAGATACAAGTCCAATGGGACCCACAAAAACAGTTTCAGGAAAATTACTTATTTTTTCAAGTAGTTAAAACAAGAGCTGTCCGAAGACAGCGCGCTCGACTTTCTAAGTTGCTTAGTATAAAGGGGGCATAACTCCAAATAGAGTGGTCCCAGGGTCATGGGCCCTAATAGTAAGGTAGAGGGTGTGATGGTGAATAATTATTCCAAGTTTGGGTTGAATCCCTTTGATAGTATGGAAGTTATTGATGTTTGAAAAAACTTTAACCTTTGTTGCAACGCCGACGCCAACGCCGACGCCAGGGTGACAGTATAAGCTCTCATTTTCTTCGAAAAGTCGAGCTAAAAATCAAATAGATCTACAATGGACTGTTTCTGATCTATATCTGTGAGTACTGACCGACTGATCAACCCAGCCTACGCTGTTACAGCGCTCCAAGTGTTTGTAATCTTTTTTGTTCTTGCTCTCCTTGTATGACGTGCTCCGCTCGCGGTGAATCGGCTTCTGAAGTGTCGCCGGCGAAGTCGACAACAGTGACTTCCCCTTTTGCGGCTACAAATTTGTATACATTGTGTAAGTTACTGTGTAAATGTCTGTGCGCTAATACCAGAACTATTCAAGGGGGTAACAACTTTTCAAAAAGCAAAATTTCATATACTCTTCATTAATCCCTCTATTTTGGGTACTCATTGGAATCGTCTCATCCAGATTCAAATTAGTACACACAACATAGGGTTTGGATTTTGAATAACAAACTTAGAATGCTTTTACCCCCTCTTATCCATTGTCGTGGCTAATACCATGTAATATCAGTATACATATACTACATCTAACGAAGTAAAGAGTTGAAAGGAGGCTACTTTCTCATTTTTTAACATAATAGTATATGATCAAAAATTAAATTTTTTCGGACACAGGAATTTTTTGACTTTGAAAGAATTTTTCAGCCATGGAGATCAGCGGATCACTGTGCAAATGTTTGGCTACTGCTTATTTTACCCAATGAAGAGACAACATCGTGCTTGTATTTCAAGTGTTAGTAAAAACAGACATTTTGAAATCATTCAAAGGCAGAAAAAGTCTTCACTATTAAGCAGATTAAAGCATGCAATTTAAAATATCCATTATATTTTTATCAATTCTAGCTGTTTATTGAAGTTAAAAACATCCAAAAGTTTTTTCAACCCTATCCCATGTCAAATAATTGGAATGTTACAATTTGCTGCTGCATTTGACAAGAGATTTCATAAAGATAGAATTTGCGCAAAGCACAGCACGAGAAATATAAAGGCAAAGAGGAAATACTGACTATACACATTTTCTTTGCTTGCCTCTATGCTTTTTCAAGCCTTCTTTTAGGAAAGTGTTGGCGTTACATGTAATTTCACTTCTGTATCATTGAAATAAATGAGAAAATAGACTCACTTCTAAAGCAGAGTGACAGCAGAGGAATCATTTTGAGATCATATTGGTGCATATTTATTTTGTTTCTGTTTATGTTAAGAAAGCATGAGAGTTTGTCAATCACTATATACAGATCTATAGTCAATTCAAGATATTATGGCACATGTTTCCAAGTTTAACTAAACAATGAAATAAACATACTTTTATGTCAATTTTGTATGTGTTGGTTTGAATCTGGCAGGTGTGAAACACCTGCAAGATTCAAACCATCACATGCAAAATTAGAGTAATTTAGAGTCCAATATTGTGTTGTTTACATGTGTGAATTTTGTAAACATGTGCCATAACATCTTGATTGGCCTATACATGTTTATCATATTGTACCACAAGAATAGTACAAAGTACAATAAATAGAATATATCCTCTAAGCAGTGTGAACTTATATTTTTCCAGATTTACTTATTTACTATTATAGAAAAGTTACAAATTCAAATGGCATTGCAGTGTTACAATTCATACTATCATTCTTCTCAGCACATCATTTTTTTTCTACAGTGGAAATATGCAGCATGTAGTAGTTATTCTATGCTCCAAAAACCATTGCCATAACCAAGAAGCAGCCTTTATCTACTACAAGTACTAAAACCATGGAACATCATTTCAAGTCATCTGCATTTATCAACATGCTAACCATTGTTAAAACCCGGCCATTTGTTGTCAAATAAGGTAAATCTGTTATTATTGTACAATTAAATATCTGATCGAAAACAAACTTTCTTGTTGAAGGAACGTTTGCCATATACGACATGTAAAGAATTTGGCAATGTAAATGCCTCACAGCGAACCATTATTTTATGATATGATTTTTATTTGTTGTCCAAAGTGTATCTGAATTTACCTACCGAATTCGAAGTATTTTGCACATAATGACAGATCTACCCACTATTAATATTGTAAGAATCAAAATGCCAAATACAATTCAATACCACTAAATCAAAAAGCTATGAATAACTTTTGCAAATGTTGAATGAATGATAAGGCATCCTAATATTCAACACAAAATACCTATCACTTTGGTTATAAACAAAATTTAATCATCAACCAATCAAATAATTCATTTAGTCTAGAAATGCATTTATTTATCCCTAATTGTTCAATCTATAAACTCTGAATTTGTTTGTTCAATCTCTTAACCGTTTCCCAAACAAGACCTGGTTTTGACGTCCCTAATAGAAAAGGCTTGGGAAAACATTGAAACAAAAGAAGAAACTGCTGATAGCCAATCTCAATATTTTCTATGCCATATTTTACACAAATTCTATCTTTAATAACATCCATTTTGTCTTTTGTGGCAGTTTTTAAAGTGGATCACCCTAAAATTTTGCTGTTTGGGAAAGGGTTAACTCTATATTGGTATGGTGAGACATATGAGGAATATTCTTTTTCAGACAATATCCATCTAATCTGCTGAACGTAGAAAGACAAAGCACCTTGGGTCCATATTATCAACGATGGTACAATAAATTCACCATAATCTACTGTCCAACTTGGTCATACAAGAGCTGTCCGAAGACAGCGCGCTCGACTTTCTAAGTTGCTTAGTATAAAGGGGGCATAACTCCAAATAGAGTGGTCCCAGGGTCATGGGCCCTGATAGTAAGGTAGAGGGTGTGATGGTGCATAAGTATACCAAGTTTGGGTTGAATCCCTTTGATAGTATGGAAGTTATTGATGTTTGAAAAAACTTTAACCTTGGTTGCAACGCCAACGCCGACGCCAACGCCAATGCCAACGCCGACGCCCGGGTGACAGTATAAGCTCTCATTTTCTTCGAAAAGTCGAGCTAAAAATCGTTGATAATACAGGTCCTGATATGTCTATCAGTTTGAATTCTGAACAGCCATTTTACATCTTTTTCTTTTTTTTAAAACAAAAGTATGGCAATTGTGATTATGTCCAAGTGACCCTTCAAAAAGGACACAAAGCTAACAATCCAGCAATAAAAATAGAAACTTCAAAATGAAAGCAGGGATGTGGAATTTCTGTGCCCAAGTAGTTCAGTTTGTAATTTTGTGCAAGTCCCACTTTGTTATAGCTGACTTATTTATTTTCTTTCACAATATTCTGAGAAATAATTATCCTCGGGACAAGAATATTCAACTTAAGTACTAACTTGGTAGATATGGTGACCATTGTTTTTCGTATGAACAAGAATGATACATTCTTATCGGCTTAAAATCACAGCTGACATAAAATATTACACCAAATGCAACAGCAACAAAGCTGTCTCAGGACAGCCGAGTGTAACTATCAAGTGCTGGATAGTGAAATATTCTAAGTATGAAAATGGTAAGAATTCCATTAAATTAAATGCAAGAGTAACAAATCTTTGCCTAGAGGCTGATATTATGGTAACAGAGGCATGTGCAAAGATTCAGAGCAATAGCATTAGTAGAATCAGAGATTTGACAAACTTGCATGTGAAAAGTTAACCAAAGCATTACAACGGCACAAACGCCTAGTTGACTTGAATAGCCCTCCTGCACTATGAATAGTCCCGCTAAAAACCATTTTGGCAGGAAAGTGAGGCAAGCGAATAAACATAACCCTAAATTCCACATCCCTGATAAAAAATATATACCTCCAATTTAACCGACTCTACGATGGTAGGGACGTCGCGGCTGGTTGTCATGGATACATCCAACATTTCTTGATCTGTGTCGTGCTCCTGTTTAAAGGTTATTAGTTTGAATACATGGACATTCAAAAATGCAAACAAAAGATGAAATAAAATAATAATGCAGCCCACATTAACCCCCACACTGTCATATATGTAAGTGTACTAACCTTCAAATATCATCATATTGATGTTTTTCAACAAAAACCTTGTAACTGCAGCTTGCTTTAAACTGCAGTTAAGACAGGTCTTTTTTAAAAGTGAAAATAAAAAGCAAATAGGTATTTTTCAAATCAGTTTGGATTAAAAAGTTAAGTAATCCATTGAACTTTTATATGAAATCCATTTCAATTGGACAAAACAGATTTCATCTTAACCATTTCAATACAATAAATCATCTTTTCATAACTTCATGTTTAGTGAATTATTGTGATTTTCAATCAATTATACAAAAATAGATTTTCTAATTCTTTTTTGCTAAAACATCTATTTTTCAAAATATTTCCTGTTAAAAATATGCATATTTGTACAGGGAAGACATTGAATTAACAGAAACAAAACAAGGCTAACATACACAATACTGTATGACAGTGGGTGGGGTAAGACATTAAAACTGAATGAAACACAGTATCACGATGATCAACTAAAATAGAACTCATTCAATTTCATCATGCCATAGGTAACATAAAACAATAAATATTTTACTAGTATGTAATCTCTCAATTCATTAATTGTACATGATTTTTAAACTAGAAACAAGAGCATTTAATCATTTTTTGGCAAGGAAAATAATAAATCCTTTCCCAAACATCAAACATTTAGACTTTCCAATTCAAATACTGCTGCAGATGACACAATGGTCATTGATTGATAAAGTTTGGTTTTGTCTACGATATAGGACCAAAATTATTCAGGCAAAACCAGCACTTTCTTCTACTACCTCAATGTTTTCCCAAGCTTTTCATAGATTCTATAAGGGATGTCAAAAAAGGTTCATGTTTGGGAAATGATTGAAAAGGACTTCAAAAGAACTGTCTGTACAAAATTTACTTCTAGCATTATCAGATGACAGGAATTATATTCAAAACAAGAGATGTTTGTAAAACATATATGCCCCCTCAAGGGCCTACATTTGATGTAGGTCAAAGTCCAAGGTCAAGTTAAAAAGGTCTAAAGTCATGGTCAAATATGAAAGGTCTTGGTAGGAGGTGTCTATGTGTGAAATATCAAGGCTGTAGGTGTAAAAGGACATTATATGCCTGGTTTCAGTCTTTTTAAAAGTAGGTCAAACTCCAAGGTCAAGGTTGTAATATTCAAGGTCATGGTCAAATGTGAAAGGTCTTGGTAGGAGGTGTTTATGTGTGAAATATCAAGGCTGTAGGTGTAATAGGACATAAGATAAAGGCTAGGTTAAAGATTTCTAAGCTAAAAGTATGTAAAAATGAAAGGTCAAGGTCATACAGGCTAAGGTCATGGTCAAATGTGCAAGGTCTTGGTAGGAGGTGTCCATGTCTAAAATATTGAGATTGTATAGGTAACAGGACATGAGATATAGGCCTAGTTTAAGTTTTTAAAAGTAGGTCAAACTCCAAGGTCAAGGTCTAAGGTCATGGTTAAAAGTGAAATATCTTGGTTGGAAGTGACCATGTGTGAAATATCAAGGCTGTATGTGTAAAATGACATGAAATATAGGCCAGGTTAATGTATTATTAAAGTAGGTCAAACAACAAGGTCAAGGTCACAAGGTCCAAGGTCATGGTCAAATGTGAAAGGTCTTGGTCGTAGGTGTCCATGTGTCAAATATCAAGGCTGTATGTGTAAAAGGACATGATATATCGGCTAGGTTAAAGGTTTTTTAAAAGTAGGTCAAAGTCCAAGGTAAAGGTCACAAAGTCCAAGGTCATGGTCAAATGTGAAAGGTCTTGGTAGGATGTGTCCATGTGTGAAATATCAAGGCTGTATGTGTAATAGCATATGAGATATAGGCCCAGTTTATTTTTTTTAAAAGCAGGTCAAACTTCAAGGTCAAGGCCACATGGTCCAAGGTCATAGGCGTATGTGATAGGTCTTGGTCAGAGGTTTCCATGTGTCAAATATCAAGGCTGTATGTGTAAAAGGATATGATATATCGGCCAGGTTAAAGTTTTTTAAAAGTAGGTCAAACTCCAAGGTCAATGTCACAAAGTCCAAGGTCATGGTCAATTGTGAAAGGTATTGGTAAGATGTGTCCATGTGTGAGATATCAAGGCTGTATTTGTAAAAGGTCATGAGATATATACCGGGTTTAATTTTTTTTAAAAGTAGGTCAAACTCCAAGGTCATGGTCACGAGGTCCAAGGTCATGGTTAAATGTAAACAATGTTGATAGGAGGTATCTAAGTGTGAGATATCAAGGCTGTATGTGTAAAAGGACATGAGATATAGGCAAGATTAAGAATTAAGTGTAAAATCAACAAAGGGAAATAACTCCAAAAATCTGATTGGCAGAGTTACGGTTCTTGTGCACTGCACCTCTCCATAATGAAATCTATTCACCTATAAAGTTTCATGATTCTACATTATATATTTTTTGAGTTGTGCTCCGGACAAGAATCAAGTTATAAAATCAACAAAGGGCAATAACTCAAACAATTTGATCGGCAGAGTTACAGTTCTTGTGCACTGCACCTCTCCATAATGAGATCTATCCACCTGTAAAGTTTCATGATTCTACCTTACATACTTTTTGAGTTATGCTCCGCACAATAATCAAGTTTGAAAATCAACAAAGGGCAATAACTCCAAAAATATGATCGGCAGAGTTACGGTTCTTGTGCACTGCACCTCTCCATAATGAAATCTATTCACCTGTAAAGTTTCATGATTCTACCTAACATAGTTATTAAGTAATCCTCCGGACAAAAATCAAGTTTGAAAATCAGCAAAGGGCAATAACTCAGAAAAATTACCAGCAGAGTTACGGTTCTTGTGCACTGCACCTCTCCATAATGAAATCTATTCACCTATAAAGTTTCATGATTCTACATTATATATTTTTTGAGTTGTGCTCCGGACAAGAATCAAGTTATAAAATCAACAAAGGGCAATAACTCAAAAAATTTGATCGGCAGAGTTACAGTTCTTGTGCACTGCACCTCTCCATAATGAGATCTATCCACCTGTAAAGTTTCATGATTCTACCTTACATACTTTTTGAGTTATGCTCCGGACAATAATCAAGTTTGAAAATCAACAAAGGGCAATAACTCCAAAAATATGATCGGCAGAGTTACGGTTCTTGTGCACTGCACCTCTCCATAATGAGATCTATTAACCTGTAAAGTTTCATGATTCTACCTAACATAATTTTTGAGTTATGCTCCGGACAAAAATCAAGTTTGAAAATCAACAAAGGGCAATAACTCAATAAAAATTTATCAGCATAGTTACGGTTCTTGTGCACTGCACCTCTCCATAATGAGATCTATCCACCTGTAAAGTTTCATGATTGTACCTTACATACTTTTTGAGTTATGCTCCGGACAAGAATCAAGTTATAAAATCAACAAAGGGCAATAACTCCAAAAATATGATCGGCAGAGTTACGGTTCTTATGCACTGCACCTCTCCATAATGAGATCTATCCACCTATGAAGTTTCATGATTCTACCTTTGATACTTTTTGAGTTATGCTCCGGACAAGGTTTGGTCTACGGACAGACCGACCGACCTACGGACCTACCGACCGACCGACCTTCCGACCGACCTTCCGACCGACCGACACTTGCAAAACAATATACCCCCATTTTCTTCGGAATGGGGCATAATTATCTTACAAATGCATTTAATCCAAACAAATGCTTAAAAAGCCCTATTACCTGATAAAAATCATCAAACCCTTTCCCAAACGACAACATTTTGGGATGGTCCAATTTGAAAGCAGTTGCAGATGGCATTTTAAAGTTGATGAAATTTTAAAACTTTAGGACAATATGGGTAGAAAACTTTGTGGGAAATGAAGAAATTGCTTGTGACAAGCAATTTCTTTATTTTCCACAATATTTTCTCTGCCAGTTTTCTTGAGTGGCATGAACAGCATCAATGTGTGGGAATGGGTTAATGCCTATACAAAGATATAAATACATCAATGACCTAATAGTCTCCTGGATGCTTGGAATTCAAACTATTTGTCAAGTAGGCCCCAAAGTTTCAACACAAGACAAAAGTTTCAATTTTCTTTTAAGGGGAAAAAACTTATGACTGTGCTTAGAAAGATAAGCAGTTCAAACTTTGGCCTTAAACAATATCCTCTCTTTCTTTAATTTTCATCTTGCCCGAAACTTAAGAGCCTTTAAACTAATACCACATGCAAAAGCTTGTTGGAATGTTTGCAATGATTTTTCTTCATTTATTGTATTTTAATCTTTTTTAAAACATTTACAACCAAAAAGGACCAAAAGAGAAAGAGCCTCTGAATATTGTTCCATATTTTCTGAAGTCATATTTGTATGTGGCATCAGCTTCTAGTAAAAACAACATTTTATCAGACTATATTTGAAACCCATGCATTTTTTACAATTGGCACAAATAAAGAAACACTTAATTTTAGTTCTAGCACAAAGCAGCTTCTCTAATTTTGCTGAGTTCAAATTTAACCTAATCGTTTTTAAATCTTTAGAAGCATGGTTACATCTACATGTTTTATGTAAGCATTATTTGAATTATGATGAAACTTTGTATAAAACTTACTGCTTGACTGTTTGAGCTATCATCACTGGCAGCCCCTCGTAACGGATATTCTTGCTGTGTAAATAAGGGAGGCCAAAATTAAACATGAACATATTCATTTATACCTAGATGGGTGACTGTTAGTGAGTCAACAAAAAGTTTGTGCAAGAATTTTCTAAAGCTTCATATTTATCTCCTCATAAATAAAGTAAATTTTATCATAATTTTGTACAATATGTGACCCATCACACTAAAGGGGACCTTCTGGGAAGTGTGTAAAGCATCAACCGTCTGTCTGCGCAGACTGTAAAGACTGACTAGAATCAAGACTTGGTGATTCTTTGGAACTAGATTATATTTTGTATCATTCTATATGTTAACTTTACAAGTGTGACATCTGATTGACCTCTGCTCAGTCTGTTTGATTCGTTTCTTGAAATTGGGTTTTATGGATTTCCCACATGGCCCCTTTTAGCAAGACGGGTCACATATATGAAAGTCACACTTACAGGATCTGATCAACATAATAAGCTTATGTCAAGGTTGATTGATTGGGGTTTAATGTCTATTTCAACTGCAATTGTCATATCACAGCGGCTGGAGCACCTAACAAACAACATCCGTGCATAGCCTCCAGCTGCTTACCAACAAAGGTTAACCATTATCAAATCTTTGGTGGGTAATTTAATATGCCAAAGAAAAATATCTAATTTCAGTATTATATTTATTCTGAATCTGTTGTACTTTTCAAATATGTGATTTTTCAAGAGGTTTCTCTGAATAAATCTTATGCATGTTTGATTTCTTAACAATATGCATGAGTATGCTTTCATCTTTAACTTGATACTTCATTTCTTTGAAGGCCCTTAACCCTTAAACTTATATAACAAACAAAAGTGCCACAGCCACAATATATGCTACTATTTTGCAACAAGCCCTTCATTTGTGGTGCAGCATATTTTGAAAAACTCCAACAGTATGTGCGAGGTTAGTTCATTTTGTGAAAATTACATCATAATTGATCAATATAATTATATATGTCAATAGTATGTTTTTTATTGACTTTTTCAAAAGTATCTAAGTCATATCACAGCAGCTGGAGGACCTAACCATAGATTCCTGTTGTTTCTGTTGCCAGTACTACCACAACATCCTTTGCAAGCTTGAGGTACTGTCAAACAAAGGTTTATGATTATCCATCCAGTCACTGGTGGAAGACTAATGTCAGTATGGATGTCAGAGTCACGGTCGGGGATCAAACCTATGACCGCACGATTGAGAATCTGACATGCAACTAAATGTACTATGACCATGGCCTCAATCCACAAATGCAGTTGTGTAAACAAGATGTGGGCATACCAACAAACAAACAGACAGATAGTAGATGATACCAATATATGGCCACCTCAATGTGTGTATATCGTCGCTTTTCTACGAAAACCTCGTAACTGCAGCTTGTTTTAAGCTGCAGTTACGAGGTTTTCGTTGAAAGCGATGAAATGAATCTATACTATGATACATAATTGAGCTCAAGCCTGGAAAAATAGCACTTATGGAAAAGCTGTAAGAGATCGCCATGGATCTTGATCAGACTGCGCATATTGCACAGGCTGATTTGGATCCATGTTGGTCTCAAATGCAAGGCACCATTTTTTTCCAAATTCAGGCTCATTTGTAGATATACAGTGGTGAATTTCATTATCACAGCAAAGTGTATGGTTGATATACTTGGTTTTCATGTTATATTTTGTTTATATATTCTTGTTACATATTACCCATTTATTCAGTTGAAGCTTTTTAATAAAAGAAAGTTATCGATCATACATTTACCAAGAGTCTAAAATTAAATTTGTACATTATCAAGAAAGCATTGTCATACAGTAATTTTCTGCAGGTGATTAAGTTGCAAGTTTTTTGACAATCATCAAATCAAATCATTATTAGTTAACACCATCATTTATAATTCCAAAGATTTACATGTCAATTTCCATGAAGTTTTTATATTTTGTAGCACTAAAGGAGGTTACCACAAAATCAGAACAAAACAAGGTTTGTACATACTACAATAATAAATATAACGTTTCCATCCCCCTCACCCCTATCCCCCAAAGTTAGGGTGGTCCATATAGAAAGTTGTTGCAAATGACAAAATTCATATCGATAGAGAAAAGATTTATGCATATGACTAAACAGAAAATATTGGGACAAAAGAAGAAAAAGGCATTTATGAGCATTTTCTTCTTTACCCCAGATTCTACATTTGTCATTACAATCACATAATGCTATGTTGCTTTATTGTGGGTACTCAATCGAATTGTCTCACGGAGACAATTCAAACGAGTACCCACAACAGAGGGTTTGATGAGCATTAAGTGAAAAATCACATTTTGAAAAGCCATTACCCCCTCTTATGAGCTCTATTATGAAGAATTCCATTTCACATTAACCCCTTTCCAAACAAGACCTGGTTTTGACGTCACTAATAGTAAAAGCTTGGGAAAACATTGAAACAAAAGAAGAAACTGCTGATAACCAGCAGTTTCTCCTTTTGTCTCAATATTTTCTGTGCCATATTTTACACAAATCATAACTTAAATAACATCCATTTTGTCATTTGTGGCAGTTTTTGAAGTGGATCACCCTAAAATTTTGTCGTTTGGGAAAGGGTTAAACGACACAGACAACGTCAATAGGATGTTGACAAAACTTCAGACACCAATAGCTCACAAAAAAGGCACCATGCAAATCACTCTGAAGGTTTGAATTAATCTTATTCTTGAGTATTTGAGCCAGGATCTGGACCTTTATAGAGAGTGACGGCAGTTTTTTTGTGTTTCCCTGATCAGCCTGTGCCTTTGTGCAGTCTGATCAGGATCCATATTGTCTTCTTATTGTTGTTATCCCATTACCACACAATGACTCTTTTTGACTCTCCACAAAATAATGGCCATGGAAAAAATCATGGAAAATGAAGAAATTGCTTGTGACAAGCAATTTCTTCATTTCCCACAATGTTTTCCATCCAAAAAGACCTCAAAATTAAAAATCCCACTCACATGAAATTGTCATCTGCAGGATCTTTAAATTTAGACCGCCCTAAAATTTTGTCATTTGGTAATGGTTAAAGGTCATGAAGAAACACTATCAGACAACAACTTGGATCTTTATAGACTGCTAATCTGGGACTATATTCACAATCACATTTAAACTGATGTCTAAAGACAAATTACATTACAAGCCATCTGATTGGACGAGACATAATGATGTCTCTGCCAATCTGATTAATTGTTATGTGATTTTTAACAAGGTGTCAAACTGTCACAAGATACGCCCGTAACACTGCTTTATGTCGACAGGGGGAGCAGGTTGGTAAAAGTTTCATGGTCCTAGCTATTATATTTTTCGAGATATGCCCTGGACAAAAATGAAGTATGAAAAATAACAAAGGGCAATAACTCAGAATTATGGTTCTTGTGCACTGCACTCCCCTTTGATGAGATCTATACACCCATGAAGTTTCATGATCCTAGCTATCATACTTTTAGAGATATACTCCGGACAAGATTCTAGTATGAAAAACAACAAAGGGCAACAACTAAAAAAACAGGCCAGGTAGAGTTATGGTTCTTGTGCACTGCACTCCCCCTTGGTAAGATCTATACACCCATGAAGTTTCATGATCCTAGCTATTATACTTTTAGAGATATACTCCGGACAAGATTCAAGTATGAAAAACAACAAAGGGCAATAACTCAAAAAATAAGCCAGGTAGAGTTATAGTTCTTGTGCACTGCACTCCCCCTTGGTGAGATCTATACACCCATGAAGTTTCATGATCCTAGCTATTATACTTTTAGAGATATACTCCGGACAAGATTCAAGTTTGAAAAACAACAAAGGGCAATAACTCAAAAAATAAGCCAGGTAGAGTTATGGTTCTTGTGCACTGCACTCCCCCTTGGTTAGATCTATACACCCATGAAGTTTCATGATCCTAGCTATTATACTTTTAGAGATATACTCCGGACAAGATTCAAGTATGAAAAACAACAAAGGGCAATAACTCAAAAAATAAGCCAGGTAGAGTTATGGTTCTTGTGCACTGCACTCCCCCTTGGTGAGATCTATACACCCATGAAGTTTCATGATCCTAGCTATTATACTTTTAGAGATATACTCCGGACAAGATTCAAGTTTGAAAAACAACAAAGGGCAATAACTCAAAAAATAAGCCAGGTAGAGTTATGGTTCTTGTGCACTGCACTCCCCCTTGGTGAGATCTATACACCCATGAAGTTTCATGATCCTAGCTATTATACTTTTAGAGATATACTCCGGACAAGATTCAAGTATGAAAAACAACAAAGGGCAATAACTCAAAAAATAAGCCAGGTAGAGTTATGGTTCTTGTGCACTGCACTCCCCCTTAGTGAGATCTATACACCCATGAAGTTTCATGATCCTAGCTATTATACTTTTAGAGATATACTCCGGACAAGATTCAAGTTTGAAAAACAACAAAGGGCAATAACTCAAAAAATAAGCCAGGTAGAGTTATGGTTCTTGTACACTGCACTCCGTAATGATGAGAAGAATATAACTGCCAAGTTTAAAGTCAATCGGACTTAAGGTGACAGAGTTATGCTCCGGACAAAGAAGTGGACGCCGCCGGACGCCCGGACGCCCGGACGCCCGGACGCCCGGACGCCGGACGCCGGACGCCGGACATCACGGGTGATCCCATAATACGTCCCGTCTTCGACGGGCGTATAAAAATACACTGGGCATAAGACTTGTTGGTGAATAGCATCACTGGATCCATGTTGGTCTCAAATACTATAAAGGACCACATTTCCAGATCCCAGCTCATTTATCATAATACTTACACTCAGGCTGTGTTTATCTATGTCATTACTGCTACCTCGACCGGTAAAAAATGGTCTGTAAGTAGAAAATAGGATATAAAATATTTGGTTTAGCGTCCATATCCATGAAATGAATCAAATTCCCATGATATTATATTTCAACCCAAGGTCATTGACTCTCAAATTGGCTGTTAACAATGGTTTGGCAGCCACAATATTTAGACATTAAGCTCTAACATTCACTCATCATAAACAACTGGTTGAAGAGGAGCAATGTGAGGTAACTTTTTGCTCAGAACAATTTCTGTCATTCTATTACAAAGCAAGTGTCCTACCACTACACCCCACCCCTGCTTATCCTCCTATCTTAAACTTTTATCATTAATGTAATTACTATTATTGCATAAAATGTGTGTTTTTGGGCCGTTATCAACATTGAATAATGAGAAGAAACCGGTCCGATATTGTGAAAAACTGGTTGTTATTCAGTGCGATATCGGACTGGCTTTGCACTCAAATATTCTTGATTTGACCCTTCAAAATAAACAATTGTCTCTTTTCCCGCAAAATTCTCAACGTCTTACGTTAAATAAGCTATGTTCGCCTTTTGACGCAAAATTATGCCGTAACATCGTTTTACTGATGTCATACATAACAAAACAAGAGGGCCATTGGCCCTGAAGCGCTCACCTGATATAATATAACTTTTTGTATACCAATTTTCAGGTTGATTGGACAAAAAATGTGACCTCTAAGGTGCACACAAGGTTTAACTAAGATTTGACCTCGTGACCTAGAATTGATCAAGACAATCATTCTGATCAATTTTCAGGTTGATTGCCAAATGATTGGGCAAAAATGTGGCCTCTAGAGTGCACACAAGGTTTTACAAAGATTTTACCTCATGACCTAGTTTATGACCCCAGATGACCCAATTTCGATCTTGTCCGAGAATTTATCAAGACAATCATTCTGATCAATTTTCAGGTTGATTGGGCAAAAAATGTGGCCTCTAGAGTGCACACAAGGTTTTTCTAAGATTTGACCCTGTGACCTAGTTTTTGACCCCAGATGACCCAATTTCAAAGTTGTCCGAGATTTTAACAAAACAATCATTCTGAGCAAATTCCAGGTTGATTGGGCAAAAAATGTGGCCTCTAGAGTGCACACAAGGTTTTTCTAAGATTTGACCCCGTGACCTAGTATTTGACCCCAGATAACCCAATTTCGAACTTGTCCGAGATTTTATCAAGACCATTATTCTGATAAATTTTCAGGTTGATTGGGCAAAAAATGTGGCCTCTAGAGTGCACATAAGGTTTTTCTAAGATTTGACCCCGTGACCTAGTTTTTGACCCCAGATGACCCAATTTCGAACTTGTCCAAGATTTTATCAAGACAATCATTCTGAGCAAATTTCAGGTTGATTGGTCAAAAAATGTGGCCTCTAGAGTGCACACAAGGTTTTTCTAAGATTTGACCCCGTGACCTAGTTTTTGACCCCAGATGACCCAATTTCGAACTTGTCCAAGATTTTATCAAGACAATCATTCTGAGCAAATTTCAGGTTGATTGGGCAAAAAATGTGGCCTCTAGAGTGCACACAAGGTTTTTCTAAGATTTGACCCCGTGACCTAGTTTTTGACCCCAGATGACCCAATTTCGAACTTATCCGAGATTTTATAAAGACAATCATTCTGAGCAAATTTCAGATTGATTGGGCAAAAAATGTGGCCTCTAGAGTGCACACAAGGTTTTTCTAAGATTTGACCCCGTGACCTAGTTTTTGACCCCAGATGACCCAATTTCGAACTTGTCCAAGATTTTATCAAGACAATCATTCTGAGCAAATTTCAGGTTGATTGGGCAAAAAATGTGGCCTCTAGAGTGCACACAAGGTTTTTCTAAGATTTGACCCCGTGACCTAGTTTTTGACCCCAGATGACCCAATTTCGAACTTGTCCAAGATTTTATCAAGACAATCATTCTGAGCAAATTTCAGGTTGATTGGGCAAAAAATGTGGCCTCTAGAGTGCACACAAGGTTTTTCTAAGATTTGACCCCGTGACCTAGTTTTTGACCCCAGATGACCCAATTTCAAACTTATCCGAGATTTTATCAAGACAATCATTCTGAGCAAATTTCAGATTGATTGGGCAAAAAATGTGGCCTCTAGAGTGCACACAAGGTTTTTCTAAGATTTGACCCCGACACCTAGTTTTTGACCCCAGATGACCCAATTTCGAACTTGTCCAAGATTTTATCAAGACAATCATTCTGAACATATTTCAGGTTGATTGGTCAAAAAATGTGGCCTCTAGAGTGCACACAAGGTTTTTCTAAGATTTGACCCCGTGACCTAGTTTTTGACCCCAGATGACCCAATTTCGAACTTGTCCAAGATTTTATCAAGACAATCATTCTGAGCAAATTCCAGGTTGATTGGGCAAAAAATCTGGTCTCTAGAGTGCACACAAGGTTTTTCTAAGATTTGACCCCGTGACCTAGTTTTTGACCCCAGATGACCCAATTTCGAACTTATTCGAGATTTCATCAAGACAATCATTCTGAGCAAATTTCAGATTGATTGGGCAAAAAATGTGGCCTCTAGAGTGCACACAAGGTTTTTCTAAGATTTGACCCCGTGACCTAGTTTTTGACCCCAGATGACCCAATTTCGAACTTGTCCAAGATTTTATCAAGACAATCATTCTGAGCAAATTTCAGGTTGATTGGTCAAAAAATGTGGCCTCTAGAGTGCACACAAGCCAAAGGTTGACGGACGACGGACGACGGACGACGGACGCCGGACGACGGACACAGCGGTATCACAATACCTCACCATGAGCACTATTGTGCTCAGGTGAGCTAAAAATTCTCGGAAGATTTATCAGAACAAAACAACAATGGCGGACATTTATTTATCTCACCACGATTCATTTTTCGCACATGTCAAGGGGTTTGGGGAAAGTAATCATTGAAATTTTATGCTTTTTATGCAATACTAGCGTCAATTCATGTATTTTTCTGTTGTTAACATTCACAGAGGGCCCCAAATACTAAAACGACCCACACACTTCACACTCGGGCGTTAACGTATTTCTTGGGCCTCTGCGAATGTTAACGACCTCAAAAAAGTGAATTAACCCTATAGAGTATTACATAAGTGCAGTCTGATCTTAGTCCACACTTCTTGCTCTTCTTATTAAGACCATAAACTTTACCTGAGTCTAGGTTTAGGTGTAGACCTGACACTCATTGTATCTAACTCTGGTTCACTGTCACTCAAACCTTCCAACTGTTCTATAAGATCATCTATATCTGCTGGATTAAGCTAACCTCATTTGTCCTAATTAGACACTAATTGCCAATTAAGGATCAAAGTATTGACCTGGGTCTTGATTTTACTGGGGATATCGGTTTAAAACTAGTTTTTCACGCCTAATCTTACTTCCGCAAAAAGCGTAGACTAATATCAGCCTGCACATAAGTGCACTCTGATCTTAGTCTACACTTCTTGCTAATCTTGTGAATACAAACAATTACCTGAGTCTAGGTTTAGGTGTAGACATGACACTCATTGTATCTAACTCTGGTTCACTATCACTGAGATCCTCCAACTGTTCTATAAGATCATCTATATCTGCTGGATTACCCCCATCGCCAAGTTCATGGTCGGCTTCTGAATCTAAAACCTGCAATAGTAATGTTTACAGTTGCTGCTATCTATATTGAGATTCACAACCTTTTCTTTTCAAAATATATCTTTATCATAGTCTCAATTTCAATGAAACTAAATTTGATTTTGAAGTAACATTTTCCCTTTGTAAGTGCTTCTTTCAACCTTAATACCTGTAATTTGTTTTTGACCTTGACTGACTACTTTGACTTTGTTATGATATAGTAAAGATCTTAATGCAAGCAATAGTCAAGTGAAATATGGAAACCCTATCATTGAATCTTCTTTTGTAGATGAAAGGATTCTAAGGAGTACCCAAAAGACAGGGTGTGGAAATTAAAGTAAGTTCAAAATGCCACAATGTTAGGTTATAATTGCTGAACCAGGGAGATTTGAGACACAAAAATCGTGTCTTGCCAAACTTCAATATGTGATCAGCCTTTATGTAAAGTCCATCATTTTTTAATGAAATAATACACGATATTTTTAATATTTTGTAAAACATGGAAGGACAACATACAGACCGGCTGATTCCAGTATACCCCCCCCCCCCCCCAAAAAAAAAAGATTTGTTTTGAGGGTGTATAAAGATAGGATTTGTGTACAATGTAACACAGAAAATATTTAGGCAAAAGGAGAAAATGCTGATTATCAGCACTTTGTTCATTTACTTCCATGTTTTATTAAGTTTTTAATAATGACAATGTCCAAATCAGGTCTTCATCTGGAAAGGTTTAACCCTTTCCCAAACAAAACCTTACAAGTATGTTTCTGATGTCCCTAACAGAAAAGGTTTGGGAAAACGTAGAAGCAACAGAAGAACAAGAGCTTCACAGAGCAGCGCATATAGACCCGAGAGGGGCTTGTCAGTAAAATTGGCCATTTTGTCAATTCAAGGGCAGATAATTCAAACATGAAATGTTTTCAAAATTTTGTTTTCACAAACAGACACCTTAAAGATTCATTGTGGCTAGTCAGTCAGTGATTTTTTTTCTTAAAAAAACGGTCGTTATTGGGCCCCTTTCCCCTCTCTGAGGAATATACTTTTTTCCCCCATTTCAGAGAAATTTTCCCCTCCTGGAACTAGATTTTTTGTTGCAAAGAAAAATCCAAATTATATTTAGATTCTAGGCATCTCTAGCAGTTCTAATGGTTGTTTGAAGGCCCCATTATGATATACAAGCAAGTTAAATGCATTTATAACACTGTATTTGAGAGTATAAACATGTATTGAAATTTCCCCTTTTGGGGCGTTCACGCGCAAATTTTCCCCCACCTGTGGGCCCTGACCCCCTTCCCCCAAAATAAAAAATAAACACTGAAGTAGTTTGATTAAATTCTGGTTGGAACAGTAGGAGTTGCACACACGGGAAAATGGGCATTTTTGAGAAAAGGGCATTTTTCCTTACATATTCAAGGGCACATAATTCAAGAACGAAAACAGTTATCTCAATTCCGTAAGCGGTGTGCACAACTACACACCATGCAGATTCATTGTGGCAAGTTTGATGAAATTCTGATCAAAACTGTAGGAGGAGTTGCGCACACAAGAAAATGGTTATTTTTTTAATTCAAGGGCAGAAAATTCAAGAACGAAAAGAGTTATCTGAATTCCGTAAGTAATGTGCACAACAAGACACCATGGAGATTCATTGTGGCAAGTTTGATAAAATTCCGATCAAAACTGTAGGAGGAGTTGCGCACACAGAAAATTGTTAACGGACGGACAGACGGAAGGACGATCGGGGCCATAACATAATACGACCCTTCGGGCATATAAAAAGCTGATAATCAGCATTTCCTCCTTTTCTCGCAATATTTTCTGTGTTTTATCATACAAAACCCCTATCTTTATCTACATCTATTTGGTCATTTTCATTGGCTTTCTAATTCGACCACCTTAATTCTTGACATTTGAGAATAGTTTAATCTACCTACCTCTTCAGATATCTTGAACCTCTTCAATAATGCTACAAACTTCTGTTTAAAATTTCGTTGCTGTAAAATAAAACATAACATTCTATGTCAAGATATAGGTCCTGATAGATGACCTGGCAGAGCATCCCTACCTGATAGCAAGGGATGCTCTGCCAGGCCATTTATTGTGAGCTATATCTAACAGTGTGAAAATAATTGTGATAAGGTTCACTATTGAATTTTCATTAAATTATTCTTTAAATGATATTTTTAATTGTTTTCCACGGTGTAAAATCAAGTGACTCAGAATTTCCGATAATCTTCAATATCTTTTTTAATACTTGACCAATTTGAATTCGGTTTGAAGCAGAGAAGGTGGGAAAATGCCAAGAATAAGCTGGAAGTGTTGGATTTTTGAAAAATCAACTGATGAAAAAGTTATTGAAGATAAACCAAAATTTTGGTTTATCTTCAATAACTTTTTTATCAGTTGATTTTTCAACAAGAGATGTCCGCGGACAACGTAGCTCGCCTAAACGAGAGCTTGTCACAAAAAAAGAATTTTTTTTAAAAGTAGGTCAAACTCCAAGGTCAAAGTCAAGGGTAATTGTTCCAAATGAAAGGTCTTTTCGAGAGGTATCTATGAATGAAATATCAAGGCTGTATCTCTAATAGTGCCTGAGCTATAGGCCAGGTTAAAGTTTTTCAAAAGTAGGTCAAACTCCAAGGTAAAGGTCGAAAGGTCAAAAGTCATGGTCCCAAATGAAAGGTCTTATCGAGATGTATCTATGTATGAAATATCAAGGCTGTATCTCTAATAGTGCCTGAGATATAGGCCAGGTTAAAGTTTTTCAAAAGTAGGTCAAACTCCAAGGTCAAGGTCACAAGGTCAAAAGACATGGTCTCAAATGAAAGGTCTTGTCGAGATGTATCTATGTATGAAATATCAAGGCTGTATCTCTAATAGTGCCTGAGATATAGGCCAGGTTAAAGTTTTTCAAAAGTAGGTCAAACTCCAAGGTCAAGGTCACAAGGTCAAAGGTCATGGTCCCAAATGAAAGGTCTTGTCGAGATGTATCTATGTATGAAATATCAAGGCTGTATCTCTAATAGTGCCTGAGATATAGACCAGGTTAAAGTTTTTCAAGTGAAGACGGGACGGGACGGGATGCGACGCGACGCCGACACTAGGGCTGTGACATTAGCTCCCCGGACATAAAGTCCCGGCTCGCTAAAAATCGACCACGTCCATCTAATGCATGACGTCTGTCCACATACTCTGTTTCAAACCGAATTCAAATCGGTCCAGTATTTACAAAATTATTGAAGATTTTCTGAAAATATTGTATCACGTGATTATCCACCATGTTTTCTATCATGTTTATTTTTCAAAATATATGTTCATTTTCCAAATGCAACATCTAGTTTACCTCTGCTAATTATGATACATTTATTTCAAACTTTAGTTTCATGGACTTCCAAGAAAGACACTTTCAACATGATGAGTCTGAACCCATTCCCACATAAAATTAATGACCCATTTTGACAACAGACAAGATAATGGCTTTGGAAAACATTGAAGGAAAGGAAGAACTTGCTTGTGACAAACAATTTCTTCATATCCAACCAAGAAAGATATTAGATCAAAACTATTGTCAATATCTTTTCATTTGAACCATCCTAAAATTAAGTTATTTGGGAAATAGGTCAGTACGCATATAAAATATTTCCCATTCTCACTCTATTAACCCCTTCGCTGCCCCGTGACGGCCTGAGCCGTCATGCGAAAATGTCGCTATACTGCCCCATGACGGCCTGGACCGTCATGAGGGGAGTACGATGTTTTTTTTTCCAAAGTTTAAGAACAGAAAATGTAATTTCCAAAATGAATAAAAATATATTCACTGCATAGCATTTTCAATTATCTTTCAGAAAATATAAGGTTTTATATAGTTTTATTGAATAGTTTTTTAGTTATAAATTGATTTCTTACACTACCGTCAATTTCTTGGAAAATAGCTTGGCAAATAGGAACCAAATTTCCAATATTTGCCTGGCAGCGAAGGGGTTAATGACAGGTCTGGTTTTGGTCTTGTTGACCGATGTGGTATGAGTCTGATATGTTTCAAGATTTGTTTTTATTGACTTCTCAAAATGGTTCTTTTAGCATGACAGGTCTTTTATCTTTCCAAAACAAAGTCTTACTTTGACACCCCTTATAAAATATGCTTTGGAAAACATTGAGGCAAAAGAAGAAAATGCTAATAATCAGCATTTTCTCCTTTCGCCTCAATATTTTCAATACCATATTATTCAGTTTTCAGCTTTAGTAACAACCGTTTTGTTGTTTGCAAAGCCCTAAAATTGGACCATCCTCAAATTTAGCTATTTGGGAAAGAAGAAAATGGTCAGTATAAAAACTATATTATGTATATGAAATATTTCCTACTCTCACCCTATTTATGGCAGGTCTAGTCTTGGTCCTGTTGATTGATCTCTGTCGTGTCGGTCCGTCCTCCAACATGGGCTCACTGTCAGACAATTCATCGTTGGACGAGTTCTCCTGGTCATCCTCATTGTCGTCCTCGTCGGTGTCGCCGTCAACATCCGGAGAACGATCTGAAGTGGAATTGAAAAAAGGTTCTACATGGGACTTACTCCATTTAGACTTGTCCAAATTCATGGATGATGCAGACAATAATTTCGAGTGAATGAAATTTCAAAATTTTTTAGCATTCCTGCTAGAAAACAAAGCCGGAAATGAAGGAATCGCTTGTCACAAGCAATGTCTTTATTTTCCACAATGGTTTCCAAAGCCGTCATTCTATGGGGCATCAAAAGGCGTAACTGTTTGGGAAAACAAGCGCGGATCCAGGTATTTTTCCTCTGGATCTGTGCATGCAGATACATGTCATACCACGAAGGACTTTCATATTGAAGCAGCCTAAATATAACAACGGTTTGTCGTAGCACACTGGGACAAATGCCGCAGCTTATTTGGGACATAACCAGTAATCTTTTTGATAATCCCTTTTTTCCCCAGATTCCAGGGTGGGTCACGACCCCCTAACCTCATAACACTATCCAAAGAATGTTTATGAAATACTTCAAGTATCCAAACTTAACCATTTACCAAATGTTAAAATTTTGGACTGTTCCAGTAAAAATGCTTGCAGGCATCAAAATGGATGTTGATACCAGATGAAATATGATACAGCACAAAAAATATTTGGCCAACGTAAATAAAATGCTGTGTATCATCTTCTTTCTTTCTTTGTCTCAATGTTTTCTCAATTCTTTTCTAAATGGTGCCTCTAGAGGGAAAGGATTAATAATTAGCACAGGAACTGGATAGAAAACTTTCTGATAAATAAGTCCACATACCGACATCTGATGAGGTCATTTTCCGTCGACCATTCTGGTTTTCTTCATGATCCACCGGAGAACTAGATATATTTAACATCATAACTTTGGCAACAATGTTTTTGTGGTCTTTAATATCTGAGAATAATGGCAGCTCACGACTTTCTGAGTGCTGTAATACCTAGAACATAGAAAATTTAGGCTTTTCTTAACACATTACCAAACTACAAAATTTTAGAAAGGGCCAAATTCAAAGGTGCTACTGACGATAATTTCAAATGAATATTACATTTTTGCTTTTTCAGGATAGAAAACATTATGGGATATGAAGAAATTTCTTTTTATAGTCTCATCCGAAAGACTGGAGAAGCGAGGGATCAAACCAGGGACCCCTGTGCTTCAAGTCCAGCGTGTTACTACTGCACCACCTCCGTCCCATTGTTGTTCATCAAAGCTACCTTCTTGGTACTCATTACTCAAATGAATACCAACAACAAAGGGTTTGGATTTGAAATAATAAAGTTAGACTGTCTTCACTCCCACTTATCTGCAGCTCCATTATAATGTTGCTTTTCAAGGTTTTAAGCTGCAGTTACAAGGTTTTTGTTGAAAAGTTACGATATAATTATCTAGGACAAGATCAATTCAAGTTACCCCCTTACAACAGACACAGTTTGAAATATAAATATTTGATCCTTGGTAACTGGTTAATGCTTTCCAAAACAACTCATGATTTTGACACCTCCTTGGGTAATAAGAAACCATTGAGTGAAAAGGAGAAAATGCTGATGATCAGCCTTTTCTCCTATTCACTCTAGGGTTTCTATGTTATAAATCAGATATATTTATTTCAATTTTAGTAACACTTGCTGTCATCAGCAGGTTCTTTTATTTGGACCATGAGTGAGAGTCAGGTCAGGTCAAACAAATATTGCTTGGGAAATTGTTTCGAAGTAAAGCACTTACCTGTGCCATATTTAATTGACCAATAGCCAATGTTTTATAGCCAATGATCGGTCTGTTTTTATAACGTTTTCTTCTCTGTAACATCACCTGTAGCTTGTTTCCTTCTCGCTTCAAGAAGTGGGGATACTGAAAATAAAATAGTTCTTGTTGATAAACCCTTTACCACATAGAGACGCTTTGTGACGTCCCTCAAGAAAACTGGTAGAGAAAACATAGTAGAAAATGAAGAAATTGCTTGTGACAAGCAATTTCTTCATTACCCACAATGTTTTCTAACCAAAAATGCAAAGATTTTTAAAATTCTATCATTTTGGAATTGTCATCTACAATATCTTTCAAATTGGAACAGTCCAAAATTTTGCCGTCTGTTAATGGGTTTTAAGATTCATCTATACAACAAGGTGAATCTGTCTTTCCCACACATGACGCTTTTGGACGCCCCACAAAATAAAGGCTTTGGGAAACAGTGTGGAAAATGAAGAAATTGCTTGTGACAAGCAATTTCTTCATTTCCCACAATGTTTTCTACCAAGAAAGACCAAAAAATGTTAAATTTTGTTCAATGGAAATTGTCGTCTGCAACACCTATGAGTTTGGACAAGGCTAAAACTTTGTTGCTTGGTAACTGGTTTACTCTTTCCGAATGACAAATATTCAGACTGCTCCAATTTGAAAGCTGCTGCAGACAAAATGGTCTCTATCAAAGAAAGGATTAGTGCACAATATAGCACGGAAAATGTTGAGGAAAGGAGAAAATGATGGCTATCAACAATATCATTCAATATTTTCTGCACAGAAGATAGAAAAATATTGCTAATAACCAGCTTTTTTTCTCCTTTTGCCTCAATCTTTACTTATATTATACACAATTCTGTCTTTGTCATCAATTTAGCCATTTAGAAGCTTTCATATTGAAGGAGCTTAAACTTTTGCCAGAAAGAATGAATTTTTTGCATGTCAGTAAAAGATTTAGCATTAGTTTCCCATGTTATTGATTATTTTTTCATTAATGCAGCCTGACTTCATTATGTTCCAATGGGAATGATAGGTTATTTGTTATAGAATCATCAATGGATTACTTCAAAGCAAAATTCCAATCAGATAGTTTCATCCTATCTCTAATGAAGTAGAAATAGAATATCAATCCTTCATCAGAATATTAAACTATTCTATTAAAAGATGATGTAGACGACGATTTCAAGTGTATGAAACTTTAAATTATTTGTTCTTTTTGGATAGAATCCATTGTGAGAAGAAGAAATTGCATGTCACAAGCAATTTCTTCATTTTCCACAATGTTTTCCACAATGTTTTCCACATCCTTTATTTTTTGGGGCATCATGTGTGCCATTTTGTGAGAAAGGGTTAAGGTGGTAGAGCCAAAATTTGATTCAGATCAAGGTCTTCCAGATGCTCATATTTGAAATATGGAAAGTCTACAATTATGTCGTTCAGTTAATGGCCAATGGCCTAATTTTACTTACGAAAAAAGAAAAACATTGCCAAAGACTTTGACCATAATACAAAATGACCAAAAGTTTCTCAAATTCTCAACCTCAATCTTACAAAACTTTAATGGAAACTTCCCACATATGCAGTATAACGGATATCAAAAGATCGCTTCATGTGGAAATTGATCAGTGTTCTCCCCAGCCCAATAAGCTGTATCGGCCCCACTACTGCTTCATGTAAATTAGGGCAATGCCACTACAGCTTAAAATTACCCCTACAGCTTAATGTCTTCAAATTGGTCACCAAATAGAGACATTCAGAGGTATTTCATGCCAGAAACTGATAAATAATGCATTCTTATAAATTAAAATGTAATAATTCTCTATAAAAACATTATAGGAAAAGAAGAAATTGCTCAAATTGAGCAATTTCTTCTTTTACTATTATGTTTTTATTCACAATTATTTGCATGAACACATTGCGTTTCAAGGTTTCCAATAGATGTACCTGTCCTATAATTTGCCACTACAGCTTCAAAATATTCTGCGGAGAACCCTGTTGATGCAAATGATATTCAAATGTTATTGTGACAAGCAATTTCTTCATGTCCCAATGTTTTCTACCCAAAAAGTACAATATGTAACATTATGTATTATATTTCATGGACTTAAAATTGTCCTCTATTTCAATGTTTGCCGTTTGTAATCTAAAATTTTGCCATGTGGTAATAGGTAAACCAACTGACTACAAGCTAAGGTGACTATACTTTTGTAGTTGCCACCTATTTTCTGTTACTCATATAAGTGTAATGTAAGACAAAACTTAACATTTTCTAAATGCTACAATTTGAAAGCTGCTACAGATGACAAAAATGAATGTTGAAAAAATAGGATTCATGTACATGTATAACATAGCATCGAAAAACAAGAGCCGTCACAGACGGATTATGCTCCCCGAATAAGTGTTTGTCACAAAATATTATACATTAAGCCCCCTTTTCCCATGACAACTTTTTTGTACACACATTATAAATAGAATATGGTCTAGAACATCCCATTTATTACATGAGCACAAAATTTCATTAAATTCTGCCTATTAGATGAAGAGAAATAAGAGAAAAACTAATTTTTACACTAAGGCCCCTTTTTCCGTGACGCAGCCTTAAATTTACAAACGGAGAAAAAGGTACCTAGGTATTGACCCAGGGAGTTCACATGTGAAGTTTCATTGAATTTGGTCCAAGGGTTGCTGAGATATGGCTGTGGAAGGACAGACGGACACACGGACGGACCGACGGACAGCTTGGCGACTATATGCTCCCCCGAAATTTTTTCGGGGAGCATAAAAATTGTGGCCAAAGGAGAAAATGCTGCTTTTCATTATTTTATCTTTTTTCCTCAATCTTTTGACAATCCTTTCCAATTAAGTGCATAAAAAGACATTACTGTTTGGGAAAGGGTTTATTAATTAGTAACTGTAATATACTGACCTTATACTATTCACATACACAGAATTATTTATGAATTGTATGTAACCTACGTCAGATGATGTATATCCTCACTTTTCATCAAAAACCTCGTAACTGCAGCTTGTTTTAAGCTGCAGTTACAAGGTTTTTGTTGAAAAGCGGCAATATACAAGTCCATATTACAATTCTCTATCTAACTCTGTCATAAACAAAACTGTGGATTTTAAGTATGGTTTAACATTTTTTCAGTTAAATTGCAGATGCTGGTGTACTTAACCAAGAATTTCTGGTATTTTGGCGCCACTGCAAACACAACATCAACATTCAAGCCATGTAGATAATTTGTTAACAATTATATTAGGGCCAAAGTCTGGTAAAATGTCCTTTAACCCTTTCCCAAATGACAAAATGTTATGGTAATAAGACTTAAAGGCTGCTTCAGACCACAAAATGGATGTTTAAAAGACAGAATATGCATACAAAATAGCATAGAAAATATTGAGGCAAAATGAGAAACTGCTGATTATCAGAAGTTTCTCCTTTTGTCTCAATGTTTTCCAAGCCTTAATTATCAATTAGGGATGTCAAAACCAGGTCTTGTTTGGGGAAGGGTTAAGGCATTTGAGCCCAACATGGTTCAAGATCAGGCTGCATATATACACGCTGTCTGATCTAGATCCATGTTGTTTTCTATAAGCTTCCGAGTGACCAGTGGCAACCATGATACAGTAGCATGGATCCCAGTGAGACCGCAAGCAGGCACAATCTGATCTGGAACGATGATAGTCTAAAAAGCTATCAAGAGGGCTATTTTTCCAGATCCATGCTCATTTAGTTTGGAGAGAGGGGGTTTTACACACCTGTTAAATATGTCTTGAAATATGTATGAACTATGTTATGCTTTGTTGAATTTTCATGGTGTGATAAGCAGAAGACTTAATTGATTTGAAGCAGGATCTGGAGAAAGGTCCCTTCTGGCATTTGAAAGCAACATAGATCTAGATCAGCTTGTAAATATTCAACATTCTGATCAAGTTACATGCTGTTCTGTGATAATTTCATGATGACACTTTCAACTAAATGAAATTTTATATTATTTTTTTTTGTCTTTTGTGTAGAAACCATTGTGGGAAATGAAGAAATTACTTTCACAAGGGTCTGAGATGAAATAACCTAATTCTGTAAATTGAGAACATTGTCCCCTTGACTTCAAAAGATTGGTAGATCACTTCCCACAACATAGGGTTTGGAATTGAAATAAAACAGCTAGAATGTCTTAACCCTCTCTTATCTGTTGCTCTGTCATGGACAGTCTCCACAAACTACAAAAGCTCTTCTTACCTGTAAAATGAAGGACAAATCCAGCTGTACATCAGACAGACCACCATTAGGTACCTCGATTTCATTGGATCTCAACACACGCTTGGAATTCTGCAACAATAAAGAAACAACGGATTCAATTCACATCTGACTAAGCCAAAATCAAATGAAGAATTATAATTTAATTGACCTGGGAACTGGACAGCTGTTTTTTGGGAAGTTCCTGAAAGTGTAAGTTTCTCTCGTTTTGGAAAGTGTTAGCCCAAATAAGCCCCTTTTCCAAACCATGGCTCAAATGGCAAGCATGAAGAAATTGAGGAAATAAAAGCCTTTACCTTTTCCACAACATTTTACACCTTTTGATGCATGCAAGTGTTAAAGCCTTGAAAAATATTGAAAAGCAAAAGTGCTGATTACAAACATTTTATCCCTTTATGAGGATTAGACTTCCACTCTCTAATCAATATCAAGGTTAACCCTTTACCAAATAAGACCTAGTATTGACCTGTCTAAATACAACTTTTGCAAAATATTAAAGCAATAGAAGAAAGTGCTTATTATTGGCATTTCCTCCTTTGGCCTGAATATTTTTGTGAAATCAGATCTTTATCAACATCTATCCTAGACTTACCGGGTAAATAAAGTTATTGTCTGGAGCAGCTTTGGAATTGTACCATCCCAAATATATTGCCATTTAGGAAAAAGTTAAGGCAGGAGTTATTGTTTATGGCTCTCTAGCCAAACTGGCAATATCCATTAGTTCAAGCTTAACTCATCATATCATAGTCAGGCAGCTGACAGCATAAGTTTTTTTTTTTTTTTTTTTTTTTTTTTTTAATAGATTGGTCCAAATTCAACAAGAGCTGTCCAAAGACAGCGCGCTCGACTTTCTAAGTGCTTAGTATAAAGGGGGCATAACTCCAAATATAGTGGAGCCAGGGTCATGGGCCCTGGTAGTAAGGTAGAGGGTGTGATGGTGAATAAGTATTCCAATAGTGAATAAGTATTGAAAAAACTTTAACCTTTGTTGCAACACCAACGCCAACGCCCGGGTGACAGTATAAGCTCTCATTTTCTTCGAAAAGTCGAGCTAAAAATTGTGTTCGTAACAAGCAATTTCTTCATATTCCACAATGTTTTCCAAACCAATAATCTTTCAGGGCATCTAAAAGCCTGTTTATGAAAGAATGGATTATGATAAGGCATGAAATATTGTTTACTGCTTTCTAGCCAATATCCATTATATTAAGGTTAATTGAATTCCCCCACTTTTGTTTATGCTAATAAATATAAGCAGACTGTTAATTAGCCACAGGATTAGTATGGAACCTACTAGTTTACCCTTTCCAATACCAGTGTTCTCCCTACCCTAATAAGCTGTATCGGTCCCATTACAGTTTCATGTAAATCACTATAATGCCCCTACAGCTTCAAAATTACCCATACAGCTTGAATTCTTCAAAGGGGTCACCAGATAGAAACATTTATAGAGGTATTTCATGTCAAACTGATAAATAATGCATGCTTATAAATCAAACTGTAATAGATTCTGTATAAAAACATGAGAAAAGTAGAAATTGCTCAAATTGAGCAATTTCTTTTTTTCCCATTATGTTTAATTATTCACAAATATTTGGATGAACACTATGCATTTCAATATTCATCAATTCACCAATTTTATAATTTGTCAAAATGGCTTCAAATTATTACATGGAGAACCCTGCCTGACATACAGAAAATTTTTAGGCTGCTCCATTTCAAAGATGTTGCAGATGACAAAATAATTGATCTAAAATGTAGAAAATATGTATGTTATACTAGTATAGGAAATAATGAGGCAAAAGGAAAAAGTGATGATTATCAGCCTTTTGTCCATTTTCCAGAATGTTTTTACAAGCGTCTCCAATTAAGATGTCAAAACTTAACTGTTTTATCTGGGAAAGCCTTAACCATTTCCCAAATATCAAACATCTATACTGTTCAAATTTGAATGTTGCTTAATGTTCATCAAGCATCTGTGTACAATAGAGCAAAGAAAATATTGAAGGAAATGAGTAAATGCTGGTTAGCAGTATTTTCTTCTTTTGCCCCCATGTTTTCTCAACCCTTTTCTTTTAGGCGAGTTAAAATTTGTCTGGTTGAGAAAAGGTTACAGAGTATTCCACATAATTATGTAAAAGTGATACACATTTGAACAAATTCTTCTTTTCCCATGTCAAGCATGGCGAAGGACTAAAATTTCTATGGCCTAATCCAGTTATAGTATAGGAGCAATCTGCTGATGGAAACATGCAGGCAAGTTCGTGGATTTCCAAATGAGTTCCCCTATCTAATGTATCCTTGACAACATGTAATATACTGTTTTCATCATTGCATAACTTTTTGACTGTCTAGATATTTTTATTACCAGTTGAAAGCCAACATGAAGCACAGGGTTTCCGTTTGACCCGGGAGCTCGGGTTTTGACGAATGAAAATTGAAAATGACCCCAATTTGACTCTCAGAAATTTCAACTGATGCATCATTCTGACTCTTAATTTTTACGGCCCATGCGTCACCCATCATTCAAGATCAAGAGATATCTACTCAGGGTTTTTTCTCCTTCTTTGGACGGGTCCGTAAAAAGGACCCGTTCCCAATGCCAAATAGGGTAATTTTTTCCCAAAATCTGGAAAGAAAATTCCCAATGCAAAAGTGATTCCTTCTTTTTGAATGAAAATTCAATTATTCCCTTTCATATGTTGAGAAAAAAGTATCCAGAGACAATCTGAAAGTTCCTTCAGTTGATTTCATGTAGTTAACTATACACAATACAGTCAATCTTGTATTAAGAGACCACCCTTGGGGAATTCCAAAAGCGGTCGCTTAACAAAACGGTCTCTGAATACAATGTCTAACTTTTCATGCGAGTTCTTCCTTGCACACAATATTTATCCAACATTTCTACTTCTGGAAATGAGGGCTATTGAATAACGACCAACGGTATGAACAATCAATTTATTGTTAAGTTAAAGGAAATATATCTCTGATTTAGGGAAAAATAGTTGATTTAGTCAACATGTGAAAAGAAATGAAAGAATTAATGACATACAAGATATTATTTCACCATCTCTGGGTGATTAGTTTCAGTTTCATTTTCCCGATTTTTGGTAAACATTACAGTTCTATTTTCTTTTGTTTATTTATTTCAAAGGTGACTTGATTTATTTTGTTCTTAAATCTAATCGAACAAAAAATATTTTCACTTTATATCTTCTTCTTTATATGGTTAAATAACGCATACTCGATAGGTCAGACTTTATTATTACCGATAAGACATGATCTCCCCGTGTTTTGCCATCCAATATTATTCTTAAATTCTGATCAAAGTATAAACAGATTATATGGGGAACATTATTCCAAATCAATTACGGTAATCCAGATTGCATAACAAACAAAACGCAATCTGTCATTTCATTAAACAGTTTTGATTGACTTCACAGGTGACTAAATTGCTGTTAATTGGGGCAATTTCACAGCTTTCATATCGATTACATTCGTTTGACACCTTTCCTAAATGATCAGTAATGTGGGACGGTCGCTTAAAATAACATTCCATTGTTTGAGGGCCCCAAAAATGCCGGTCGCTGGTCGCGTTAGGGGAAAAACGCTTAATGCAACAATTTAAAGAAGGAATTTCATCGGGAGGACCTGAGAGTGGTCGCTTCAAACAAAAAGTCGCTTAATGCACGTGGTCGCATGAGCAAGATTGACTGTATTCAATTTTTGTTGGAGTATAAGATGAAAATGTTTTCCCAATTTTTGACAAAACAACGCATTTTTCCCAATTTGCCTGGTTTCGGACCCGTTCCCAAAAGTACGAGAAAAAATGCTGCTACTAATTGACCCATTATTCAGGTCACACCTTTAGTTCAGAGCAGTAAAAAATCGATAATCTGTGTTAGGCAATCTTTCGCTGATTTGCAAGTCATGTGTAAAGTGTTAATTTGACATCAGTGATGCTGCAAGCATGCGGATTATCAGTCGTAAATCCATTAATTAATTTGTCACAGTCCTTGACTTGATTTGAAGTAGCTGTGTGGCAATAAAATACACACTCTGCTTTTAAAAATACCAAGAACTTGAAGAAGTTTATCATCAGTCAACAGGTTAGCTCTCAGTGGCGGCCATGAAATTCTGATTACATTATCATTGAATATCAAACAGAATCCCTTGTACCTGGATTAATTAATGCTTAGTTTTCTTACTTATTCGAAATATAATTGATCTTGATCTAGCTGGTTAAAGTTCTTAAAGCTACTATTTCCCAGATTTGGACCCAAAAATTGTGAAATACAAACGAAATGTACACTTTTTAAGCTTTATATGACCTGATTAAATGATTACGAGAAACTATTGAAGCAACGACTCATTTTTTCGCAATTTGATACCAAATTCATGAAGCGATGTCGAAAGTAGGTCAAAACAGTAGGACATGCGACTTTCTTAAATGACGTCACAACATACATTATGACGTCATATTGAAATTTAAGTATGAATCTCGTTTGAATCATGGTCCGCGCTGTATGCGCATGCGCAACAATTTGAAAATAATTCTAACCCCATCAGTGATGGGGTTGAATTTAGGCTTGGATTCTCCCTAAATTCAGCTATCTGTCTTGTAATTTCGGCTCATTCTCTGTCTGAATCACATATTATTAACCATCCCGAGGTGGTCAACACAAAAGTTTTGCATATTTTTTAAAAAAAAATCATTTTTTGCAATTAGACCATCTGTTACCGTCGCCCTTTAAAGAAATGGTAAGATGATCAGATATCTAATTGTCATGGGTTTTCGTGGTTTAGACGCGGCATTATCAAAGGAAAATTTAAAGGTGCACTTTATCGAAGATAAATATTTTTCTATGAAATTTCCTTGGCATAAATGAAAAATATCAGCTTTTCAATATCAAGAATTTGATTTCTACCATTTTACACAAGATTTCAATCTTGTACTAAATTTGTTAATAAAGGGGGGGGGGGGGGGTGTAAATGGGGGCAAATGCATTCCTAACCTTTAATTTCAAAGAGTGAAGAACATAATATTATATCTTAACATCCCCCCCTCCACCCCTTTATCAATCGATTACGGTTTGAATTTTCTCGCGCTTCATTTTGACTCTTGGGATTTTGGCCTCAAGGGTCAATGACTCTTGGGATTCTTGTCCTAATGGAAACCCTGAATCATCTGGTAACAGGTAATAACTTTGTACCCAGGTACTGACAACTATGTACCCTACCCGCGGGTACCCGAGTACTCGTCTCTTGTCAGACCAAAAAAATTTTGTCAGACCAAAATATCATTCACTTTATCACCGATATAATAAACTAAAGATAGATCGTTGGACTAACAGAAAAGAAACAAGAGGGCCATGATGGATGGCCCTGTATCACTCCACTAGCTTTCAGAATACAAAATTCTTCTTGAAAGCAATACAAAAGAGGTCTTTCGAAAATTTAATTTAAGGCGTAAAAAAAAAATATGTGTGTTTCCGGTTACATGAAATTTCAAAATAGGGACGGTAGGTCGAATTTTTTTTTTTTTTTTTTTTTTTTTTTTTAATGGGACAAATAGGGAAACACTAGATGCCGAAGGGCAACATGTCGAGCCCGCTCATTTTGAAGAAAGAAGACCATACCTATGTCTACAGCTGTCATTACAATGGCGTTTGGTTTGACCTTGACCTTTGAGCTTGGAATCTGGTTCTTGCACGCGACACTCCGCCTTACTGAGCTTGACATTTGTGCCAAGTTAAGGAATGGCCCGGACAAGCAAAAATCAACTCATTTTTTACATTTGACCTCAAAGTTTGACCTTGACCTTTCATCTTGGAATCTGGTTCTTGCACGCGACACTCCATCTTACTGAGCTTGACATTTGTGCCAAGTTATTTCTGAATCCCTCCATCCATGGTGAAGTTATGGCCCGGACAAGCAAAAATCATCTCATTTTTGACATTTGACCTCCAAGTTTGACCTTGACCTTTGAGCTTGGAATCTGGTTTTTGCACGCGACACTCCGCCTTACTGAGCTTGACATTTGTGCCAAGTTATTTCTGAATCCCTCCATCCATGGTGAAGTTATGGCCCGGACAAGCAAAAATCATCTCATTTTTGACATTTGACCTCCAAGTTTGACCTTGACCTTTGAGCTTGGAATCTGGTTCTTGCACGCGACACTCTGCCTTACTGAGCTTGACATTTGTGCCAAGTTATTTCTGAATCCCTCCATCCATGGTGAAGTTATGGCCCGGACAAGCAAAAATCATCTCATTTTTGACATTTGACCTCCAAGTTTGACCTTGACCTTTGAGCTTGGAATCTGGTTCTTGCACGCGACACTCTGCCTTACTGAGCTTGACATTTGTGCCAAGTTATTTCTGAATCCCTCCATCCATGGTGAAGTTATGGCCCGGACAAGCAAAAATCTTCTCATTTTTGACATTTGACCTCCAAGTTTGACCTTGACCTTTGAGCTTGGAATCTGGTTCTTGCACGCGACACTCCGCCTTACTGAGCTTGACATTTGTGCCAAGTTATTTCTGAATCCCTCCATCCATGGTGAAGTTATGGCCCGGACAAGCTCCATCCGGACGGACGCACGCACGCACGCACGCACTAACGCACGCACTAACGCACTAACGCACATACACCGAACCGCCATTGTGACAACTATGTCGAGCTCACCGCAAGCGGGCTCGACAAAAATGGCGGAACAAGAAATCCCTAGGAAATCCGACAGTCTTTCCGAAAGTTGCAGAATGTTTTCTGGTTATTTCGGTCTGGTAAAAGAAAAACAATACCGCCACAGAAGACCGAATACCCCCGCCCCCTGGCTCCGCCGTCGTTTGTCCAATATGTAGTAAATTGATGTCTGCTAGAGGCTACATGCACGCAAAAAGTACATGCTGTGTGCTTTGTACACCATCGCTAGTAACATTCATTTCTCAAGTAACGGTAGATCTAAGTTTTCTTTTTCTGAAAGTTGATCACAGATGCCGATATTGAATTTTAAAATGTGTCCAAAATCTCGAAAGTCTAACAGGAAACAGAATGAATCTATTACTCATATGCGATGTTTTGAGCGAGATCAAAAACACCGCAAACACAGACATTTGATGACGTAGTCATTCCAATATCATCATGTGATTTCTCCACTTCCAAATAAGGTTACGATTTACTATGATTTGTTTACAAAATGCGCGCGTGTCCACAAAGAGCAGGAAAAGGGATGAAGCAATGAAAAAGACGCTATCTACGAAGTAAATACACTGATGTTAGATGGTTTTAACACGGACGCTTTGTATATTTCTGCCATGCCGCCTAGCGATTACACAAAGGTATTAGGTCACGCTTAGTTGTACATATTAAAATGGTGTGCTTACTCGACTATTTAGACTGTAGCCAATCAATCTTTCATAATTTAAACTAGATGCCGAAGGGCAACATGTCGAGCCCGCTCATTTTGAAGAAAGAAGACCATACCTATGTCTACAGCTGTCATTACAATGGCGTTGTAAAAGTGGGGACAAAATAAGTTGGAATGATGGGGATCATGGTGAGACAGTTTATTGTTCACAAAATATTACATGTCTATGTATTTATAACGAGATACCAGAATGGATTAATTTGAGTATACATATGTGACCCGTCACGCTAAAAGGGACCTTATGCTAAGTCCATAGACCCGTCACGCTAAAAGGGACCTTATGCTAAGTCCATAAAACCAAATTACATTTGACCTCAAAGTTTGACCTTGACCTTTGAGCTTGGAATCTGGTTCTTGCACGCGACACTCCGCCTTACTGAGCTTGACATTTGTGCCAAGTTAAGGAATGGCCCGGACAAGCAAAAATCAACTCATTTTTTACATTTGACCTCAAAGTTTGACCTTGACCTTTCATCTTGGAATCTGGTTCTTGCACGCGACACTCCATCTTACTGAGCTTGACATTTGTGCCAAGTTATTTCTGAATCCCTCCATCCATGGTGAAGTTATGGCCCGGACAAGCAAAAATCATCTCATTTTTGACATTTGACCTCCAAGTTTGACCTTGACCTTTGAGCTTGGAATCTGGTTTTTGCACGCGACACTCCGCCTTACTGAGCTTGACATTTGTGCCAAGTTATTTCTGAATCCCTCCATCCATGGTGAAGTTATGGCCCGGACAAGCAAAAATCATCTCATTTTTGACATTTGACCTCCAAGTTTGACCTTGACCTTTGAGCTTGGAATCTGGTTCTTGCACGCGACACTCTGCCTTACTGAGCTTGACATTTGTGCCAAGTTATTTCTGAATCCCTCCATCCATGGTGAAGTTATGGCCCGGACAAGCAAAAATCATCTCATTTTTGACATTTGACCTCCAAGTTTGACCTTGACCTTTGAGCTTGGAATCTGGTTCTTGCACGCGACACTCTGCCTTACTGAGCTTGACATTTGTGCCAAGTTATTTCTGAATCCCTCCATCCATGGTGAAGTTATGGCCCGGACAAGCAAAAATCTTCTCATTTTTGACATTTGACCTCCAAGTTTGACCTTGACCTTTGAGCTTGGAATCTGGTTCTTGCACGCGACACTCCGCCTTACTGAGCTTGACATTTGTGCCAAGTTATTTCTGAATCCCTCCATCCATGGTGAAGTTATGGCCCGGACAAGCTCCATCCGGACGGACGCACGCATTAACGCACTAACGCACATACACCGAACCGCCATTGTGACAACTATGTCGAGCTCACCGCAAGCGGGCTCGACAACAAAAAGTAAGTGTTGACAGCCATGTTAATCGGCGATCGAGTGGCGATTGCCAGCGCGAGCCCTGAGAATCATTTCTACAATTTTTTGTGCATTTTGATATATTTACGGAAACTACCGAAGATTCCGGGAAAACCCATATTTCAAATCTTAACATGATACGCATCGTCGGGGAAGGATAACAGAATATGTAGATCTACCCAATCATAAATCGGTAATACCACGCCATTATCGGTATACAAAATTCGTTACTGAAATACATCGGTTTTTATTGACCTAGTAGCGATATAACTTTCGGTGAATTGAACTTTTACCAAGACATGTCCCTAAAAATTGCTAAAAAAAATTAGGGTCGGGGGTAAAAAAATAGTCACGGTCGGGTAACCGGAAACACACAACTTTTTTTATTACCACTAATTAGTTTGATTAAAACTTAGATTCTACAGGGAATTTTTTTTTAAAGAATGTGAAAGAGATTTATGCAAGGAAGATAGATTCCTGTAAAGTTTGGTTGCAATTGGTCCAGTAGTTTTGGAGAATAAGACTTTTACAGATTTTTCAAAAATTTAATCTGATTAATGTAATCATAATTTCAGTTCTACATGGAATTTATTTATTTTTTTTAAAAAGGAATTTAGAAGAGATTCATGCAAGGAAGATTCCTGTGAAGTTGAAGTTGGTTGAAATTGATCCAGTGGTTTTGGAGATGTTTGAAAAAAGCTTACGCAAGCATGGACACACCAACGACGGACAAATGGCCATGACATAAGCCCAGCTGGCCTTCAGCCAGTGGAGCATAAAATTGTCAGACCGAGGGAGATTTCATCACACATTGTGGTAAATGAAGAAATTGCTTGTCGATAATTTCTTCATTTACAGTATCTATCCTAGGATTTAAAAAATAATGGAGAAATTTGTTTAAAATGGACAACATTGCAACAAAGATGGGAATTCTTGCTCTTTCTCTATGTAAAAAAAATCCCCCATCGCCTTCAAAAATAGGGAAGATTTCTCAAAAGTATGTGCTAAAATGTGCAATCCCCCTCCTAGAATAGACACTGCATTCAGGGGTCTCGTTTGCCAAAATTTGGGCCGTTATTGGGCCCCATTCCCAATGGCAAAAAGTATCTTTTTTCCCCAATTCTCTGGTGAAAATTCCCAATGAGAACCCAGAATACCCCATATTAAGACCTCATCTTCATTTACAAACATTTTGAAGACAGTTTTAGAGTAGATTCTTAAACAAGAGGACCATGATGGTCCTATATCGCTCACCTGAACCAAAATGATATGAGCAACATTTTTGTTCAATTCAATCGATATTTATGACTTTAAGACTGAAAACGAACTTATGATCAATAACATTGTGAAAATCAAACTCATCCGAGATGTAACGGTGCCCAACGTTGTGTCCAAGTTTTTGTCTTGAATGATAAATAATTGTAGATTCTAGAGTATAAACAAGGTCGAAAACCGCCGAAAACGACATTTTATCAAATTCAAGGGCACATAACTCTCAACTTTCTGATCAGATCCAATTGAAAATCCAACTCATCCAAGATCTTATGGTCCCCAACAATTTGTCCAAGATTTGTCTTGATTGGTCAATAATTGTAGATTCTAGAGTGTAAACAAGGTCGAAAACAGCCAAAAACGGCAGTTTTGTAAAATTCAAGGGCACGTAACTCTCAATTTTCTAATCAGATCAGACTGGAAATCAACCTACACCGAGATCCTATGGTTCCTAACATTGTGTCCAAGTTTTGTCTTGATTGATTGATAATTGTAGATTCTAGAGTGTAAACAAGGTCGAAAACAGCTGAAAATGGCAATTTCGTCAAATTCAAGGGCACGTAACTCTGGACTTTCTGTGCAGATCAGATTGAAAATCAAACTCATTCAAGATCTTATGGTCCCCAACATTATGTCCAAGTTTTGTCTTGATTGATTAATAATTGTAGATTCTAAAGTGTTAACAAGGTCAAAACCAGCCGAATTTGGCAATTTTGTCAAATTCAAGGGCACGTAACTCTGGACTTTCTTTAAAGATCAAACTGAAAATCGAACTCATCCAAGATCTTATGGACCCCAACATTGTGTCCAAGTTTTGTCTTGATTGATTCATAATTGTAGATTCTAGAGTGTAAACAAGGTCAACAAGAGTGCCATCGTCACAATATACGCCGCCACTTATAAAACTTGAGACAAAAAAATGACATTGACAAGGATTTATAAATATTCACTGAAAAACCTTTAAAAAATTGTGTTCACAAAAAGGTTTTTATAAATATCCAGTGAAAAACCTGGAAGGAATTGCATTCACGAGGCTGAAATATCATTAAGCCCCAGAGACTAAGATTGAAGGGGGCATAATTCTGGCAAAAATCAATGAACCATGAAATCCTTCCTTCATGCACATCTACCAATTGAGGTGATAACATCCACCAAGTTTCATTAAGATCCAGGCAGAAACTTAGGAGGAGTTGCGTTGACAAGCCTGCAATTTCAATAAGCCCCAGAGACTAAGTTTTTAAGGGGCATAACTCAGGCAAAAATCAACGAACCATAAAATCCTTCCTTCATGCACATCTACCAATTGAGGTGATAACATTGACCAAGTTTCATTAAGATCCAGTCAGAAACTTAGGAGGAGTTGTGTTGACAAGCCTGCAATTTCAATAAGCCCAAGAGACTAAGTTTTTAAGGGGCGTAACTCAGGCAAAAATCGACGAACCATAAAATCCTTCCTTCATGCACATCTACCAATTGAGGTGATAACATTGACCAAGTTTCAAGAAGATCCAGCCAGAAACTTAGGAGGAGTTGCGTTGACAAGCCTGCAATTTCAATAAGCCCCAGAGACTAAGTTTTTAAGGGGCGTAACTCAGGCAAAAATCAACGAACCATAAAATCCTTCCTTCATGCACATCTATCAATCGAGGTGATAACATTGACCAAGTTTCAAGAAGATCCAGTCAGAAACTTAGGAGGAGTTGCGTTGACAAGGCTGCAATTTCAATAAGCCCCAGAGACTAAGTTTTTAAGGGGCATAACTCACGCAAAAATCAACGAACCATAAAATCCTTCCTTCATGCACATCTACCAATTGAGGTGATAACATTGACCAAGTTTCAAGAAGATCCAGCCAGAAACTTAGGAGGAGTTGCGTTGACAAGAAAAGTGGACATACGTACGGACGGACGGACGGACGGACGGACGGACGGATGGACGGATGGACGGATGGACGGACGGACGGACGGACGGACAGACGGAGAAGATGACGCCAATATACGTCCGCCTCCGGCGGCGTATAAAAATAGCCAAAAATGGCAATTTTGTCGAATTCAAAGGCACATAACTCTCATCTTTATGATCAGATCAGACTGAAAACGGAACTCATCCAAGATCTTATGGTCTCCAACATTGTCTCCAAGTTTTGTTTTGATTGATCAATAATTGTAGATGCTAGAGTGTAAACAAAGTCAAAAACCGCAAATTTTGACATTCAAGGGCAGATAACTCAGCACATTCTGGTCCGATCTGGCCCATAATAGAACTCATCCGAGAACTTATGACCATACTTGTTTTGACAAAGTTTGATCAAGATTGATTAATATTTGTGGATGCTAGAGCGTAAACACCAAATTGTGGACGGACAGACGGACAGACGGACGGACGGACGGACAGACGGACGACGGACAAAAAGTGATCACAATAGCTCACCTTGAGCACTCTGTGCTCAGGTGAGCTAACAAGAGTATGTACAAATGCATTTTACATCACTGCAGTCTAATTTGCAGTAAAAACTGAGAGACAGTATGAATACAAACTTGTTTTAGTTTTCCCAATTTAGGTAAAAGTGTCGCTATTTTTCCCAATTTCACTGGCCCCTCGCCCCAAACAAAAAATGGTAGCAAGACCCCTGGCATTAAACCACAAAATTTTCCTCATTTACCACAATGTTTTCTACAAAAAAAAGACTAAATAAACAAGAGGACCATGATGGTCCTATATCGCTCACCTGAACCAAAATGATATGAGCAACATTTTGTTCAATTCAATAAATATTTATGACTTTAAGGCTGAAAACGAGCTTATGGTCAATGACGTAAAATTGAAATTCATCCAAGATCTTATGGTGCTCAACACTGTGTCCAAGATTTGTCTTTTTTGATAAATAATTGTTGATTCTGGAGTATAAACAAGATCGAAAACAGCCAAAAAACTGCAATTTTGTCAAATTCAAGGGCTCATAACTCTCGATTTTCCGATCAGATAAGACTGAAAATCAAACTTATCCGAGATCTCATAGTCCCCAATATTGTGTCCAAGTCTTGTCTTGATTGATCAATAATTGTAGATTCTAGAGTATAAACAAGGTCGAAAATAGCCGAAAACAGCAATTTTATCAAATTCAAGGGCACATAACTCTCGACTTTGTGGTAAGATCAGGCTGAAATTCAAATTCATCCGAGATCTTATGATACCCAACATTGTGTCCAAGATTTGTCTTGATTGGTCAATAATTGTAGATTCTAGAGTGTAAACAAGTTCAAAAAAACATCCGAAAACAGCAATTTTATCTAATTTAAGGGCACAAAACTCTAGACTTTTTAATCAGATCGGACTAAAAATCAAACTCATCCAAGATCTCATGGTCTCAAACATTGTGTCCAAGTTTTGTCTTAATTGATAAATAATTGTAGATTCTAGAGTGTAAACAATGTCAAAAACAGACGAAAATGGCAATTTTATCAAATTCAAGGGCACATAACTCTCATCTTTCTGGTAAGATCAGATTGAAAATCAAACTCATTTGAGATCTTTTATGGTCTCCAACATTGCGTCCAAGATTTGTCTTGATTGGTCAAAAATTGTAGATTCTAGAGTGTAAATAAGGTCGAAAACAATCAAAAACGGCAATTTTGTCAAAGTCAAGGGCTCATAACTCTCGACTTTCTGATCAGATAAGACTGAAAATCAAACTCATCCGAGATCTCATGGTCCCCAACATTGTGTCCAAGTTTTGTCTTGATTGATGAATAATTGTAGATTCTAGAGAGTAAACAAGGTCAAAAACAGCCGAAAATGGCAATTTTGTCAAATTCAAGGGCACATAACTCTCGTCTTTCTGGTCAGATCAGACTTAAAATCGAACTCATCCGAGATCTTATGGTCTGCAACATTATGTCAAAGATTTGTCTTGATTGATCAATAATTGTAGATGCTGGAGTGTAAACAATGTCAAAACTAGGTATTTTTCGCATTTAAGGGCAGATTACTCCTGACTTTCTGGTTCGATCTGACCCATAATCGAACTCATCCGAGATCTTATGGCCATACATGTTTTGACCAAGTTTGGTCAAGATTGGCTTATATTTGTAGATGCTAGAGTGTAAACACGAAATTGTGGACGGACGGACGGACGGACAGACAGACAGACAGACAGACAGACGGACGACGGACAAAAAGTGATCACAATAGCTCACCTTGAGCACTTTGTGCTCAGGTGAGCTAAAAATGTTAAAATTCATTCACTTGAAACTGTCATCTGCAACATCTTTGAATTTAGACTAGTTTGAAAATATTATGTTTGATAATGTGTTAACCCTTTCCCAAACAAGACCGGGTTTTGAAGTCCTTAATAGATAAGGCTTGGGAAAACATTGAAGCAAAAGAAGAAACTGCTGATAACCAGCAGTTTCTCCTTTTGTCTCAATATTTTCTATGCTATATTTTACACAAATCCAATGATTTTCAATCTTAAAGGCAGAATAACATTTAACATCTTGCAAATTTTCAGAGAACTTCGTACAAAAAAATAAATATATATTATTAAAATATGGTCTTTAAATTGCATATATGCCAAATCTTAGCTTTCTAACTTGTGTATTGGCTTAGATGTCGACGGATTTAAAACCCCATGATTTGTTGTCCCGGGGACAATATTTACAATAATGGAACATATGGGGTTTTAAATCCGTCAACATCCTAGCCAATACACAAGAAAGAAAGCTAAGATTTGGCATAGATGCAATTTAAAGGCCATATTTTCATAATAAATATTTATTTTGTACGAAATTCTCGGAAAAGGGGGTGTCTCAAATCTGCCCACGCATGAATTTTCTTTTAATTATTCATGGTGATAAAGGACCATATACAAGCTATGAAAATGCATTTAGTTTCTTAGATAATCCAAACTGGATTCCAAAAAGCCACCTTGACTTATTCCCACTATGACATGAAACATGGCCCCTTTTTAATGTGTCCCAAAACTTTAGTTTTGTGTATTTTCAAGATCTGTCAATTGAATTTGATCCGAGACACATAAGGCATTACATTCATACCAGAAAAGATATTCGAGGAAATTATTATGAATGTTTTTTATTGAATTAATCATGAATAAATGCATATTTTTCAGCAAAATTTTGGAAAAGAGTAAAATTGAATTCCAAAGTTAAGTATGTTGGAGTCTTTGTCAAGATTCCATATCATCACAAAAACATGCTACATATTTCCTCTTACTTTGAGCTAAATTATATAGAAATCCAAAACCGGTAACAATGTCATATAATACATATTATTGATGAAGGTGATGTTTTGGTCCAAAACTTGTATTCAGTAAAAATTTGATTGTGCTCCTAAAAACATTTTTGTATTCAGTAAAATCAACTGTAGCATACAGTACAAACCTACAGTAATAGTCATGAAAAAGGTGCCCTTCCGGGTACAGTTGGGAACATCATGAAATTGACATTCATTCCGTTCAATTCCATTCAATTCCATTCCGCTCATCTGATTTATCATTCATTCACCATTCCGCTCTTTCCATTCCATAAAAACGTTCAAACCATTCACTCAAAACGCTCAGAACGTTTATAACATTCCATCGTTTGATTGGCTGATATTTTAAATGGTTAAACACGATTGGCTGAAATTTTAAATTTCGTTTACAATAATTCGGAAATTTATGCAACCCGTTTGACCTAATTCGGAGTTAATAACAACAATAATATATCGATTAAGCAGAAGTGAAAGTAGATATATATCAAAAAGGGAAGATGGAAAATGATTAAAGAGGAAATCGATGAACGGTACAAGTTCGAGCAAAGGTGGAATCATACGCCGTGAGGGGTGACACTGCGGTGGCCATTCCGAGGATTTTGAGTGTCCGGCATAATTTCGTAGCGTAACAGCAGTCACACGGCGGTGAAAGGGATCACCAGTGAAAGGCATTTCTAATAACAAGTCATCCTAATTTCATATTGCATTCTAAATGAACAAAATTGTTTATCCGCGAAAACATTCAACTTTTCAATCTCCAATGTATTTTAAAATACACAGTTTTAAAAGCAGTTTCCATTCGAAATAGTCAGGTGCCCGCCGTAAAATAACGAGCAAAAATTTACTAGCGGGCGAACCGACTGTGACAAATTTAACACTATCTCTGTTCAATTGGACATAATTCTACCAATTTTTTGTTGTATGATGAATGGAAATGCTGATTTCGTGCATAGAATATCACGACACACAATAATTACGAGAAAAGAAGAAGATTCCAGCGAAATCCTCATCTAAATTCTACTACATAACCATCTGTACAGAGATATACTGCACTTGATGTCAATTAATCAAAACGGATGTAAAAATCGCTAGACTTTTTCGGAAACAAATAGGTTTTCGACCGATCAATTTGAAATAGGTTTTACCCTTTCTCCAAAATTCATTTTTATCCCACAAAAAAAACCTGCTGAAAACAAGAATACTGGAGAAAATACCGACTGTAAGAATTTTACTTCTCTCTTGATTTTCAAATAATCATTAGAAAAGGTTTGGTAAAACATTGAGAGAAAAGAAGTTATTATATTGATAATCTGAACCAGAGACATAGATATATGTCTCTTTCTGAATACATTGTGTTATAAAAGTTCCCTTTCCCAACGGCACAAAAAATTTGACCTTTCAAACTCGAAAGCATCAACAGCAAATGATTTACTGTACATACGTTAAAAACCTTCCCCAAACAAGACACCTTATAATCAACATGCCCGTAGGAACATGGAGGGGGGGTAGGTGGGGGGGAGGCTAAGCCCCCTACAATAATTTTTTAGGCAAAATCATAATAACCCCCCCCCCCCCCCCCGCGCCTCAAATATTCAGACAAACCCCTCAATGCGAAATTGTTTCCTACAGCCCTGATTAAGACATAAAATTTGGAAAACCTTGTACAAAAGAAAATGCTAATAACCAGCATTTTTTACCTTTCTTACAATATTTTCTACAGATAATTCTTTATTTATAAATCCATTTTGTCATCTGCAGCTGGTTAAAGATTGGGTCAGTCTAAAATTGTGTTGTTGTGTTGTTTGTACAAATGAGTGTAGTGTAAACTCCTCTCTCAATATTTCTGGGTTATATCATAGTAGGTGGAGCATCTGCCTATGGAATTTGGTTGTTTATCTCACAACATCCTTCCCTAGCCTACAGCTATTCAACCTTAAGGTTTTACAGATATCCACCAATTAGTGGCAGACAAAACAATATATTAAGGTAGAATACACATAATGTGGCCATTCTGAAATTCTTAAAGCATCAGATTTTTCCGAGCAGATCAACCGTAAACATTCGGTAGTGGTAGTTTGACCGCCGAATGCTTTCGAATTTGCCCGAATAATTCCGACATCACACGAATCGCATTAGGGTGGACTAAAATTGGAACAGTCTGAAATTGTGTCGGTTGTGTAAATAAATGTAGTGCAACTCCTCTCTTAAGAGATTTCTTGGTCATATCCTTGCAGGTGGAGCATCTACCTTTGTATGGATTTTGGTTCTTTCTCTCACAAGAACTATCACATCATCCTTCCCTAGCCTACAGCTACTCAACCATTTAGGTTTTACAGTTATCCACCAATTAGTGGCAGACAAAACATGATATTAAGGTAGAATACCCGTAAAGTAGCCATTTTTAGATTCTTAAAATATCAGATTTTCCGAGCAGCATCGTTACGTAGACGAACCTATTCAGGCCGGTCGTAAATATTTAGCGGAGGAAAGTTCCACCGCTGAATGTTTTCGACTTCGCTGGAATAATTCCGATGTCGTGCGAATCTCATAAGGGGTGGACTACCTTAACCCTGGCTGGAGAGCTTGGGCTTCATAATCAAGTTGAAGCACTGGACCTCATAATTGAGTTTGATGCACTCTGTCATTTGTGAAAGGGCTATATGGAAAATATTGAGGGAAAAGTAGAAAATACTGATGATCAGCATTATGTTTTCTCTCAATATTTTTTTATAAATCTAGCTATGATGGAATACTGATGCCATGAGTGACAGGCCTTGATACAGCAGATTTGCTTTGGAAATTGATTGGGTTTAACACTTAAAACAGCTAAGTACTGTCATATTGCGGTCACTGGTGCATCTAACTATGAGATCCCATTGTTTCTCAGACCAGTACAACTACAACATCCTTACCGAGCCTAAAGCTGCTCACCCAAATAGACTAACGATTATGAAAGTATTGGTTGTAGACAATTTCGCCAGAATCTATGTTTGATTCGGCCGAAGATCGTACCTGGGACTTCATAAGTGAGAGTCTGATGGGCTGCCAACTGGGTTTTTGGCGGCTACTTTGGGAATGTATCATATTACTATGCATAAAAGCAGGTCTAGATAAGATAACTGGTCACCGAATATTCATTTAATGTAGTTTTAATTATCAATAATATGTCCATGTATAGTATTCATTATTCAGTTCATGCATATACAGTTGACACTCTGGATGTATGCAGGCCACAAGGGACATTGTATTACCTCAAAATATCAGAAGTATGATACACACCTGGCCCCGGTTTCTCGAAAAAACTTAAGTATGTTCTCATGCTCAAATCTGAGCATCGTGCTCAAATCGCACAAAATCCACGTGAACTTCAATTGAATACCAATCAACGTTGATTGGTATTGAATAGAAGTTGAGCATGAACTCATGAGAATATACTTAAGTTTTTTCGAGAAACCGGGGCCTGATTTTGCAGTGTTTTGAAAATTCATGAAACAATAGCCCGGTAGTAAAGGTTGGCTACATAATAAATGTCAATCACATCGCACCAGAAATTCCGATGTCACATGAATCTCATTGGCGGTGGACTACCTTAAGATTTTTCTTTAGACTAAACCCTTTCGCAAACAACAAAATTTGAAGATGGTGCAATTCAAAAGCTGCTTGAGGTCACAAAATGGATGTAGAAAAAGATTGGATTTGTGTACACTCTTTATGTGTGCAAGCCACAAGGGACATCACATTACCCCAAAATATCGAAAGTGTGAGACACATCTGACTTGGCAGTATTTTGAAAAATTATTTATTAAGGTAGTCCACCTGTGATGAGATTCATGCAACAACCCCAAGCAGCAAAGGTTGGCTACATAACAACGGTTTAATCAAATTGCACAAAAATTCAAATGTCGCATGAACATTATTAGGGGTGGACTACCTTAAGATTTGTTGTTGAACTTAAACCTTTCCAAAACAACAAAAATTTAGGATGATGCAATTCAAACGCTGCTTGAGATGACATAATGTATATATAACACAGGTGATATAAAGGCATAAGGAGAAAATGCTGGTCATCAGCATTTTCTTCTTTTGCCTCAATGCTTCCACATGTATTTCATATAGTATTCTGTTGTTAGGTGATTTTTACAAGATTTTATGAATTTCATTCGAGAATAGCATGGATAGATCTTCATAAGTCTGCATGTATAAGGTCTTTCTCTTATCTAGGCTGATAAGGTTGAATGCCCATAATGTGGCCATTTTGAGATTCATAAAACATCAGGTTTTTTCGAGCAGCGTCGTTAAGTATCGAAGCCTATTTGGGCATAGCCGTAAACATTTGGCTGTGGAAAGTACCACTACCTAATGTTTCGATGTCGCCGAATAATTCCGATGTTGTGCAAATCTCATTAGGAGTGGACTACCTTAAACTTTTCTAAAAGGCAAAAGTTTGGCTAGTCTACAAATCTATTGATGAGAGAGGGTAATAGGTTTTCCTGATGCAAAATATCTTTCATAATTCTTTTCATAATTCTCCCAATTCTATGTTGTGGGTACTCATTTGAATCTTCTTCTAAAAAGGATTCAATGTGACTGTGTACCCACAACAAAGGGTTTGGATTTGAAGTAAATTTAAAATCCTATCACCCTATCTTATCTTATTATTGCTGTGTCTAAATTTGTCCAAATTTGAAATGAGATGTCAGGGACGTCTGGATTCCAACCCCCACTCCCTCTAGATCCGCCCTTGTTTCTGAGGCATTTACACTTATTTGTACACTCATGAAACACTTGTAAGTTAATGATCTGTCTGTAAAGGGAACTATGGTCTACATGTTCTAAATGCATGTATTCTTCCCTGGCACAAAACTTGTTTGCAGAAACATGCTCGAGGCCGAGCTTCTTGCGGAGATCGCATGATCTGGTGGTGCGGATATCATCTGTTTTTACGCCGCATATCTGTCTGACCATGGCGTTGTCATTTCGCTGTAGGCGTTGAAGATTTGGCTTAGACAGAGGCCATGTTTCGCTCACATATATCATGACACTTCTGACGCAGGTACTGTACACTTTTCCGCGTGTTTGATATGTGAGATGGCGTGATGTGAGGATTGGTAGTAGCTCTTTAAATTTCCTCCATGCCGCTTTGACTCTGGTCACTGTACAGTGAACTTTAAAAAGGTTCAGTAACACTGGTCTCAAGTGAGTCTGAAAGCAAAATAATACAAATTACAATTATTTGGCTATTTTGTTAATATGTATTTACAGCAATATCAAATCATGAATTGGGCATAATTCAATTGCTTATTTCATTTTCTTGATGTAGTATACCCTAATGAGATTTGTATGACATCGGAATTATTCGGGCGCAGTCGAAAACATTTGGCAGTGGAACTTTCCATCACTGAATGTTTACGACCGCGCCCGAATAAGTTGGGATATGCAATGACGCCACTCAAAAACATCTGATGTTTTAGCTATCTCAAAATGGCCACATTACGGGTATTCTACCTTAACCCTTTCCCAAACAACAAAATCTTGGACTGGCCCAATTTGAAAGCTGTTACAGACGACAAAAATAAATGATGATAAATGTAGTATTTGTGTGAAATAATGCACAAAAAATATTGAGACAAAAGGAGAAAGTGAAACTGCTGGTTATCAGCAGTTTCTTCTTTTGTTTCACTGTTTTCCCAAGCCTTATCCACTAGGGATATCAAAACCAGTTATTGTTTGGGATAGGGTTAACCCTTTCCCAAATGGCAAAATTTTAGGGTGATCAAATTCAAAGGTTGTTGGAGACGACAAAAGATTTGCTGATGCAGATTGGATTTGTGTATAATTTAACTTAGAAAATATTGAGGCAAAAGGAGAAAATACTGATCATCATCATTTTCTTCTTTTGCCTCAATGTTTTCACAACTTAATTTCATCAGGGACGTCAAAACCAGGTCTTGTTTGGGAAAGCGCTAAGGCATATATCCATGCAAATTTTTGAGAGATAAATACAGTACCGGTAATTCTGAATAAAGTTATAAAATTCTGTATGAGTTAAGGGTGGTCCAATTTGAAAGCTCCTGCCTACAAGAAAATATTGAAGGCTTAATCAGCATTTTATTCTTTTTACCTTGATATTTTCTGTGCTAGCATGTATGTAATGAAAATTGTATTTACGAACCCATTACCAAAGGACATAATCTAGATGTGTCTAAATTCAGAGATGACGCAGACGACACATTTCAAGTCAGTGAAATTTTATAAATTTTGGTCTTTCAGTGTGAAAATTTCCAGACATGGCGAAAACTGTCAGACAATCAGACATATCTGATAAAACTTCCCTTGGTCTGATGATTTTTTGCTATTGTCAGTCCAACTGTCTGACACAAGTTTCTATTGATCTGTCAAGATAGTGAATAAGTGATTGGTCTGACAAAATATTATTCAGACAGATTTTTCAGTATTGTCAGACCGAATGTCTGACAAATATTTCTGGTCTTTTGCCATGTCTGTCAGAAAAAACATTGTGGGAAATGAAGTAATTGCTTGTCACAGGCATTTTTTTGAGAGGAATCGAAAAGCGTCATTGTGTGATAATGGGTTAACATAGCCCACCTCTAATGAAATTCAAGGGACTTCAGAAATTTTCCTGCTACTTCATAAACATAATTTCCTATGTATCCGAACATATTTTGGCAATGTAAACATTCTTTGAAGGAATGTTCTACCGTCAAATGTTCATGACATTGCCTCAGAAATTATTCTGACATCGCATAAATCCCATTAGAGGCAAACTCCCTTAACTAATTTTCAGACACCAAAATGTTGGACCTAAAATTTTATTTGAACTATTTTGTAGATCTGAAAATTTCAAATTGATGAAATTTTAGAAATGTTTCTATTTTGGGTTAGAAAACATTGTGGAAAATGAACAAATTGCCTGTACATGACAAGCAAATTCTTCATTTTTCACAATGTTTTTCTAAGCATTTACTTGTTAGGGAGTCAAAAGGCGTCAGTATGTGCAGGAAAGGGTTAAAATGAGATATAGCCAGACCAATACTTAAGACATGCATACCCACTTACACACATCTAATAAGGTCATGCGTTTACCATTTCTCGAGCACAGCAAAAAAATTTACAAATCAAATGCAAGGAAATCACAAGAAACCTACCTGAATATTTCAGAACTTCACTTTTGAACTTCACATTCCAAGGGAAAAATAGACATGTCTCTAGAGCTCTGTTTCAAACATTCATAGTCACCAAGTTTCATTGTTTCGAATAACACCAACGCAAGTTTCTCCATGTCTGAAAATAACAGTAACACCATATTATTATTTAAGTTTATTCTCTGACAATGAACTTATCCCCTCCGTTAAACATGTGCAATAACAGACGGCAATAGAAATGTGCTATAGAAACAAGAGGGCCAGAATGGCCCTATATCGCTCACCTGAAAGAAGTTTGTGACATGTCCACTTTTTTGTACAAATCAAAAATTCGTGAACAAATTTTGAAAAAGGTCACTCAAGGAACATTGTTGCCAAGTTTGGTTCAAATTGGCCCAATGCTTCATTTTTAAAGAGTTTTCGTATGATTTCTCTAAGTCTGATAACACTGCCCTTCCACACCAACATTTTTAGACGACAAAGAAAATTTGTGTACGCATTTTTAAAAGTCACTCAAAGAAAATTCTTGCTAAGTTTCGTTCAAATTGGCCCAATGTGTTTTTAAAGAATTTTCTTAGGGTGTCTCTAACTTCGATAAGCCACACCCTGCCACGCCTGCTTTATCTGACGAATCAAAATCCGCAAACAAATTTTAAAAAGAGTCACCCAAAGAATAATTCTGTCAAGTTTGGTTCAAATTTGGCCAACGGTTGATTTTTGAAGAATTTTCTTAGGATTTCTCTAAGTCAGAGAAGCCATGTCCTGCCACGCCCACTTTTTCTGACGAATCAAAAATTTGCGAACAAGTTTTGAAGAGTGTCACCCAGGGAACATTACTGCCAAGTTTGGTTCAAATTGGGCCAACGGTTGATTTTTAAAGAATTTTCTTAGCATTTCTCTAAGTCCGATAAGCCACACCCTGCCACGCCCACATTTTTTGACGAATCAAAAATTCACAAACAAATTTTGAAAAGAGTCACCCAAGGAACATTCCTGCCTAGTTTGGTTCAAATTGGGCCAACGGTTGATTTTTAAGGAATTTTCTTAGAATTTCTCCAAGTCCAATAAGTCATGCCCTGCCACGCCCACTTTTCCTGACAAATCAAAAATTCACCAACAAATTTTCAAGAGTGTCACCCAAGGAACATTAATTTTCTGCCAAGTTTGGTTCAAATTGGGCCAATGGTTGATTTTTAAAGAATTTTCTTAGCATTTCTCTAAGTCCGATAAGCCACGCCCTGCCACACCCACATTTCCTGACAAATCAAAAATTCACCAACAAATTTTGAAAAGTGTCACCCAGGGAACATTTCTGCCAAGTTTGGTTCAAATTAGGCCAATTGTTGATTTTTAAAGAATTTTCTTAGGATTTCTCTAAGTCCGATAAGCCACGCCCTGCCACGCCCAAATTTTTTGACGAATCAAGAATTTGCGAACAATTTTTGAAAAGGGTCACCCAAGGAACATTTCTGCCAAGTAAGGTTCAAATTGGCCCAATGGTTGATTTTTAAAGAATATTCTTAGGATTTCTCTAAGTCCGATAAGCCACGCCCTGCCACGCCCACATTTTTTGACAAATCAAAAATACGCGAACAAGTTTTGAAAAGGGTCACCCAAGGAACATTCCTGCCAAGTTTGGTCAAAATTGACCAAATGGTTTAGGAGGAGAAGATGTTTAACCCTTTCCCAAACAGCAAAATTTTAGGGTGATCCACTTCAAAAACTGCCACAAATGAAAAAATGGGAGTTTTTAAAGATAGAATTTGTGTAAAATATGACATAGAAAATATTGAGACAAAAGGAGAAACTGCTGGTTATCAGCAGTTTCTTCTTTTGTTTCAATGTTTTCCCAAGCCTTTTCTACTAGGCATGTCAATACCAGGTCTTGTTTGGGAAAGGGTTAAAGAAATGTGATCGGACAGACAGACAAACGGACGACGGACGGTGAGTGACTACAATAGCTCCCCATGAGCACTTCATGCTCAGGTGAGCTAAAAATGGCAGATCTGATAAGTCCTGACATACACAGAAAAGATTTTTAAAAAATGTGTCAGGGCTTATAAATAGGACTACTTTGAATATGGACACTTGTAAATTTTTGCTGTTTGTTAATGGGATACTAATTCCTGGTCAGGCACTCTAAATATTGAACAACAACAAATAACAAGAGGTTCGCAGAGCGGCGCAGATACGCCTGAGAGGGGCTTGTCAGTAAAATGGACATTTTTTTAAATTCAAGGGCAGAGAATTAAAGAACAAAAAGAGTTATCTGAATTCCGTAAGCGGTGTGCACAACTAGACACCACAGAGATTCATTGTGGCAAGTTTGATCAAATTCTGATCAAAACTGTAGAAGGAGTTGCGCACACAAGAAATTGCTAACGGACGACCGGAGCCATAACATGATACTACCCTTCGGGTGCATTAAAATAATTAAACTAACAAAGAATAGTATGATATTGATTATATATTTTTTTTTAAAATGATCACTGATTACATTAATCATTGATATTTTGGGTCGTTGGGGGGGGGCAGGTTTACTGATGGAATATCGAAATTGGGTCCGGTTTACCGATTTGGGAATGGTTTGACAGTACAGCTTGCTGCCCCATGAGAATAAGGGTTAAGAAATCATAATGAAAAATGAAGCAAACTGCAGCATTTTTCATTACTCACAATGTCTTCTACCAAGATTCAATGTAATTTTTCATGCAGTAGCGAATCCGGTAGGCTTCGAACGAACCAACCTCTGCAGCCTGATTATATCAATGTGCAGAAAATATCCAGGCCAAAAAAGATAATGATAATGTTGGTGAGGGGGGGGGGGGGGGCAAATGATACAGATGTATTATTGGGGGAGGCTATAGGATATGTTGGCCCACTTCTAAATTATTTCGAGTCCTGTCTCCCTTCCTACGTCAGTGTTATGTCCCAATGTTTTTAAATTCACCATCTTCTATCAAGGATATCAAACCCGGTCTTGTTTCGGTACCCGTCTTGTTTGGGAAATGGTTGCAAAAAGTAAAATTCACCTTTTGACGGTCGAAGCAAAGGTTTGACACCTCTCTTACGAAGCCAGTGGGATGTTACATCGGCCATCGACATCTGCCATACAGATCTAACAGTTCGATTTCTCATAATTTCTGCTATTTATTGTCCTTTCGAGGCGAAAACGACTTGTCAAAATGAGAAAACACATTTCCGTCGCCATGTTGTTTGTCATAGCGATATGGGTAAAATAAATTCGTTTTCCGGTTGTGGTCGTCTCGAAAAATAAAATAAAAATATTCATACGAGAAAAGTCCTAAATTTAGGATGTCGCTTGGACATTTTATTGAGAAAATATTCTTTAAGCTATTTATACCTCGAAAACGATTCAAGTAATTAGGAACACACATTAAGAATAATTATTAAACAATAATTTTTTCGTTTAATTTTTATTTTCGAAATTTATCTAATTGAATGGTATTACCATTCACTGAACGGATTATCCATTCAATCCATTCCATTCAGCTCAAATGAATGAACGCTCATAAAACATTCCCAAAACATTCAGGTTGTCAATTTCATGATGTTCTTAACTGTAACCAATACATAACCAAATATTTTTGCTCTAAGCGCCCCTAATGAACTAACATGATATAGAAGGCCCCCTATGATTCATTAAAAGACCGTTACAGCATTATATCTTTTCAGTTACACAGTTGAAAATATGCTTGTTTATTTCAAAACGTGGCCTTATTGGGATAAAACAGGGTGCAATTATTTCCTCAAATTATTTTTCTGACCATAGCTTAACCTGTATTGATACACAATTTATACACATTTCAATGATGTCATATGATTAACATGTTGTTTAGCCATCAGTAGCCCTTAATAGTCACATGGGAGCTGGATTATCTGTTTCTGATACATCACAACAATATTTTCACTTCTGCACGATTGTCAAATGCCATCAGAGAAATCAATGCTTTTTCTTATTTGTTTTCTCATGTTTCAAAAGATCTATAAATAACTCTTACTGTTAGCTTTCATGAATCACGGCTGACTTGAATAATTAAAAATGATTTTTATAGAAAATTTCCTCTCTTTTTTGTAAAGTAGGTGCACCTGGGACAAGATCTAATGTGACCCTGGATAAAAATATTGTAACCAACTTTGAAGTCTACCCCTTAGCAAACTTACATACAAAATTTAAAACCTCATGGCTGTGTAAAGCTTTACAAAAAGGGCTTATTTTTATTATATGAAATGTTTCTCCTTTTATGCTGCCACAGCAACAAAAGTTTATGACAAAAAGAAATTCTAATACACAGAGTTGTACTACTTTAACCCAAGGATACGTTTTATCAAGTTTCAAAGAGATTTACATATTAGATTTGGAGAAAAAAGAATTTTTGAGAAAATGCCAACAGACAGACAGACACACGGACAAATGACAGGAAATAACCGAAAAAATGCCTTGCATCTTGATTTATCCTCAGGTAAACTAAAATAACCAAAAAAAGTAAACAAAACATTTGAAAAAAGTCATTTTTAAAGAATCTTAATTTTGTCCATTCTTGGAAATGTGCACTATTCAGGGGGAAATTCCAAAAGCAACATTTTACCGGTTTTATTTTTTCTCGATATTTCACGATAATCATCAGTATATTTGTGCGCAACTTTTACATAATTTTCAAATCTTGACAAAAACTGGAACAAAGAAAATTTTTGAACAGAATTTGCTTAAAATATTTAAAAACAGTGAATTTTTGGGTTACCCCCTTACATCAGTTGATATAGACCAAATTTTTGTACATAATTATATATATTTTTGTTTCATACAGGATCACTGACTACTGGGCATTATTTTTAGAATAAATTACGCGATGAAACTAACAACCAGAACGCTTGCACACTGTTTTAATCAGTGTACCCTCTTTTTTCATGGTGAAAACTTAAAATTCCGAGAAAATTGTTTTCTGGAATGTGCGATTTGAAACATTTCATGAATATGAACCGTTATCTAGTGTACTAACTTCACGCCAAATTTCATTAAATTCCGAGCGTGGGCAGACTCCCATGTTATTTTTCCTATTCGCGAAACACCCCCTTTACATGATTTTAAGTGCCATTCCCCCTTTAATTTTGTCGTCTGCAGCAGTTTTCAAATTGGAGCACCCTGAAATTTTGTCGTTTGGGAAAGGGTTAAGGTTTCAAAAGGACTCAAAGATTCTTACCTGCATTTTGACAGAGATGATGACGGATGATAGCTCGCTTTCTAGAGGCTTTAACACCACCAGTTTGGTTAACCGCAGAGTGCATATCCTGCAAAGTGAAATCTGTAATTAACCGTTCTTGTTCATAAATATCTCATGAACATTTAATAAGCGACAAATCATTATATCATCAAAAAACAAATGCTAAAAATCTTTTCTAAAACAAGCCCTGATTTAAATATGATGTCCTTTTATATTAAGAAAAGGCTTGGAAAAATCTCTAAATAAAAGAAGTTTTTGATGCTGGAAAATAGAATCTACTAAGCCTTTGGAAAAATTTGGGAAAAAAGAAGAATTTGTTTGTTACAATTAATTTCTTCTGAGTTCTTCATTTCCCACATAGTTTTCCACCCAATAAGACTGTCATCAAAAAGGAAAATAGGAGTGAGGCAGTATATACATCGTCGACTTACCATGTTGCGTCACCCACCATATATCGTCACCTTTTTTGTTTTGCTACGGCTTACAGTGTGTTTACATTCACAGAGTTGTTTTTCAAGTAAAAATTTATTAAAACAGATATTTAACCCTTTCCCAAACGACAACATTATAGGGCGATCCACTTAAAAAACTGCCACAAAAGACAAAATGGATATCATTTAAGATAAAATTTGTGTGAAATATGGCATAGAAAATATTGAGACAAAAGGAGAAACTGCTGGTTATAGAGAAACTGCTGGTTATCAGCAGTTTCTTCTTTTGTTTCAATGTTTACCCAAGCCTTTTCTATCAGGGACGTCAAAACCAGGTCTTGTTTGGGAAAGGGTTAAAGGAAGGAAACTCGTTAAATCTACAGGGGAGACGAGTATTTCAGGATGATTTACTTGCTTATGTAATGCATATGCATTTTAGCGTGGCCGGCTTAGGGTGACGGACCATGGGGAGGCAAGGATATTTTCACTTGAAATTTGTCGACTGCAACATCTCTGTATTTGACCACTTCGAATTGCTGTTTGGTAAAGAGTAATGAAAATTAAAACCAACAGTTTTACAATTTGCAATTCTTGTGTGGTGATCTGATTTAGTAGGCCTATGTGTTGTAAACCGTTTGGCAATACCTTCCCGTTTGGCAATTTCAAGGTATTGCGAATCCGCTCGATCCATTTGGAAATGGGAAGGGGGCGTGGCAAAGTAGTTCCTTCTACAATACCATGACATCGTATCCTATTACATTCTTCAAATGTAATGTTTTTAAAAGTGGAAACTATCAAATAAGCTTAAAATCGAGTTGTATGTGAAATAAGATGTGGTGTGATCCCGGTGTGATATGATACGAAGTCTTATGTTGCCACGGCCGCTTTTGTGACTAAAGATGCATAGCTTTTCCCCTGAAATAACTTATTTTAATAGCTATGCCAAAGAAAATCGTTTCAAAACAAAGAGAACAAATGAGAAACCAGTGGCGGATCCAGAGGTGGTTCGGGAGGGGGGGGGGGTTCAAACGAACCCCCCATATGAAGCCTGATTATTTTATTTTCATGCAGAAATTTAGTCAAATGTGTGTGATACTAGTAAAACGAACCCCCCTTTGTGTAAAAACGAACCCCTTCACAGAAATCATTGATCCGCCGCTGGAAACTGGTGATAAATAGCATTTTCTCCTTTTTCCACTAATATTTTCTATGCTAAAGGACTATTTCAATTTGAAATCTCGACAGTAAGTTGAAGTATGGATTCGTTTTGTTCCTTTTTACTTTCATATGTACATGTTTCACTTTTTAGCAATTTTAAATTACTATGGGTCAATTCCATTCAATTAAAAATGCCTAGAGATTATTAATACATATTTCTAAAGATTCTTCTTCTTTAACATTTTCTTGCGACATCTAATTTTGGGGATACCTAATCTTCTGCTAAATTAAAGCCAGCAGCTAGAGCTCAGATCTAAAATAACTTTAGACAAAATTAAATGGGTCAGACATGTTTGCGATGTGTACAAAGTTGCGTTTGGCTATTAGACTTGTAGCAATATTCTGCCTGATCGCCGATGAGTAGTCACCAACTCTTTATTGACTTTATTGTATCCAAGAAATACCACTGTTTGGTCTGTTGATTTTCGTTAATCGATTACTAGTTTATAATAATGAATTATTAAATAACAAGTTTAGAGGTCTTTAATCGCCAAATAAAAACCGATGTCTGACGGACTACATGTGTAGGTAAAAAGCAAGGTGCTCAGCGCCGAGGTATTTGCCTTAACATGTAGTTCAGAGCAGAGAGGTTTTTATTTGGCAAATAAAGACCTCTAAACTTAATACCGTATAGCACTTTATTTCTGCGGGGACTTTATTTCTGCTTTTTCTGAGGTCCTGGACGGCACCGCAGAAATAAAATCCGCAGAATATTAATCCTGGATGTAGAGGTTGATATTGTTCTACAATTTTAGTCAGTACGTGAACAAGTTAAACACTTATCCCTTGATGCAAAGCTCAATGTCATAACAATGGAGTTCTTTCCCATTCAAGAATAGTGTAACTACAGCTTTAATTTCGGTGCAGATAGGACATTTTTGTTCATTCATAAACAATGATTAAACAAGTTTGACTGATTGGTAACAGTTTGACACGTCTTTACTTTCACACCTATATGAATACGACATTGTTTCCCATAACAACTTTATCAGTGACTGGGAAAGGCCTGCGCCATGGGCCATAGTCACACTGAAATCCCAAATGTCACATTGTTTTAGTCAATGAGTGGGTCCTTGTCCGATTGAATTTTGTTGTAGTCAAGAAAGGAGAAATTTTACTCTATATTTGTCACATCAGTTTTCAAAATGTCACATTGATTTTCTAAGAGGATGGGCCATTGTCACATTAAAAAAATGTTTAACAAACTCACTGCTTTATAGATAAATGAATGGGATTATACTGGTAATCCCTTAACCATCACAGAGTAATTGGAATGTTTTTAAGCACCGTCTTTCAAAATATGTTTGATTATGCTAAAACTGATTTCATGGCACAGAAATAAAATTTTGAATTTGGCAAAGTGAGAGACCGCAGAAATATGTTCCGCAGAAATTGAACTTGGCCGCTTTCAGGAAAAACCGCAGAATTTGGATCCTGCACAAATAAAGTGCTGTACGGTATTATCTCCATTATAACACAATTAATTAGAAAACACACATTCGAAATGTGTTATTTTGTGGAAATTCTGCCATGATCTAGTTTTCGGCGTAGGAAACACATTGGCGGTTTAGTGACATCTTTGATGATGTCATTTGACATTACCTTGACGCCACATGATGCTGTGGCACATACACAGATGCCTTGTCAAGTGAGTCGGGACTCCATGTCCGGGAGTTAATGTCACAGCCCTTGTGTCTGCGCAGGCGTCGCTTCGAGTCTTCAGGGGATTACAGATAAACGTTCTGACGCCCCGGCGATGTGGTACTGGCATATTTTTTGTAGAATCAGAGATATTATTTAAGATTAGTTGGCGGTAGGCCTATGTCGTTGATTGATCTATGAGGCATTGGTCAACAAAACAGAATATTTTCATTATCGAAAGCGTGTCAGCCAATATAATTTCTGCTAGTTTAAACCATGTGGCAGTGGAATGTTCCACCACCAAATGTTTACGATGTTGCAGGCATAAGTTCGGATTAGGTAACAAATTTTAATGATGTCGCTCCAAAAATTCCAATGTCGCATGATTCCCAATAGGGGTGGACTACCTTAATTCAATTATCAGCAATCTATTAATAAGTTGGCAAAGCTGACATGAATCATTCTACCATTATGTCAGCAAAGCCATAAGCCATCAAAGCAGAATACCAGAATAGAGCCATTAATCTGACAAAGTACAGCCTATATTTGCAACATGTTCTTAAGGTAGTCCATCCCTAATGAGATTCATGCGACATCGGAATTAATCCAGCAATGTGGTTAAGATACAGCATTGCAGCATTCCACCACCAATTATGTTAACGACGTCACAAAAATAAGTTCGGATTAGGTAACATATGTTTACGATGTTGCATGAATCTCATTAGGGATGGACTACCTTAATTCAGAATGATATCAGCAATCTATTAATAAGTTGGCAAAGCCGACATGAATCATTCTACCATACATGAGCAAAGCCATCAAAGCAGAATACCAGAATACAGCCATTCATCTGACGAAGTACAGCAGACATTTCCAACATCTTCCTAAGGTAGTCCATCCCATTTGAGATTCATGTGACATCGAAATTATTCCTGCAATGTCGTTTAACATGCAGTTGTGGAACGTTTCACAGGGTGATAATATCAATGTCACACATATCAATTACGATAACGTTACAAAGTTTAACAAGAGCCGTCATAGACGGATTATGCTCCCCGAATAAGTGTTTGTCACAAAATATAAATCATCATACATTAAGCCCCCTTTTCCCATGACAGATTTTTTGTACACACAATATTTATATAATATGGTCTGGAACATCTCATTTATCACAAAAGTACAAAATTTCATTAAATTCTACCCATTGGATGAAGAGAAATTGGAGAAAATCTAATTTATACATTAAGGCCCCTTTTTCCATGACACAGCCTCAAATCAACAAACGGAGGAAAAGGTCCCTAGGGATTATCGCTGGAAGTTCACATGTGAAGTTTCGTTGAATTTGGTCCAAGGGTTGCTGAGATATGGCTGTGGACGGACGGACGGACAAATTATAATACAATAAGCCCCCTTTTCCCATGACAGATTTTTTGTACACACATTATTTATAGAATATGGTCTAGAACATCTCATTTATCACAAAAGTACAAAATTTCATTAAATTCTGCCCATTGGATGAAGACAAATTGGAGAAAATCTAATTTTTACATTAAGGCCCCTTTTTCCATGACGCAGCCTCAAATCAACAAACAGAGAAAAAGGTCCCTAGGGATTATCCCTGGGAGTTCACATGTGAAGTTTGGTTGAATTTGGTCCAAGGGTTGCTGAGATATGGCTGTGGACGGACGGACGGACGGACGGACACACGGACGGACAGCCGGACGGACGGACAGACGGACGGACAGCATGGCGACTATATGCTCCCCCGAAATTTTTTCGGGGAGCATAACAACGTTGCTCGAAAATTCTGAAGGTGCATGAATCTTATAAGGGGTGGACTACCTTAATTCTATTATCAGCAATCTATTTATAAGTTGGCAAAAACGACATACACTTTTATCATCATACATATGTCCGCAAAGCCATAATCCATTAAAGCAGAATACCAGAATACAGCCATTCATCTGACAAAGTACAGCCGACATTACCAACATGTTCTTAAGGTAGTCCATCCCTTATAAGATTCACGCAACATCAGATTAGTATTCCAGTAAAGTTAACTTTCAGCCATGGAATTCTCTACCACTGCATGTTAATGATGTAGCACATATAAATTTGGATAAGGTAACAATGTTAACAATGTCGCATGAATCTCTTTAGGGGTGGAGTACCTTAATTCAATCATCAGCAATCTATTGTTCAGTTGAAAAAGCCGACATGTATCATTCTGCTGTACATCAGCAGAGCCATAAGCCATCAAAGAAGAATACCAGAATGCAGCCATTCATCTGACAAAGTACAGCCGACATTTCCAACATCTTCCTAAGGTAGTCCATCCCAAATGAGATTCGTGTGACATCGAAATTATTCCTGCAATGTCGTTAACATGCAGTTGTGGAACGTTTTACAGCCGAATGATATCAATGCTGCACATATAAATTTGGATAACGTTACAAAGTTTAGCAATTTCGCTTGAATATTCTGAAGGTGCATGAATCTCATAAGGGGTAGACTACCTTAATTCTATTATCAGCAATCTATTTATAAGTTCAGTTGGCAAAAACGACTTACACTTTTATCATTCTACCATATGTCGGCAAAGCCATGATCCATTAAAGCAGAATACCAGAATACAGCCATTCATCTGACAAAGTACAGCCGACATTTAAAACCAACATGTTCTTAAGGTAGTCCATCCCTTATAAGATTCACGCAACATCAGATTAGTATTCCAGTAATGTTAACATTCAGCCGTGGAATTCTCTACCACTGCATGTTAATTATGTAGCACGTATAAATTTGGATTAGGTAACAATGTTAACAATGTCGCATGAATCTCTTTAGGGGTGGAGTACCTTAATTCAATCATCAGCAATCTATTGTTCAGTTGAAAAAGCCGACATGTATCATTCTGCTGTACATCATCAGAGCCATAAGCCATCAAAGAAGAATACCAGAATGCAGCCATTCATCTGACAAAGTACAGCCGACATTTCCAACATCTTCCTAAGGTAGTCCATCCCAAATGAGATTCATGTGACATCAAAATTATTCCTGCAATGTCGTTAACATGCAGTTGTGGAACGTTTTACAGCCGAATGATATCAATGCTGCACATATCAATATGGATAACGTTACATTTTAAGTTTAGCAATTTCGCTTGAAAATTCTGAAGGTGCATGAATCTCATAAGGGGTAGACTACCTTAATTCTATTATCAGCAATCTATTTATAAGTTCAGTTGGCAAAAACGACTTACACTTTTATCATTCTACCATATGTCGGCAAAGCCATGATCCATTAAAGTAGAATACCAGAAAACAGCCATTTATCTGACCAAGTACAGCCGACATTTCCAACATGTTCTTAAGGTAGTCCATCCCTTATAAGATTCACGCGACATCAGATTAGTATTCCGGTAATGTTGTTAACATTCAGCTGTGGAATTTTCCACCACTGCATGTTAATGATGTCGCATGTATAAGTTTGGATTAGGTAACAATGTTTACAATGTCGCATGAATCTCTTTAGGGGTGGAGTACCTTAATTCAATCATCAGCAATCTATTGTTCAGTTGAAAAAGCTGACATGTATCATTCTACTGTACATCAGCAGAGCCATAAGCCATCAAAGAAGAATACCAGAATACAGCCATTCATCTGACAAAGTACAGCCGACATTTCCAACATCTTCCTAAGGTAGTCCATCCCAAATGAGATTCATGTGACATCGAAATTATTCCTGCAATGTCGTTAACATGCAGTTGTGGAACGTTTCACAGCGGAAAAATATCAATGTCGCACATATCAATATGGATAACGTTACGAAGTTTAGCAATGTCGCTCGAAAATTCTAAAGGTGCATGAATCTCATGAGGGCTGGACTACCTTAATTCTATTTTCAGAATCTATTTATAAGTTGGCAAAAACTACATACACTTTTATCATTCTACCATATGTCGGCAAAGCCATAATCCATTAAAGTAGAATACCAGAATACAGCCATTCATCTGACAAAGTACAGCCGACATTTCAAACATGTTCTTAAGGTAGTCCATCCCTTATAAGATTCATGCGACATCAGATTAGTATTCCGGTAATGTTGTTAACATTCAGCCGTGGAATTCTCCACCACTGCATGTTAATGATGTCGCACATATGAGTTTGGATTAGGTAACAATGTTAACAATGTCGCATGAATTATCTTTAGGGGTGGAGTACCTTAATTCAATCATCAGCAATCTATTGTTCAGTTGTAAAAGCCGACATGTAGCATTCTACTGTACATCATCAGAGCCATAAGCCATCAAAGAAGAATACCAGAATGCAGCCATTTATCTGACAAAGTACAGCCGACATTTCCAACATGTTCTTAAGGTAGTCCATCCCAAATGAGATTCATGTGACTTCGAAATTATTCCTGCAATATCGTTAACATGCAGTTGTGGAACGTTTCACAGCGGAAAAATACCAACGTCGCACATATCAATTTGGATAACGTTACAAAGTTTAGCAATGTCGCTCGAAAATTCTGAAGGTGCATGAATCTCATAAGGGGTAGACTACCTTAATTCTATTTTCAGCAATGTATTTATAAGTTGGCGAAAACAACAAACACTTTTATCATTCTACCATATGTCGGCAAAGCCATGATCCATTAAAGTAGAATACCAGAATACAGCCATTCGTCTGACAAAGTACAGCCGGCATTACCAACATGTTCTTAAGGTAGTCCAACCCTTATAAGATTCACACGACATCAGATTAATATTCCGGTAATGTTGTTAACATTCAGACGTGGAATTCTCCACCACTGCATGTTAATGATGTTGCATGTATAAGTTTGGATTAGGTAACAATGTTAACAATGTCGCATGAGTGGAATACCTTAATTCAATCATCAGCAATCTATTGTGCAGTTGTAAAAGCCGACATGTATCATTCTACCATACATCGGCAAAGCCATAGGCCATCAAAGCAGAATACCAGAATACAGCCATTCATCTGACAAAGTACAGCGGACATTACCAACTTCTTCTTAAGGTAGTCCATCTCAAATGAAAATCACGGGACGTTGGAATTTTTTTGGTAATGTTGTTAACATGTGGCTGAGGAACTTTTCGCCGAGTAATGTTTACAACGTTGCACATATAAATTCTGATTACATGACAAATGTTAACAATGTTGCTCGAAAAATTTTGAAGTTGCAAGAATCTCATTAGGGTTGGACAACCTTAATTCAATTATCAGCAATTTCTTGATAAGTTAGCAAAGCCTACATGTATCATTCTACCATATGTCGGCAGATGTCGTTTGGTCTTACAGAGCAGATATACCCCCAATTTTGACAGAGGATATCAGGCCGATCATAGGAGACAATATCGGTCTAATCATGAAAGCGGATATCGAGTAACCAGCTTTTAGTGGTACAGGTCCAATATTGGACTGATCATGGAAGTTGATATTGGGAAGATCAAAGGAGCCGATATCGGTCTGATCATGAAAGCCAATATCAGGCAGATATCGTTTGGTGTTACAGAGCCGATATACGCCCAATTTTGACAGACGATATTGATCCGATCATGAAAGCCAATATTGGGTAGGCAGCTGTTTGTGTTACAGGGCTGATATCGGACTGATCACAGGCGTGGATATTGGGAAGATCATAGGAGCCGATATCTGAGGCCGATTATCAAAACTGATATCGGACGGATAGCGTTTGCTGTTACAGAGACGACATTGGGCCGACATTTCTGTGAATATCAGGCCAATCTGAAATGTTTGCTTGGAATAAAGACTTAATTTTAAGAGGCAACACAGTTGGGATTAAACCTCTTCTAATCTCTCCCTAATCCCTTTGAGCCTCTGGCATCTTCCATGTGAATCTCATTAGGGGTGTACTAAAACATCAAAATTTATATGAAGGGACAAAGTTGGGACTTGACAAACACTTCAATTTTTCAGGAATATTGACTCATCTTAAGTCGACACGTCAGTTTGGATTGAAACGTTCTCTCACCAATAGTATCGTAAACAAGAGGACCATGATGGTCCTTATTCGCTCACCTGAACCTAGATGGAAAGAAAGTCACAATGTTGTCAAGTTCAAAAGTACATAATTTAAGATGTGAGATTATGATCCAGCTGAAAACTGCTTTCATAATCTTGAATGATCAATATTTGTGGCTGTTACAGTAAAAACAAAGTGGAAAAAACAACACAGTCAAGAGCACATAAGTCTGTTCTGATAAAAGTATTCTCATCAACATTATGTCCATTTTTTTTATTGGTCAATATATTGTTAGAGTGAAAAGAAAGTCAACAAGAGGCCCAGGAGGGCCTGAATCGCTCCACTGGTTAAAGTGGAAGAATGATCCCATGATTTTTTGTAAGCCTTACACAGCCGCAGCCAAATCTTGATATTTGTGAATAAATTTTGAAGAGAGACTCAAAGAACATTCTTGCAAAGTCTGGTTCAAATTGGCCTCATGGTTGATTTTTAAAGAATTTTCTTATGATTTCTCTGATAAGCCCCTTTCTCCCCGCCACGGCCACATTTTTTTGACAAATATAAAAATTTGTGAACAAATTTTAAAAAGAACGACTAAAGGCACATTCCTGCAAAGTTTGGTTCATTTGGGCACACGGGTTGATTTTTTAAGAATTTTCTTATGATTTCTTCAAGTCTGATAAGCCCCTTCCTCCCTGCCACGGCCACATTTTTTGACAAATGTAAAAAATTGTGAATAAATTTTGAAAAGAGAGACTTAAAGAACATTCCTGCAAAGTTTGGTTCCAAATGGCCCAATAGTTGATTTTTAAAGAATTTTCTTATGATTTCTTTAAGTCTGATAAGCCCCTTTCTCCCCGCCACAGCCACTTTTTTTGACAAATGTAAAAATTTGTGAACAAATTTTGAAAAGAATGACTCAAGGCACATTCCTGCCAGGTTTGGCTCAAATTGGCCCAATGGTTGATTTTTAAAGAATTTTCTTAAGATTTCTTTAAGTCTGATAAGCCCCTTTCTCCCTGCCACGGCCAAATTTTTTGACAAATGTAAAAATTTGTGAACAAATTTTGAAAAGAATGACTCAAGGTACATTCCTGCCAGGTTTGGTTCAAATTGGCCCAATGGTTGATTTTTAAAGAATTTTCTTATGATTTCTTTAAGTCTGATAAGCCCCTTTCTCCCTGCCACAGCCAAATTTTTTGACAAATGTAAAAATTTGTGAACAAATTTTGAAAAGAATGACTCAAGGCACATTCCTGCCAGGTTTGGCTCAAATTGGCCCAATGGTTGATTTTTAAAGAATTTTCTTATGATTTCTTTAAGTCTGATAAGCCCCTTTCTCCCTGCCACGGCCAAATTTTTTGACAAATGTAAAAATTTGTGAACAAATTTTAAAAAGAATGACTCAAGGCACATTCCTGCCAAGTTTGGTTCAAATTGGCCCAATGGTTGATTTTTAAAGAATTTTCTTATGATTTCTCTAAGTCTGATAAGCCCCGCCCTGCCACGCCCACATTTTTTGACGAATCAAAAATTCGCGAACAAGTTTTGAAAAGGGTCACCCAAGGAACATTCCTGCCAAGTTTGGTCAAAATTGGCCCACTGGTATAAGAGGAGAAGATGTTTAAAGAAAAAGTTAACGGACGGACGGACGCACGCACAACGGACACAACGCCATGACAATAGCTCGCTGGCCTTCGGCCAGTGGAGCTAAAAACTGTAATTTTGTGAAATTCAAGGACCAATAATTTTTTCTGGTCAAATCAAGCTGAAAGTTTCATTCATCCAGGATCTTATAGCTACCAACATTGTGGCCAAGTTTTGTTTTGATTAGTCAATAAATGTAGATGCTAGAGTGGTAACAAAGTCAAAATCAGCACTTTTGCCAAATTCAAGGGCACATAACTCCAGACTTCCTACTTCAATCACACTGAAAATCAAAGTCATCCAAGATCTTATGGTTACCAACATTGTAGCAAAGTTTTGTCTTGATCAGTCAATATTTGTAGATGCTAGAGTGGTAACAAAGTCAAAACTAGCCATTTTTGACGTTCAAGGGCACATAACTCCAGACTTCCTGGTCGGATCTGACTCAAAATCGAACTCATCCGAGAACTTATGGTCATATATATTTTGACCAAGTTTGGTTAAGATTGGTCAATATTTGTAGATGCTAGAGTGGTAACAAAGTCAAAACTAGCCATTTTTGACATTCAAGGGCACATAACTCCAGACTTCCTACTTCAATCACACTGAAAATCGAAGTCATCCAAGATCTTATGGTTACCAATATTGTAGCAAAGTTTTGTCTTGATCAGTTAATATTTGTAGATGTTAGAGTGGTAACAAAGTCAAAACTAGCCATTTTTGACGTTCAAGGGCACATAACTCCAGACTTCCTGGTCGGATCTGACTCAAAATCGAACTCATCCGAGAACTTATGGTCATATATATTTTGACCAAGTTTGGTTAAGATTGGTCAATATTTGTAGATGCTAGAGTGGTAACAAAGTCAAAACTAGCCATTTTTGACATTCAAGGGCACATAACTCCAGACTTCCTAGTCCGATCTGACTCAAAATTGAACTCATTCGAGAACCTGTGGTCATACATATTTTAACCAAGTTTGGTTAAGATTGGTCAATATTTGTAGATGCTAGAGTGGTAACAAAGTCAAAACTAGCAATTTTTGACGTTCAAGGGCACATAACTCTGGACTTCCTGGTCGGATCTGACTCAAAATCGAACTCATCTGAGAACTTATGATCATACATGTTTTGACCAAGTTTGGTTAAGATTGGTCAATATTTGTGGGTGCTAGAGTGGTAACAACAAAATGTGAACAGACGGACGGACGGACAGACGGACGGACGGACGGACAGACAGACGGACGCCGACGGACAAAAAGCGACCACAATAGCTCACCTTGAGCACTTCGTGCTCAGGTGAGCTAAAAACCAATTCAAGACTCTAGCTGCTGCTCTCTCACTTAGATGATTCACATCCATTGGTGGGATACAAATGACTTAAATCAAATATCAAAAATCTGGCCAAGCCGGTGTATATACCCACAATTTCTGAGTATACGGTTTGATAGCTAACTGGTCAAGAAGACTTTGCAAACTTTTTGACTGGTTGGTTTGTCTTAAACTTGAAGTCAAAACATGCTGATGCACCATCAATCCTGAAAATATATATAAGCCCTATTGTATATAATATATTTCTTTGCTGGGGCCATCCATCAATTGATGGCATGTTGCCTACTCCCAAAGTTATCTTCGATTCCACAAAAAATTGTTGTTGCCCCACTGCTGGTTTCACATTCCATATGTTTATGTGACACGAAAGCATAAGGTTGTGCATGATGCAGACTTTTCACTATAGTCTACAGCTATATATGATGTGAAGACTGCCCCGGATTATTTTTATTGTAAATGTTGTTTAATGATGCACAGACTGTTTACAAGTGCATGATGCACTGACTGTCCACCCCAAGCTTAAATTATACAGGCTATGCGTGATGCACACCTTATGCTTGTTACAAGCAAATTCTTAATTTCCCATAATGTTTTCTAACTAGAAAGTGGGCAGAAAGTTGCAAAATTTCATTTCATCTGCAACTTCCTTCAATAGGCACCCTACGTTTTGAACAAAATTTTGCAGTTTGAGAGAGAGTTATAACTTAAATTATTTGTTTCCTTGTTATCAAGCATGGAAAACTAAATTTAAAATTCCTGAGTCCTTTTTCTATCAGAGGCTTTCGTTGTAAGGTGCTTAAAACCAATTAGTAAATTCTGGGAACACATTGATAGGTGCATAGGCCTATAAAATACATTTGAAATTTGTTAGTTTTCATAAAATAAATGTCTTATGCCGTTCGTAGCTGTGCTAGGTAACTTGAAACACCAAGTGAGTTCTGTCGAAATTTCCCAATAGATCGACAGGCTTAATGAGATAATTATGCTCTAATATTAGTATTTCCTATTGTATTTATTGAATAAAAATCTTTTCTGACCTTCTTTTATTCTTCGTAAAAGAATTAAAGGGTTTAAGTAACAAAGTATAGCTAGTTCAGTGTCGTACTTTCCGACCTTCCCATTTTAAAAGGGTCATACTAAAATACGCCACATGGGAAAATTCGCCCTATGGGACCATATGAAAATATAGACGCCATATAGAATTATATGCTATAGAAGTTTATTTTTTGGAAATTTTAATGCTTAAAATGTCAAATATCGAATAGTATTTGACATTTTATGTTTATTTGTACTTGGTTTTAGATATTATGGTAAATTTTGGAGTTGAGCGCCGATAACGCCACATCACTTCTACCTTCGCCACACAGACCCAAAAGTAGAATTGCATGTATATAATGGAATTGTGTTATAATCTTATTACACAAGATAAATATGACTATTGGATTTGTATTTTATAATGTTTTCTTTTGTTTATTTTCAGATTTCGGATGAATACAGCGGAAAGCCATGTGTGGTGAAAGGGAGGTAATTATATGCGTCATACAAATAGACTAGAAGGCGTAATAAACTGGACGACCTGTACAATTCGAAATTTTCCAAAATGGATTCAAACGGCTGCTGCCTGAACAAACGTTTGTTCAAAACAATTATTGATTTATCAAAATATTGATTGATTGATCGATTGATCATAACATTGATTGATTGAATGCTCAAAATATTAATTGATTGATTGATCATAACATTGCTTGATTGAATGATTAAAATATTGATTGATTGATTGATTGATTGATTGATTGATTGATTGATTGATTGATTGATTGATTGGTTGATTGATTGATTGATTGATTGATTGATTGATTGATTGACGGACGGACGGACAGACGGATGGCCAGATTGATTGATTGACGGACGAAGATATAATCAGCACTGCAGCTTTTTATGAACGGGGCAACGATGAAAAATAGTACCTATTAGTTCATCCCTTTGGCCTAGAGGTTTAACCCATTTCCAAACAAGAACTGGTTTTAACGTCCCTAAAAGAGCAGTCTTGGGAAAACATCGAGGCTAAAGAAGAAGATGCTGATAATAAGCAACGTCCATTTGTGGTTTACAACAATTTTCAAATTGGCCACTGTAAAATTCCGCAGTTTTGGAAATGGTTTCATTTGTTTGTTCTTGTTTTTATTAAAGACAAATAACTTTTTACCAGATACCTTTTCCAGAACCAAAGACCCATGACATCAAAATAAATAAAAAAATTAAATGGATTTTCAAAAAAAGGAAAAGAAAAAATCCAATAAACTGTTTAACCCGAAACAACAACAACAATAACAGCTGCATTCCCACACATAATTAGTTTTACCGGTCTTACCCGGTCTTACCCGTCCCTTTATATAAGATGGCAAAATTTTAGTCTGACCAAAGATTTTGCAGACGACAATTTTTAGCGGATGAAATATTGCATTTTAGTCTTTCGTGGTAGGAAATATTGTGTAAAAATGAAGATATTGATAGTCACTATTTTTTACAATGTTTTCTGAAGCTTTTAACTTGTAAAGAGCCCAAAAGCGTCACTGCTTGGGAATTGGTAAATTACATGTAAATGATGACCAAATAATTGCAAAAAAAAAACATAAAACCAGATCAGGTGGAGCGTGTAAGGTAAACAAAAACGACAACAGTTCAGAATATTTTTGCATGGTTACTTGTAACAACAGCCCTGATTGGCTCAGTCGAATTTCTCGTGCAATTAGCTCTCTTGTTACACAGTTTACACAAAAACTTGATTGTAAAATGTTTAGTAATACGGGGCCCAGGTCTTTTTTGAGGAATGGTTAACCCAGACCACACACAAAAAAATGCTTGTGGCAAGCATTTTCTTCAGCCCACAATATTTTCTCCACAAAATGGCCAAAAAAGTTTAAATTTCATTCACTTCAAATTGTCGTCTGCAACGTCTTTGGACTTGGACATATCTGATTTTTTTACGTTTTCTCAAACCCCTAATAGTGACGTCAGAACAAGATCTTAGAATGAGAACATGTAAATCTATGCATCCAGGTTAATTTACTTTCGTACTTATTCACTTTCCCAAACGGCAAAGAAAATGTTTGGACTAGATTTAAAACTGCTGCGGACGATAAGATTGGCGCTAATATAGACAGGATTTGTGTAAAATACATCATGTAGAAAATATCGAGGCAGAAGGAAAAAATGCTGGTTACAAGAATTTTATCTTTTTTCCCCAATGTCTTCCATAGCCTTTTCTTCCTATTAGGGACGTCAAATTTAGGTCTTGTTTGGAAAGGGGTTACTTAATCATCAAGGTATTCCAACAATCAATACCATCACTTGGTGCAACTTCCGGCGTCATCCGTGGCAACAGAAATTGTATAATGACCGCATCCAGATATGACAGACAACTGTTCCAGTCCCTTTAAGCCTTCAACCCAGATGCCGACCGTCAGGGAATGACATACAAAGCCATGCCATGCCGAGAAAGATCAAGGGTGATGTGTTTGAAACTGTGAAAGAATTGGAAGAACATGGCATTAAAACGTGCGTATTTCAACCCTCCAAAATGGCCAAAGGGGCAAACTTCCTTACCCTTTCACAAACAAGTCCCTGATTTGACCTGGCCATCAAGGTTTGGAAAATATTGAGTCAAAAGAAATAAACGCAGATTGATGTAATCGGAAATGTAGAATAAATAATCTTAAATTTTCTGGTCTGTGATTTGGGAAAGGGTTAAGAATATGTGGTGTCAAAACATAGATTATACATTATCAGTAATTTCTTGCTTTCTCTCAATGTTTTCAAAATTTTCAAGGGACGCCAAAAGTTAAAGTAAATGGGATTATGCTGTTCACCTTGTCGATATCCCATTTTATCATTCAAAACGTATGATCCAAGTCCCAATTAAAAGGTTAAGCTGTGCAATCTAAAATCTTTTCCATGGAAAATTATAGCAGACGACAAAAATAAAATAAATATACTAGATCTAATGAAAGATAAAGCAAAAACATAAAAAGCGCACAAAAAATTGAATAAATATTTTGGACTTCCAGTCTATAAATTCATCCAGTCTAAAATGTCTGCAGTTTGCTCCCTTTGAAGTTTTGAGTTTCTTTATATTCTTCTTTAAAATCTGAAAATAAAAACGTATACATTTTAATAACTGAAACTAATTAATCAAATATACTGTAATTGATCTAACGATCTATCCATTTTATTCATTTCATATAAAAAAATTCAACTTTTGTGGCGAACGGTCAAAGTGGTATGGCGTCGGCGATCAGCTCCAAAATGCATCGCCTAAAATCATCTAGATCTACTTCTATTAAGTACTAGATCTACTCGAAAGTGAAAAAATATGATAAATGAAATCTTAATATGACCAAAATACATGTTAATATAGCATATATTTCCATATGGCGTCAATATTTTCATATGGCTTCCATAGGGCGTATTTTCCTCATATGGCGAATTTTAGTGTGACCGTTTTAAAATGGGGCGATCGGATTAACAATTTTAAAATGGGGATATGCCCATTTTAAAATGGTAAGTATTGCCAAACGGTTTACAACATATGTGTGACACATCAAATAAAAGAGAAATCTTTGTATGCTGGCATGGATGATTCATTTGCGAGCAATGAAGAGCATCATTAAATCTCCAATCCTAAATTCATCTTTCTGTCACGGGGTTTTCGGACAGTACATTCTATTCGGATAAACACTCAGCGATCTGTGAAACGTACCTAGGTATACAGTTTGGAGATGATTTTTCTACTTCCCATGTTGCAAAGAGTTTCATAGAAATAACCTTTTGTCCACTATGGTCGGACAGACTTTTATTCTTGTCCGCCATGATTTGTTTATAATTCTGTACGCATGCGCATTTTGGACAAAATTAATTTATGTTTGTTCGATTCTGAGTTTGAACGCATGAATAGAAAAAAACAAGCTAGATAAATGAAGTTTAATTTCTGTGTAATATGAAATAGAAGTTATTTTGAAACAGGAAATGAAATGTTTTGACAAGTTTTAAATGGCGCATAATATTCCTTGTGTAGAGAACTTTACTGAACAAGCTAGCCCACTTTTTTAAAGTTAGACTGGGAGACCTACAATATCTTTTTTTTCGGTGTCACTCCTCAATGAAAATTGACTAGAGCGAAACATATCAAATTTGGTACGTGTTTACGTAGACATAGCAACTTTTCCCACTGAATATATTAAAAATTAATGTTTGATTTAGTTTTTGCTCACTTTGAAATTAGGAAGTGGCTAGAATTTTATCCCAGAGTGGACCCTACACTTTACCTGGAAGAAGAAAAAAGAGATACGGGCCCGTATCTCTAGCCCATGGTAATCCGAGTCTTCTCCGATGTAAATACGCTCTTTGATATTTTGATTTTTCGCTATTTACATGATGTAAATAGCGAAAAATCAAAATATCAAAGAGCGTATTTACACCAGAGAAGACTCGGATTAGCCCATGGGAGCTATCTACGGGCCCGTATCCCTAGCAAAACCCCCTTGTTTTTTGCTAGAGATACGGGCCCATATCTCTAGCGAAACCATGGGGTTTTTGCTAGGGATACGGGTCAAACGACTTCCGGTCTAACATAACCTGTCGTGTCATTTATGGAAAATCGATATTGATCCATTCCCAAACTGCGAAATTCAGACTGGTCATTTTGAAATTAGTTCCAGGAGACAAATAAAGTATTATTCATGTTTCAACTAGACAATACGGGCGATATTGCAGGGGAAATGTCGAGGGAATGGATAAATTGCTGAAATTATTTCTTCTTGTTTAATAAAAGGTTAAAATAGAAACCATTAAGTTTTATATCATCGGTTTATTCCCGTAACGGCGAGTCGCATCTTTTATAAAATGTGTGAAAAGGGGTTACCCACAGGGGGACACTTTAGAGAGGTCACATTTTTGAGGAATATTATTGAATGAAAATATGAGATAACTTAATTATTTTGCATTGTAACATTTTTTTATTCGTGGTTTAATTTTTGTTGTAAAATACGTACAATAACTTATTTGTTTACGTTTTAACTCATTACCAGACGGAAAAATTTTAGACGAGTACAATGCTATCTTTCTGGACAGAAAACATCGTGAGAAGTTAAGAAATTGCTTGTCACAAGCAGTGTTCTTCAATTTCCACATTGAGTTCCAAAGCCTTTATGTCATTGGGCATCAAAAAGCGTCAGTTTGACATCCTTGTGGGAATTGATCTCTTATATTTTTCAAACACCTTATGACAACAAGGTTCTAACTATAAGCAGCTTCATCAGTGACAATAGTTTCACCCGTATAGATGCCGTGTGTAACGCTTTTCTTTGGTTATATTATTCTTTTTTGAGAAGAAACTTTAAAGTGACATTTCACAATCATTTCTACATAAGTTTTACTTTTATTTTATCTGAAAGAACATGTTTTCTAATGAAAATTCTGAAAATTTCAAGCCAAAATATTGAACGGTTTACGAGAAATATACATTTTTGTGCTAGTATTAAACAAATTGTTGTGGACAACAGTCCAGATTTATATAGAATTCGTAATTTCTGGCTCAACTTTAAAGACGTATTTTTCCCTTATAAATAACGACTTCAAAAAACTAATAGCATTTCTAAACAATAATGAAACTTTGGCAAATTTTACTTTAATGCAATATTGCGCAAAGAAAAGTAATTAGAAGAAATAAAGGGTAGATCATCAACCAATTTTTCATTTTCCATCAATGTTTTCTCAAACTTTTTCGTGTACGAACGTCAAAACCATAATAGAATTAATGTTTTGCAAAGGGTTCAACGACTATTTAATTATGGCCAGTAATGGAAACTGCTCTAACAATTCACAAACTAGACCTGGTTTTGACGTCTTTCTTGCTCGGAAAAACATTGAGACAAAAGAAGAAAATGCTGATAATCAGAATTTTCTTATTTTGTCTCAATATTTTCTTTGCTATATTGCGCAGGGATCCTTTTTTTATAAACAGCCGTTTTATTTACCGAAGCAGATTTTAAATTGGACGGATTTTACGTCCCAAAAAGAAAAGGCTACAAAATATAAAGACAAAAGAAGAAAATGCTGGTAATCAACATGGTATCATTTTGCGTCAATATTATACTGATGTCATATAGAAACGCTCCAATGAAATTTCTCGTTATTTTACTTATGCATATTAAAATGTTGTTGAAATGTATACTGTACATAATCATTTTGACTGACAATTACGGCAAATGAAAAAATATTCGTTTCTATCCATTAACATGTCCATTTCCGTTGACTGGTCACCTTTTCTACGTGCGCTTCGTGTATGTACATCACGTGATGAAATTTGTCACATTTTACACAGTAACATGTGTTAGTAGATAGGCAACCACGAATTCAAAGATTTTCTCATGAAACATCCGAATTGAAGGATTCCAAGACTAAATTCTGAAAGAGGAGCTCGTAATATAGCAATTTTTTAATGCGACGAATGCACAAGCAAGTCGCAAGAGAGTTTAGCATATTGTGTTTCTCGATTCGTTGTCTTGATCGACGCGTTAGAATTCTTCGAACGTTTATTGATCGGCCACGCTCAACTAGACATCACGTAACGCCTGTAAATCAAGATAATTCTCCACGTTAACGTCATGTACAAACTATTCAACAGAACGTCGATCCCAACGTCACAAACCTGAAACGTACATGACGTTAACGTGGAGAATTATCTTGCTTTACAGGCGTTACGTGAGGTGTAGTTGAGCGTGGCCGGTCAATAAACGTTTGCAGAAATCTAACGCGTCGATCAAGTCATCGAATCGAGAAACACAATATGTTTTACTGTCCTGCGACTTGTTTGTGCATTCGTGGCATTCAAAAATGGCTAAATTACGAGTTCCTTTTTCAGAATTTAGTTTCGGAATCCTTCAATTCGGATGATTCATAAGAAAATCTTTGAATTCGTGGTTGAATATCCACTAACACATGTTACTGTGTAAAATGTGACCAATTTCATCGTGTGATGAACATACACGTAGCGCACGTAGAAAACGTGACCAGTCACCGGATATGGACATGTTAATGAATAGAAACGCATATTTTTTCATTTGCTGTAATTGTCGGTCAAAATGGTAATATTCAGTATACATTTCACTAACACTGTAATAGGAATAAGACAAATTTCATTGGGGCGTTTCTTTTGGACGTCAGTTTATGAATATATTCTAAATTATACAGGCCAGTAGGAAGCAATTTCATATGGGGAAGGGGCCCCCTCAGTGTCTGAATATGTGAGGGGATTTATTAGATTTTCCCAATTTTCTTCGGTATAAAATGAGGACAGGAAAATTTGAAATTTTTGCCCAAATTTAGAGGTAACAGATCCCCGGATGTCCCCGGTCCCCTGTTCACCCCTTACAATCGAAAAAAAGGTGAAAATCATTCTCATTCATGCTCCTCTACGAGCATTTATCTGCCGATCCTAAACTTCAACCTCGGCTAGATTTTTACAGGACAGTTTATTGTCAATTAAATAGGCTAATATCTAAACAAACAAATGGTTAATACACATGACACACTCGTGAATGATTAAGTTGCAAATAGTCAGCACCTTTTTATCAAAATGTAAATAAAATAACATGTATGAGATATTGATGAAATAAAAAGTTTCAATTTCAAACTATTCGTTTTTGACCTGTCTAAATTTCGCAGTTTGGGAATGGATAAATATCGATTTTTCATAAATGACACGAAAGGTTATGTTAGACCGGAAGTCGTTTGACCCGTATCCCTAGCAAAAAACCCATGGTTTCGCTAGAGATACGGGCCCGTATCTCTAGCAAAAACAAGGGGGTTTTGCTAGGGATACGGGCCCGTATCTCCAGCCCCTATGGGCTAGAGATACGGACCCGTATCTCTAGTCACTTCCTTAAAATTAAATGCAGGTTGAAATTGATCAAGTTTACCACGAACCGTTTGCTTGGATTGCAACATATACTAAGCAAAACAATTGAGGGATATTCAAATTACACTATTTGTAAAAAATAACAAAGACATATATTCGAACAAAAATCTACAAATTGCTTCATAGTAACCTATAATCTTGAGAATCAAAAACACAATTCAGTGCAATCGTTTCCGGTTTCTCTACAATATCCGGTTAAACACTGGTACCCTACCACTGAAAAGTCACACTTCACGAATAACGGATATTTTCACACCGGAAGTCAACCAAAGCTTTACAAGTACCTCGCAAATTCATTGCATATCAAATTACTACAAGTTGTGGTACCGTATTCCATTCCCGAATACGTGCATGTTGTAATATCCTGGGTTGGTCGGTTGTTGTTGTCGGTCACGTGGACGTCTACCCAACGTGTTTCAATAATGCTCGATAGGATAAAGGTCATGTAAATGGGATGGCAAGTCCATTAATTGAATCCAAATCTGTTTAAGATGGTGTTTTACAATACCGACGCCAATCAATTTTACGTTGGCGTCAGAGAACGTGTGTTCATCTCCTTTTTCCCGTGTAAAAGTTACAGGATGTCCGTTTATCACGTTGTCAAAATATCGTTAGTCAGTCAGTGTCATTTAGCACAAACACCTTTGTCTCTAGACTACGTAAGATTCCCGTCATCTCCATAATGCTCCCGACACAATATGCATAACGTGTTGGGACATTGCTTTGGGTTATCTGTCGTTCTTATATCGAAAGAACAAGAATTCTGCTGTCAACATGCGATGACCGAAACAAACTTTGGTTGGTGATGAGCACTGTACTCCAGTGCTGTTGTTAACATCTCATATCGGTTCTGGTCCATACGTTAGTGTTGTTATGTTACAGCGTTAGCTGTCAAAGGTCTACTGGCATTAGACTCATGATTATTCAATCCGTTCATCATAGACTGAATTCTAAGGTTTACCCCTCACACATCTGTTAGAATCGTGAGTAATTTTGGAAAACATGGAGTCCTTAAACGTTACGAGTTTTTGAGAATGTAACGGTCATCAGCCATAAACGTCGTTAATTTACGTCCCCCGTCACACCGTTTCATAATTTCGACTGCATTGTAATACCTTTGATGTAATCGACTGAATACAGATGGCAAAATCAAAATCTACCAGCGACGTCACGAGAAACGCCCCAATGAAATTTGTCTTATTCCTATTACAGTGTTAGTGAAATGTATACTGAATATTATTCACGAGTGTGTCATGTGTATTAACCATTTGTTTGTTTAGATATTAGCCTATTTAATTGACAATAAACTGTCCTGTAAAAATCTAGCCGAGGTTGAAGTTTAGGATCGGCAGATAAATGCTCGTAGAGGAGCATGAATGAGAATGATTTTCACCATTTTTTCGATTGTAAGGGGTGAACAGGGGACCGGGGACATCCGGGGATCTGTTACCTCTAAATTTGGGCAAAAATTTCAAATTTTCCTGTCCTCATTTTATACCGAAGAAAATTGGGAAAATCTAATAAATCCCCTCACATATTCAGACACTGAGGGGCCCCCTTCCCCATATGAAATTTCTTCCTACTGGCCTGTATAATTTAGAATATATTCATAAACTGACGTGTTGTAAATTGTCCCATTTTGGCGTGACCACTGAAGCATGACTCGATATGGCAGCATAAAATATGAAGGCCCGGTCACATACGATATCGCGGCCGTTCCGCGGCCATACCACGGCTAAAAAATCTCAAAATATTTTGGACGTGGTTGGACGCGGTAACTTTGGGTCAATTTTGTTTTAGCCGTGCTATGGACGCGGAATGGACGCGGTACGGCCGCCGGTGGCTGTTCCACTGCCGAAACACTGCCGTAGCACGGCCTACAACTTCCAACCGCGTCTAGTGTTAAAACACGCGACAAGATACCGCGTCCACATCGCGTCTGAATCACTGCCATAGCACGGCTATAGCACTGCCATTCCACGGCCATAGCACTGCCATTCCACGTCCTAATCGCGGCTAAACCGTCCGAAACGCATATAATGCTATTTTCCCACTGCAGATCAGATCAAATTGAACAAACCATATAAAGCGATCTTGCACAGATCGAGTTCGGCCGGCATGTGTAATGGGGAGTAGTTTAGGTGATTCAGCTTTATCTACATAGTTCGGACTTCCAATTCAAATTTGACATTTCAAAAATTCTCGTATGCGACCGAGTAGGAGATTGATCTAGGAACGACTATGTAAAATATATTTATCGCTTAGAAGATCGATCTAATCGAAAGTCAGTCGTGTCTGAAGGTCAAGTGTGATCGGATTGATATCTTTTACCCGGCCTGTACCCAACCTGCATTCGGTCACCCCGACTTATACTCGATTCACCCTATCAAAATGACTGTAGAGGTTATTTTTTGATTGTCTTAAGATCAAGAAGTCATTTATCATAGGTTCCCACTGCCGATCAGATCAACCTGATCAAGCCCAATCAAGCGATCGAGTTTAGATCGATATCGATCGGCATAGGTAATCGGAAATGGTCTGGTAATCGAGTTTGATCTGAATTGCTTCGGCTTCTTTCTTTCTTTTTTTTTCATTGTAAAAAAATATTGGTGTGCAATCGAGTGAAAAAAAAACAAGAGGACCATGATGGTCCTATATCGCTCACCTGAACCAAAATGATATGAGCAACATTTTTGTTCAATTCAATAAATATTTATGACTTTAAGACTGAAAACGAACTTATGGTCAATAACGTTGTGAAAATCGAGCTCATCCAAGATCTTATGGTGCTCAACATTGTGTCCAAGATTTGTCTTGTTTGATAAATAATTGTAGATTCTGGAGTATAAACAAGATCGAAAACAGCCGAAAACAGCAATTTTGTCAAATTCAAGGGCACATAACTCTCAACTTTTTTTATCAGATCAGACTGAAAACCAAACTCATCCCAGAACTTATGATCCCCAACATTGTGTCCAAGTTTTGTCTTAATTGATCAATAATTGTAGATTCTAGAGTATAAACAAGGTCAAAAACAGTCGAAAACGGCAATTTTATCAAATTCAAGGGCACATAACTCTAGACTTTGTGGTAAGATCAGGCTGAAATTCAAACTCACCCGAGATCTTATGATACCCAACATTGTGTCCAAGATTTGTCTTGATTGGTCAATAATTGTAGATTCTAGAGTGTAAACAAGTTCGAAAACAGCCGAAAACAGCAATTTTGTCTAATTCAAGGGCACATAACTCTCGACTTTTTAATCAGATGGGACTGAAAATCAAACTCATCCAAGATCTTATGGTCTCAAACATTATGTCCAAGTTTTGTCTTAATTGATAAATAATTGTAGATTCTAGAGTGTAAACTATGTCAAAAACAGCCGAAAATGGTAATTTTATCAAATAAAAGGGCACATAACTCTCATTTTTCTGGTCAGATCTGACTGAAAATCAAACTCATTTGAGATCTTATGGTCTCCAATATTGTGTCCAAAATTTGTCTTGATTGGGAAAAAATTGTAGATTCTAGAGTGTAAATAAGGTCGAAAACAGTCAAAAACAGCAATTTTATCAAATTCAAGGGCACATAACTCTCGACTTTGTGGTAAGATCAGGCTGAAATTCAAAGTCATCCGAGATCTCATGGTCCCAAACATTGTGTCCAAGTTTTGTCTTGATTGATGAATAATTGTAGATTCTAGAGAGTAAACAAGGTCAAAAACAGCCGAAAACAGCCGAAAATGGCAATTTTGTCAAATTCAAGGGCACATAACTCTCATCTTTCTGGTCAGATCAGACTGAAAATCAAACTCATCTGAGATCTTATAGTCTGCAACATTATGTCAAAGATTTGTCTTGATTGATCAATAATTGTAGATGCTAGAGTGTAAACAATGTCAAAACTAGGTATTTTTGGCATTCAAGGGCAGATAACTCCTGACTTTCTGGTTCGATCTGACCCATAATCGAACTCATCCGAGATCTTATGGCCATACATGTTTTGACCAAGTTTGGTCAAGATTGGCTTATATTTGTAGATGCTAGAGTGTAAACACGAAATTGTGGACGGACGGACGGACGGACGGACAGACAGACAGACAGACAGACAGACGGACGACGGACAAAAAGTGATCACAATAGCTCACCTTGAGCACTTTGTGCTCAGGTGAGCTAAAAAAAACGATCGGGAAGCGGCTGTGTATTGATCGGGTAGAAAATCGACCGCTCGGGAAATGATAGTTGCTGGGAATCGATTGTGGTCGGGTTAATATCTTTCGCTCGACCAGCACCCAACCTACACACGATAACATAATAATAATAATAATAATAATAATAATAATAATAATAATAATAATAATAATAATAATAATAATAATAATAATAATATCTTTATTTAACGAAGGTGACTTATTAAGACATCACTACAATACACAATATCATAATGATTAACTTATTTACAATAAGGCCTTCAAACAACATTCATACAAAAGTCAGTATTGACAATCACACAAAATTATCAATAATAATAGTCAGTTATCTGACAGATACTCGTAGGATCTAAATTATTGCATGTTATCGATTAAATAGTGTTTGATTTTTCTTTTGAAATTGGTCAGCTTTGGTTCGTTTCTTATTTGGATTGGAATTGAATTCCATACATTAACGCTGAAATAACTAAAGCTACTTTTGTATATATTCGTTCGAGGTCTTTTAGTCAGGATTAGATCGTTTTTTGTCTCTGAGCGTAAATGATAATTTTCATTGACCGATACTCGTACTAATTCTGACATGTAACTTGGCGCATTGTTGCCGATTGTTTTATGGATAAGGACCGCAGTATGATACTTGCATCTATTTTGAAAAGTCAACCAATATAGCTCTTTAAATAACGTTTCTGTAGGAAATCTTTTAGACTTACCAAGAATTAATTTGCCGATACGTTTTTGCAAAACAAATATTTTGTTTACATAACCTTGCTCAGGTTTGCCCCAAATTACACAACAATAATCCATTATTGGTAGTATGTATGAGTTATAGAAAAGCATTTTCATTTCGTCTGTTAGATAAAAAGTTATATGTTTGAACAGAGCTATTTTCTTATTCACTGCTTTACACACAGAATCAATATGAAACTTCCAATTTAAATGGTTGTCAATGTAAACGCCTAATACTTTCTGCACCTTCACGTTTTCCAGTGCATTACCATTTAGATTCAAACTTAGTTTTTTATCGTCAGTAAGTGCATGCCTCGAACCAATTAACATGCATGTCGTTTTAGATGGATGTAGAGCCATGTTATTGAGAATACACCAATTTTGAACGTGAGTTAGATTGTCTTGAAGAGTGTTTTCTATTGAGATCACATCATATCCTGATTTATACATGGTAGAATCATCAGCGTACAAATCAATATCAACTCCAGAAGATGAAAATGATATATCATTTATATAAATCAGAAATAAAAGCGGACCTAAAATTGAGCCTTGAGGAACTCCAGATTTAATTTCAAGTGAGTTAGACTTTAAATTGCCAAGCTGTACAAGCTGTCTCCTCTGTGATAAGTATGACTTCATAAGGCCATGCGCTTTGTTTGAAAAATGGTACAGCTTAAGTTTATGTAATAGTATTTCGTGATCAACAAGATCAAAGGCTTTACGTAAGTCTAAGAAAACTGTTCCGATTAGTTTACCCTCATCAATATCTTTTAACCAAGCGTCTATCATTTTAACCAGAGCTGTAGTACACGAATGATTTGCCCTAAAGCCAGATTGAGAATGGTTGATGATATTTGTATCTTTAAAGAATTTATGTAAGTAGTTGGCAATGTGTCTTTCAAAAATTTTTGATATTGTAGGCAAAATTGATATGGGTCTATAATTGAAGGGATCATCTTTATCGCCACTTTTTAAAATTGGTATAACTCGAGCCAGTTTCATCGCATCTGGATACACACCTGAAGCAATACTGTTGTTAATAATTGATGTAATAGAAGGGGTTATAATAGCCCCACATTGTTTAATAATTTTTGGACCCAAACCGTCTAATCCTATAGCTTTATTCGAATCAAGTTTGCTTATATAAGTGTAAACTTCAAGCGTGGTAATGAATGGAATATTGAACTCATTATTAATCAAATTCTTGTCTAGTATTCTTTTAAGAAATTCGAAATTTGATTCACAAAAAGATGTCTTTGTCACGATATCTGATACACTAACAAAATGTGAATTTAATTCATTGATTATGTTAAGATTACCCTGAATAATCGTTTCGGATTTTGTAATTGTTTTTGGTAAAATTAATTCATCTGATTGATTTACTTTTGCTATGCATTTCAGATTTTTCCATAGCACCTTAGAATCTTTATTATTTTGTACAGCTTCATTGAAATAATTTTTCTTGTTCTGCTTAATCATACATGTCACATTGTTTCGAAGAATTTTATAGTGGTCATGATTTCCTTCTTTATGAGCTTTATCTCTAGCCAGCATCTTTTCCGTTATGTTTCTGTTGAACCAACAAGGTTGGTGAGATCTCTTAACTCGCTTTTGTTTTATTGGTGCGTGACGAGAAAGAATCGAGTTAAAAATCGTATAAAATTCTGAAAGAGCTTTGTTTGGGTCCGTAAATGTTTCTACCGATTCTAAACCAGAAAGCATTAAGTCATTTTGAAACTTTTCAAAATCAAAGTTTTTAAAACATCTGTATTCTATGACTTTATGATTCGTTTTATTGGAATGTGTACTGGTTGAAAGACGGGTAAAACATACAGGAAAATGATCACTTATTGATAATGTAGAAACGAAAACTTCACAAATATTTTGAAATGAATTTGTGTAAATATGATCTATAATACTAGCGCTTTGTTTCGTCACCCGAGTTGGACTTTGTATTATTTGACGCAGGTCAAAGTTTGACACAAGATTTGACCATTTGATATTTTCATATGTTTCGTTTTTTGCGTCGTATCTAATGTTGAAGTCGCCCAATATATGGTACTCTAAATTGAGTAAATCTGCCTGTTCAATCTGATCACTGTATAAGTCTATCCATGTTTGATTTGAATTTGGTGGGCGATAAACGAAATTTAATAAAAAAGATTGAGATTTTGCCTGTTTAATTTCAATCCAAAGAGATTCAATTTGCCCAGATTCAAGATCACGACGTCTCTTGAATTGTATTTCATCCGAAAGATAAACGATGATGCCTCCTCCGGACTTGTTTTCCCTATCCCGCCTTTCAAAGACGTAATTTGGTATAGTCAATATATCGTTTTCAATTTGTTCGTGCAGGAAAGTTTCGCACAATCCAAGAATATCAGGCGAGTTATTTAAACTTAAGTGGTATTTGATTTCTTCTAATTTCGGTAAAAGATGACGGATGTTCAGATTAGAGATATGTGTACCCCGTTTTTTAAATTCAAATGCAAATTCATTGCTGTCTGTTTTTTCACATGGTGGTTTATTTGATGCCTGATAATTGTTTGAGGTTGAATTACCATACTTCTTACAATTAAATGACGCATTTAGATCTTTTTTCTGGTGACTTAATGGTGTGTTTTCAGATTTATTTTTGTTTGATTCTTCTTGATTTGTGAAAATGCTGCAACTACACGGAAATTCATCGCAAGATTCGCAAACTGTATTTAATATACAAAATTTATTTTTACAGTCGACATACATTTCATTTGGACCTATATTTAACGTTTGATTGGGGTCGGTATATTTACATGTATTTGAAAGGGTGTGTTTTTTGTCATTAACCTCGACTTGTACTCGAGTGAATCCAGATACTATTAACTCGTCCTCTGCTTCATCTGCCAATCCGACCAAATCGACTATTGAAGTCGGGTTGATCGGCTAGAGATCGAGAAAAAGTTGTTTTGTCAGGATTGGTCGGGGAATTCAAGCGATCGACTTGATTTGATCGGCAGTGGTAAACTATAATTAGTTGGATTTTGCCAGAACTAAATTCTAGAAACACAGCCGATCAGATCAACCAAGTTCCGCGTTAAACCGTACTTAATTATTTCTTCTCAATCTCTAGTCGATCAACTTCGAAGTCTGCAGTCGATTTTATCGATTGGCCTGATGACACAGAGGTCGAGATGATCGGGATGCAATTAAGTATCAAACAAGTACAAGTCGAGGAGATCGACTGCAGGTTTGGTGCAGGTCGTGTAAGATATATTACCTCCATCACACTCAATCTCCAGACACGATTGATTCTTGATCAGATATATCTATATATCTACCCGATCAAAAATCGCTTCCCGATCAATTTTCTACGCGATCGCTCACGAATATTTTGAAATGCTAAAAATGAGTGTGACACCTGAGCGGTGCAGATCCAGACACGATTGATTCTTGATCAGCTATATCTTCTAGCCGATTACAAAATCGCTTCCCTATCAATTTTCTACGCGATCTCTAACGAACATTTTAAATTACAAACAACAAAGTAAGAAGCCTGAGCGGTAGAGACCACGCTCGATAACCCCGACCAATTCTTATTATCCATGTCGTGCAAAATCGATATGTAATAGATCGATTGGTCGGATTTAATCGACTTAATTTGATCGGCAGAGGGAACCTAGCATCAGCCACCGAGTTGATCTGATTGCTAGTAGGCAACTAGCACCAAGGCAGTCGAACACGACTAGTCTTTACAGTTTACAGAAAATTTAGATATCGAATCAAAGCTTATCATGCTAAAACAGAAAATTTGTCAAGCAAGCTGAAAAAAAAGATGTAAGGATCTTACAAAAAATATCCCAAGTCAGTGCAGGGAGGGGCCCATTTTCCTGTTACTGCTGCTCCCAGTTAAGACTTTGCCCGCAAAGAGATGCAAGAGTGGCTGATTCTAGCGATATTCAATACATTTTAACTTCCGCGTCTAACCGCGTCCATAGCACTGCCGGAGCACTGCCTACCGCGTCCATTCCGCGGCCATTCCACGGCCATTCCGCGTCCGTTCCACTGCCTCATCGCGTCTGTCAGCCGTGGTTTGGCCGCGATAACATTTTTGTGCAGTTCAAAAAATTTTACCACGTCTAAAATAATTTCGATTTCATTCCGCGTCCTACCACGTCCATACCACTGCCATAGCACGGCCGTATCACTGCCGTTCCGCGTCCAACAGTGTCCATTCCACGGGTGGCTCATTTTAGCCGTGATACGGCCGCGGAACGGCCGCGATATCGTATGTGACCGGGCCTTGAGAGCGAATGTATGTTATGATACAAGAGGACCATGATAGTCCTATATCGCTCACCTGAACCTAAATGATATGAGCAACACTTTTGTTCAATTCAATTAATATTTATTACTTTAAGACTGAAAAAGAACTTATGGTCAATAAGGTTGTGAAAATCTAACTCATCCAAGATCTAAATTATGGTGCCAAACATTGTACAGGGCTCCAGATAAGAGGGGGTGGTGACTTTTGAAACTGCAATAATGCTGCCAGTGATCATCCAACCCTATGTTGTAGGTACATGTACTCATTTGTATCGTCTCGTCGAGACGATTCAAATGAGTACCCACAACATAGGATTTGAATTCGAAAAAACAATGTTAGTATGTCTTCACCTCCACTTATCTGTAGCCCTAATTGTATCCAAGTTTTGTCTTGATTGATAAATAATTGTATTGTCCAGCAAGATTAACCCGGGACATCTGCATATGTAATGACCCCACTTCGGCTTTGTTTTGTTAACACGCTCAAGTAACGGACGGTGCACACGAAAATTAAGTTGTCTCGGGTTAACCTTGCTGGACAATAGATTCTAGAGTATAAACAAGGTCGAAAACAGCCGAAAACAACAATTTTGTCAATTTCAAGGGCACAAAACGCTCGACTTTCTGATCAGATCAGACTGAAAATCAATCTCATATGAGATCTTATGGTTCCCAACATTGTGTCCAAGTTTTGTATAGATTGATCAATAATTGTAGATTCTAGAATGTAAACAAGGTCGAAACCAGCCGAAAAATGGCAATTTTGTCAAATTCAAGGGCAACATTCTCGTCAGATCAGACTGAAAATCAAACTCATCTGAGATCTTAAAGTCCCCAACATTGTGTCCAAGTTTTGTCTTGATTGACCCTTTCGCACACATTGGCGCTTTTGGATGCCCCACAAAATAAAGGCTTTGGAAAACATTGTGACAAACAATTTCTTCATTACCCACAATGTTTTCTACCAAGAAAGACCAAAAAATGTTAAATTTTGTTCAATGGAACTTGTTGTCTGCAACACCTATGATTTTGGACTAGGCTAAAATTTTGTTGTTTGGTAATGGGTTAATAAGACTGTAAATCTATTTATATCCTCTATCAAACTAGATAACTCTACTTATACTGAAGTAAAGTAGTGTCAGAGTTCCTTCCCTTAGAATCTATTTATATCCTCTATCAAACTAGATAACTCTACTTATACTGAAGTAAAGTAGTGTCAGAGTTCCTTCCCTTAGATTAACTCTTTTTTGAATACAGCAAAAAAGTGGCAATTTTGCCCAATTCAAGGGCACATAACTCTCATCTTTCTGGTCAGATCAGACTGAAAATTGACCTCATCCAAAATCTTATGGTCTCCAACATAATGTCCAAGTTTTGTCTTGATTGATCTGTAATTGTAGATGCTAGAGTGTAAACAAACTTAAAAACAGCATTTTTTGACATTCAAGGGCAGATAACTCCGCACTTTCTGGTCCGATCAGGCCCATAATCGAACTTATTCGAGAACTTATGATCGTACTTGTTTTGGCCAAGTTTGATCAAGATTGAGTAACTTTTGTGGATGCTAGAGTGTAAACACCCCAAATGTTGACGGACGGACGGACGGACGGACGGACGGACGCCGGACAAAAAGTGACCACAATAACTCACCTCGAGCACTTCGTGCTCAGGTGAGCTAAAAAAGCATAAGGGTATTATGTAATATTTTATCAAAATTTAAAAAAAAGCTGTAGAATGTTAATATCCTTCAATTGTTTTGCTTAGTATATAAAATGGCTTAAACAGCTGTAGCGGGAGCTGTTTACATTAACTTCAGTCCTTTGATTTGAGTGGTTATTTTAGCTATACACAGTAAAACATGTACAACAGTGTGTATTTGAGTATAATCCAGCTACTATAACTATATGCATGAGTTTATTTACCAGAGTTTCTTTTCTAGTGTTAAACTGATTCTGATGCATATCTTTACGTTTTCTGATCTTATAAATCACATAGTTAGTTTATCTGAGCTTTTATAAGTCCCTAGAACACCCAGTCTTAAATTTTAGTCTTTTATAAACATTTGTCATTTTATAGTGAGTGTACTATACTTCAGTCTGCATGCTTTTCATGTTTCTACCCTAGCTCTGGGCCTGTATAAGGCATGATTTTTCTACATTCTGCCCAGTTGCTTGAAGGCTCTAAGGTAGATCTTACCTACAGCAAACAAGACTGAGCACTTTTGACTCTTTCTTTCTCTTTCTGTCTTTTCTATAATCATTTTCATGCAGCCATTTCCATTTAATTTTTGGGATGTAAAATCTTGGTTTTTGTTGAAAAGATCTAAGTTTAATAAAAGTAAACTAAATTCTTTCTTGTGTTCACTGTATCCCAAAAGAACCTGGGAACCTGGCTAGGCCAGTTACACAGCTAATAGTGGCATTTCGAACGATTTGAAACCACACGAGATTCTGAGAATATACTTTTTGAGACTGTACCACTGTTCTCTGCGTGTAGAAATTGGTCAAATTTACTTCAGCGGTTACACAAACATCCAAAATAAAAGTGTGTACTCATTTATCTTCTTTTTTTTAATGAGTAAAGATATACTACTGAATGTCCTACTACCAAAAATCTAAAAATACATTAGTCTTCTCCTGTAGAAACGTATTCAACTGTCCGACCCACACCACATTTTTTTCAATTATGAACATCAAACAACTGAAATCGGTACAAAGAAAGGAAAATGTGCTTAATTTGATCATGACCAGCATTCTATAAGCTTAACGTTTACGAACTGAGAATGAAATGCAGAGCCAGAGGCGAAATTTGAAAAGTGACCGTAATAGCGTTCGGTTTTCCGTGGGCAAGTTCATATGGCAACGCGGGTTCGACTCGGGTAACTCGAGTTCCATATGAACAGTCTCGGGTTCGACGCTAGTGACGTCATTTCAACCTTTTAACCTCGACTCCACTAACCCTGGCCAAGGTTGGTGTTACTCGGGTTCCTAGATGGCGCCAAAAGGCGAACAATAACAACAAAAGCCAAGTCCGAATAAAAAAAACTCGTGCATTTACTCAAAATATACTTTTTTGTGCCATGTATGAGTGTTTTAACAAGGACTATCATTTACGTTAACCGATTTCGATTTATATATTGCATTGTGTGACCTAAATTTCGAATGTACTAAACACGTGTATTTGTTTACACCCGTCAGTGGATAAAGTCGTTCAAATGGATTTTTCTATGCGCATGCGCAAATTATTTTTAGACAGTCTTTCCCGAGTTGAACTCGCGTTCGTCATGAACTCACCCCGTGTGAACAAATACGTCATCGTCACGCCTCACTGGTCTAAAAATAGATTGGGAATCCCTTATCGTACAAATATGGCTGTGAATCTCGCGAAGTTTTTCCACGTTCAACTTGCCGAAGATAACATTCTAAGAGCTTGATTGCTGTAATCATTTGTTGAAAAACATTCTAATAGCGAACAGTTTTCCCGCGTTCGTGTGCTAAAATAGATTTCCGATGGGAATACCCCAACAACGTTTGCCGGGTACCAGTCTAAAATTTTATTTATCGGTCAATGAATCGGACAATTTTTCGTAACCGTGTTAGCAAAAAAATATTTTTTTCAAGCGAGATATTAGTCGATCATAGATAATGCAGGCGGGAACTAAAACTACGAAACATAGCGCATATGCAACATGCAACATTGCTTCCAGATACGGAGACAGACCAGAAATGACAAACGTTTTTTCTTGAGATTCCTCAGCAGCTTAACCAGAAAAAACGTCGAAAAGTCTGAAAGTAAAGTAGCTATGATCATGAAACTTCTCTGGTAGATAGATTTCACCAAGAAGAAGTGCAACGCACAAGGAACATAACTCTATCTTGCTTATTTTGTGAGTTAGATTGCCCATTGTTGTAGTGAAAGCCTATGGAGTACCAAATCACATTCAGCGACAAATTCTAGTTTTTCTATATTAACCCTTTCCCAAACAAGACCGGTTTTGACGTCCCCAACAGAAAATTCTTGGGAAAACATTGAGGCAAAAGAAGAAAATGATGATAGACAAAATCGAAAAGTCATGCACAGCAGACAAAATGGGTGTGAATAACGTCTTTGGATATTGATGATCATCCTTCTTTTGCCTCAATATTTTCTCCGAGATTAAACACTAAAGATATTCACATCCGTTTTGTCGTCTGCAGACTTTGTTTTCAATTTAGCCCAACATGACATTATGTCGTTTTGGAAAGGGTAAGCGAGCACGCACGAGCGGCACGATGAAGTCAGGACATGTCCGTATGTGTAAACGTTACTTGTCAACTGCTTATTTCATAGTTACCGATCTTAAAAAGTGCACGACAGTGCAGCAACCTTCTCAACTCGGAATTAGAATGTTTCTCAACAAATGATTACAGTAATCAAGCTCTTAGAATGTTATCTCCGGCAAGTTGAAGGTGGAAAATCTTCGCGAGATTCACAGCCATATTTGTACGATAAGGGATTCCCAATCTATTTTTAGACCAGTGAGGCGTGACGATGACGTATTTGTTCACACGGAAAATCGAAGCCTATTCCGAGTTGAGAAGGTTGCTGCACTATCGTGTATTTTTTAAGATCGGTAACTATGACACGGTGGGTAACCCACGTGACTTTTTGGAAGCGTCCACACGGAAAAATCGCCCGCTTCAAGGTATGTTTTGTTTAATTTCTCAGCTTATACTCTACGGATTTTGAAGAAATAAATTGCACGTAACGCGCCTTTGAGAGAGCTATTCCCGGCTCTAACTCACTCTGCCCGAAATCCAGTGGTTTCTTCAAACATTCGAGCCAAAGTTTTTTTAAGTGCAAACCGAGCGCGGGAAGCGTTCACATTTATAGTCCGAATTGTCATGTTTTAGCTTTACCAGCCCATTTACACGAATAAAGTGTGTACGCACGTACCGTCTAGTTAATATATTCTTTAAAAATCCAAGGGTTTTGGTCAGAAAAGCGTTAATTATGATGTGATCATTAAAATAACGAAATGGGAAGCGTACACATCTGATTCAAAATGGTAAGCGTACACACACAATAGGCTGAGAAGGGAAGCGTACACACCGATGTGTTTCCCCCTTTAAAGTGATGGGTAATACTTCTAATCAAATATAACTAAAATAAAACCATATTTTATTGATAATGGCTACAATTATGGCGTAATAAAACAGCTTCAGTTTATAGTGACATTTCACAATTATTTTTACATAAACTTTACTTTTATTCTATCTGAAAGAGCAATTTTTCTAATGAAAATTCTGAAAAGTCCATGCCAAAATATTGAACCGTTTACGAGAAATATATGCTGTTGTGCTAAAACTAAACATATTGTTGTGGACAACAGTTCAGAATTATATAGAATTTGCCATTTCTGGCTCAACTGTGAAGGTGTATTTTTCGCTTATAAATAACAACTTCGAAAAACTGATAGCATTTCTACGCATTAGAATAAACAATCTTTGCATCAAGACATACTTTTAAAAACTGAAATGAATGTGAAATTGGAGTGAATGCATTTTCAGTACCCCGGTCCCACTGAGCCCGATTTCCGAAATATTCGTAGTGGCTCGGGAGAGCACAATGGGCATTGTGACGATTTACTGCGAATTTGGGCCGATTTGTTCTGTTCATCAATGGATGGGGCTTATTATCTTAAATATGTGTTTTAGTTTATGACAATGAACATTTCGTTGGTGTATAATATCATATGCCTCGTATGTAGATTTTTTTTCCGATTTTCAAATTAAAACCTTGCACGTCCAGTTTAGACAATTCTTGAGATTTTGAGATATTTTTACTGATCAGTATTTATGACACGTTATATACTAGTCAAAACTCCTAACCGGCCACTTTGTTTTTCGCATTTTTGAAATATTTACAATAATCTGATTTGTAAAAGGTTTACTTCTATGGAAAGGGAGGTCATTTGAAGATCATTTCGTAAAAACGTTTCGTGTTAAAATGTCAATGTTTCTCTTTGGGATAACATGAAAGACAAGAACCCCCATTTTCAAAAATCACGAAAACTGCACAATTCGACAGAAATTCTGATTTAGGACCAAATAAAAATTTGATATTCTTAAAATTTATCTATGAACATTGCTAGGCAATCAATAAAGAAACATTATTCTCGAAAGAAGAATTTAATTCTATTGAATATTGCCCAGATATGAACAGATTTTCCACAACATACCCCACCCACCAATGTTAAAATCGATGAAAATCGAAATAAAGGGTATGGTGAAACTTGTGTAAATTTTTAAACATTAGAAACAGAATATTGGTAACATTTTAATCTTTTTCACTTCGAAAATGAATATCCTATTCAATGAAAAACAACGATTGTAGTTATACCGTCACTAAATGTGTCATTTGTGACAGAAATTAAGTGGCCGGTTAGAAGTTTTGACTAGTATATTTGAACAATTTATGTCCAAATTTCAAGTAACCTTTCGGTTTCGGAAAAATTATCAAACTTAAAATTTTCCTTCCCATTTAAAATCATCCAAAATCGACATACGATGCTTTGCATTTAAACCGACTAATTAATTTAATAACCTGACAAATCTGCATACAGAATTGTAACGTATAGGCCTAACTGAATTGTACGTGACTTTTCAAATAGGGTTCGGTGTTATCAAAAAACCGTGACGTAATTTCAGCCAAACAATAGTATTTCGTCGATGTTATTCTAAAGCCTCGAAACTACAGCTTGATTGAAGCTGAAGTTGCGATATTTTACAACAACAACGACGGATCATCAATACATGACGGTAAATGAAGTTTGCTGTAAGAACAAAGGTCTTTGCTAAAATCGAAAGTAAATAAAAAATAAATGGATTTACCCTCTTCTCTGTAACAAAAGCTATGTCCTGGCGATCTCGTTATATCCAGACTACAATGTAATAAAAAAAACACTGATATAAGAAAATGTTAAACCCATTACAGGACAGTGACGCCTTTTGACGCTCCAAAAAGAAGATACTTGGGGAAATTGTGGAAATTGAAGAAATTGCTTATGTCAAGCAATTTCTTCATCTCCAACAATGTTTTCTTCACAAAATGACCAAAAGTGTAAAATTTCGTGCGCTTAAAATTGTCCTCTGCAACACTTTCCTAATTGGAACAGTCCAAACTGTAACCGTTTTGTCATGGGTTAATCATTACCTTATAGCTTATCGGATAAATGAAAATAATATTACAACACACGTCCGTTTAATCAGTTTAGTGTAAATTTGCACGTGTTGAAATCTCGTGCAAGTGAACGAGTAAATAAACCTTAAGTGTTCGCGAGTTAAACTGATGTTTATTTAACACCTATTGAAACATGTCAGTTAAGAGACGCACGTGCAAATCATCTAAAAAGAATCACATATCAATCCTGATTAAAGCATGACCATATTTAATTGATATTGATTAATTGACCAGACGCCGACTGTCAATCAAAAACATCGATTAGCCAATGGACGATCAGAAAAATGTCATGTCCCAATTTTTCTTCGTTGCGCGTGTTATTTAATCGATTTATCGACTGACAATCATAACAATGGACATGCCAATGGCAAAGAATTTTGTGCAAATAATAGACTAGTTTTACCGTTATGATTTGATAAACCGTCGGTGATGTTATAAAATCTCGTAACTACGGCTTAAATCTAGCCGTAGTTACGAGAGATTTTACCAACACATAGGAAATACTATTTTGTTTGTCCGATTTTACCTCACGATTATCTGGATAAAGTCGTTCCCTATTAACGATCAAATCCCATTGTTTGTCCTAAATTCTATGTTGGGCGGAGCGATCTGTCGATTGGCGTTTGGTCTATTTCTGTCGCTATTTGCATACATCACTGAGGCACGTTAACCCACTTTGAACAACAGTAAACTTATTTCAACACACTAAGCGTTGTCGTAGATTGCGGTCAAGAGGTGTGCGCACTGGACTCGAATGTTGAATGGTCCAAGTTCGAATCCCAAATCTGATTATTTTTATACTTCAAAAAATGAATTATCAATATAGGAATTGTTCTTGACATTTTGTTTTTATAGGTAAATGATCCTTTAGATAGTATAGACTTTCTTTTTGGAAACAAATAGTATTATATATGGTTTTGTATTACTTTTTGGTCTATCATCCAAAACAGTCAATATATCGATACAATATCACGCGCAACGAAGAATTTAAATAAAGATAATGGGGTGTGGCATTTTTTCTGATCGTCCATTGGCTTATCGATGATTTTGATTGACAGCCGGCGTTTGGTCAATTGCATTATCTTATTCATTGTTCAAGTAGGAAAATCATGTGAAACAGATAGATACTTATGAACACAGAATATCAAACATTTTAATTGTAAGAAAAATACATGATATAGGTCCATGGTGATTCCGAGTCTCGAACCTGTAACATTCGGAATCGAACGCCGATGCTTTTACCATTACATCGCCAGGTACATTGATATACAGGATGTATTGAACGCAATTTATCCTGTTATTTAAATTGTTCTTTGGCTCTTTGTAGCAACGTTGATACGAAAACCTACGAAATATTCTTCAATATATAGTCCGTCAAAATTAGCACGGAACGATTTAATTTACTTTAAATTGCGCAGATTCCGTTAGTTGAGGGTCCTATAATTTATTGATTTCATTAAAATCCGGGAGTTCCGATTGGTTGAGAAAAAATTGTCATACCTCCATGAACAAAAATGCCAGAACTACTTTCTCTGTCAAACATTGAATTACGCCGCATTATTTTTTAGTCTTAGACTATCAAGTTATAAGAAATGAATGAAATTTTATTTACGGAGTTCATGCAGATATAAAAAAGAAAATCTAATCACACTTTTGTATGAACCGCTTCGTGGATTCATACAGTGTGATAAGATTTTCTTTTTCATACCTGCATGAAAAAAATTGCATTCATTCCTTAAAACAAATCATTGCCGAATTTTGGTCATTACAAATGCAGATTTCCCAGGTTAATGTTGTTGGAGTACTATATCAGTTATAAATATGGTTTTGCTATTTTCATCAATATTATTTCGTTGTTATCAATAGCAATGAATTTTGTGCTACGAAAAATATACTGGGAAAAATAGACTGGGTTTGCCGTTATATTTTGATAAACCATCGGGAGACACTCCACAACGGGAAATGCTTCCGGGTCGTAGTATACAAACATAGTTCCGTCAAAAATGGATTCGCTCCTTTTTGTTGCATTGATTCTGTGTCTATAGAATAGGCAAATGCATGAAATGTGGTTCTGTACACTGGCAGACCATCAGTGTACTGCTAGGATGTGTTTTAATGAATTTGTTGGGAACTAGTTTCTTGCGCGGTCGTGACCTTTCATGGGGGTGTGTCACATGCAGATCCCGAAATAGATGGCAAATTTCAAGGGTGGCTGTGTTCACGGGTGCGTGATTTTAGCTGATGGTGCTATTGATACCACTTTCTTGGTAGTAAATTAAAGACAAAGAAATGGTCTGTCAGGCAGACTAAGTAAAAGGTGCCACAAAGACTTCTGAGAGGAGCTAGAAGCTGCCAAATTGACCCATTTTACTATATATTTAATAGGCCCGTTTCGTTGAGGAGTGACACCTATATGAGCCAGAAGTGAAAATTACGAAATTTCAACTTTGGCCACATTTTTGTGTTTGAAGTTGCTTCAATTGATCTGAAAGTAAAAGATTTGTGAAAAATAGACCATATTTTCGAAATTTACGTCATATTTTAACTTGAATTTAAAAAAATTAAAAAAATGTTAAAAAGAACAAAGACAACGTTAGAAACCACATCAAATGGGCTCGATTGCTTGTGTTGTCGTTTCCTGTGTATTTTTGGATAGGTAATTCCGTTTAGTACTAGTTCAAGGCGAAACTAGCTTAAAAATATCGTTGGAAAGGCGAAAAAACCCTTTATCCCAGACACACCCTGCCTAAATTTAAAAAGGTGCGTGACATGATCTTTTCATTCAATTCGATTTGAAATGAACCTTTTTTGCACAAAATGCCCTTTGTTTTGCTTATCGCACAATAGATAAAGCAAATTATTACAAAATTCTGGATTTTAAATCGATTTAATACATATTTAACCATTTCAATAACAGAAAATGACTTTTTAATGTTTAATATTTAGCCCCCCCCCCTTTTTTGTATGCCCCCTCCCCCCCTTCGTGATTTCCTTCTATTTCCTATACAAAATCATTTTCAAGTAGGAGAAACACATATGCAGTAATTATGAATTTCAAAGATATTTTGAAAGCATTTTTAAATGAAAATAGACTGCAGAAACCCTTTATCCTATAAAGACTTATGTTACTATTGATTTCTGTTTCGTGTGTTTTCCACATTTGTATTGTCTTTAAAACCTTTGTTTTTCCTTCTCAAAGACACGGTTTTCAGCTAACTTGAATATCTGAAGACGGGAAATAGCACGAAGAATCTTGTGTAAAATATTTCAATCGTTTTTAAGATTTTTTTAGGTCCACAAAATAACGAAGTTTAGTAGAAAATCGATAATTTTGTCATTTTGGCCCCTTTTTACGTGCCCTGTTTCTGCTAATTTGTCACAGGAGTTACGAGTTTTGTTTTAAATAGTGTTACTAATTGCATAGTAACGATTTGCTGTATTTCCACATTCAAAACATCGTAGGAAAAGGCGAAAAACCCTTAACTCTCCCCAATACTTACTTTGGTCATAATCCGATTTAAGAGGCTTAATTGGCCAGTAGTGGCCATTTCCTGTCCCAAAACAGTCTTTGTTTTTATTCATTTTATTGTAAAAATATATATCTGCACTAAAGTATTACTTTTACAAAATTCGAGTTTAGTTTTTACAGTTTAAAATGTATATAAATGATAAAAATAGGATTTCAGCCTGAAAAGGGACATTTGTCTTAAAATAGCCCCTTTTTCCGCATTGTTTTATGAAATATTTTCAAGAAATGCATCTTACTGTGAAAGCTTAAGGACGACGGAGTAAGTATCTTTTTATTTTTTGGAAATCTGACCATAAATTCCTGATTTATTCCAATTCAAGTAAGCCAGGGGGGTCTTAACCCAGAATTGCATTAAAGACATCGTTTTGCAGTTAGGGGGGGCCTTTTTTAAAATGCCACTTGGTTGTTATCTAGAGACAAATTTTAGACTCTTTTTATGTTTTCTCTTTGGAAACACCATAAAGCACTGACCTGAGACAGATTTGGTAAAATTTTTGTAAAATCCTTCATTATATAGGAGACACTCCACAACGGGAAATGCTTCCGGGTCGTAGTATACAAACATAGTTCCGTCAAAAATGGATTCGCTCCTTTTGTTGCATTGATTCTGTGTCTATAGAATAGGCAAATGCATGAAATGTGGTTCTGTACACTGGCAGACCATCAGTGTACTGCTAGGATGTGTTTTAATGAATTTGTTGGGAACTAGTTTCTTGCGCGGTCGTGACCTTTCATGGGGGTGTGTCACATGCAGATCCCGAAATAGATGGCAAATTTCAAGGGTGGCTGTGTTCACGGGTGCGTGATTTTAGCTGATGGTGCTATTGATACCACTTTCTTGGTAGTAAATTAAAGACAAAGAAATGGTCTGTCAGGCAGACTAAGTAAAAGGTGCCACAAAGACTTCTGAGAGGAGCTAGAAGCTGCCAAATTGACCCATTTTACTATATATTTAATAGGCCCGTTTCGTTGAGGAGTGACACCATCGGTGTCGTTATAAAATCTCGTAACCACGGCTTTAATTACCCCAGCTTCGGGTAAGAAATTGTGGGTGCAATTACTTTCTTATTTCTACGTCAAATTTCAAGCAGATTGTTGCATATTTACCGCCTCACTGACCTCTTTACTCAAATGTATGACATATTTGTAAAGTTATTTTACTCTATAGAAAAATCCCAACCGGCTAGAGAGAAAAATGGCAACACTGCGGCCAAAATAGCCCCGCTTCAGGCCAGAAATTGTGCAATAACTTTCTTATTTCTGCGTCAATTTGTGAGCGGATTTTTGTATGTACCCCACATTACTGATCTCTTTCCTCTAATGTGTGACTTATTTGAAAACGCCTAGTACTTTTCCCAAATTCGATCCAGACCGAGCAGAAGTATGTCCTGAACCTTGCGTCGTCTTTTCTGGTCTATTGGGATCATTTTTAAGCTGTATTCATTTATGACTCATACAGCAGAGGAACTGCAACAATCCACTTGAAAATCGACACAGAAATAAAAAAAAATATTGCACAATATCTTACCTGAAGCAGGTCAAGTTTTGCCTTAGTTCTTATCCACCCCGCGATGCACAATCTCCACCGTGCTGTGTAAAGGTCTGTAAATAGGTGACTAAATCAGTGACTATGCGACCAACCCAAAAACCAACAGAGTATACGCTTCCCTTCTCAGCGTATTGTGTGTGTACGCTTACCATTTTGAATCAGATGTGTACGCTTCCCATTTCGTTATTCTAATGATCACATCATAATTAAGGCTTTTCTGACCAAAACCCTTGGATTTTTAAAGAATATATTAACTAGACGGTACGTGCGTACACACTTTATTCGTGTAAATGGGCTGGTAAAGCTAAAACATGACAATTAGGACTATAAATGTGAACGCTTCCCGCGCTCGGTTTGCACTTAAAAAAACTTTGGCTCGAATGTTTGAAGAAACCACTGGATTTCGGGCAGAGTGAGTTAGAGCCGGGAATAGCCCTCTCAAAGGCGCGTTACGTGCACTTTATCTCTTCAAAATCCGTAGAGTATAAGCTGAGAAATTAAACAAAACATACCTTGAAGCGGGCGATTTTTCCGTGTGGACGCTTCCAAAAAGTCACGTGGGTTACTCACCGTGTATGAAATAAGCAGTTGACAAGTAATGTTTACACATACGGACATGTCCTGACTTCATCATGCCGCTCGTGCGTGCTCGCTTACCCTTTCCAAAACGACATAATGTCATGTTGGGCCAAATTGAAAAAAAAGTCTGCAGACGACAAAACGGGTGTGAATATTTTTAGTGTTTTATCTCGGGGAAAATATTGAGGCAAAAGTAGAATGATCATCAAAATCCAAAGAAGTTATTCACACCCATTTTGTCTGCTGTGCATGCCTTTTCGATTTTGTCGATCGTCATTTTCTTCTTTTGCCTCAATGTTTTCCCAAGAATTTTCTGTTGGGGACGTCAAAACCGGTCTTTTTTTGGGAAAGGGTCAATAGAAAAACTAGAATTTGTCGCTGAATGTGATTTGATACCCCCATAGGCTTTCACTACAACAGAGTGCAATAACTCACAAAATAAGCAAGATAGAGTTATGTTCCTTGTACGTTGCACTTCTCTTTGGTGAGATCTATCTACCAGAGAAGTTTCATGATCATAGCTACTTTACTTTCAGACTTTTCGATGTTTTTTTCTGGTTAAGCTGCTAAGGAATCTCAAGAAAAAACGTTTGTCATTTCTGGTCTGTCTCCGTATCTGGAAGCAATCTTGCATGTTGCATATGCGCAATGTTTCGTAGTTTTAGTTCCCGCCTGCATTATCTATGATCGACTAATATCGCGCTTGAAAATAATAATTTTTTGCTAACACGGTTACGAAAAATTGTCCGATTCATGACCGATAAATAAAATATTAGACTGGTACCCGGCAAACGTTGTTGGGGGTATTCCCATCGGAAATCTATTTTTAGCACACGAAAGCGGGAAAACTGTTCGCTATTCCTAATCTGTGTAACATTTCCATTCCAAATACAAGCGTAAGCATTTTGTATGGTTTAGAATTTTGAATTGATTCATACTTATGGAAATATTTGACAAAAATGTTCAAAATTACCTTCCTTGCATATGAATATAGAGTAAAATAATATTTGTAAATCATTTTCTTCTTAAAGCATAATATTGAAATACGGCACAGTGAATCAACTTATGTGAAGTGCATTTACAAGTGTGTGTAATTTGATGCGTTTCGTATGGCTAGAAAATGGTATTTTCATTCTCAGTTCGTAAACCTTAATTCAGAGACGTAAGGCGATGCCGAATACGACCATGATCTTGTGTTATTATGGCATCCTTTTGACTCCAACTAGACACAAATCTGTCAGAATCTACTCTTGTGGAAGCAGGCCTACATTGCCAACATCAAGTTAGAAGTTAACAATTTCAGAACAGATACCACCAAGATGCCAAGACTATGTAAAATAGGTTCAAGCCAAGGTAACGATGTCATCCACGATGGGGAAAAATGTACCCAGCAAAATGACCTTTGCCAGACAATCACTTCCATGGATGTACAGATATTATTAGGGACAAAAAGTTCACAAAAGGCTAGTTACATCAGCAATAAAGGCATCTCCGCAAGGGTTCTACCTCTACTTTTTTCCTTACGAAATATACTAGGGCGAAAAAGAAACACCGGGTAACCTATAATTGTTTACATGAATTAATTGTATTATTCGACTAAACATTATATTCATTTTTGTAAGAAATGTCATATCTATGAAACCAGCTGTTGAAGTTTTAATCGATTTCCGATGCTGATTATGTGAAAAAAAAAAAACTTTTAACAATGACAGGAGTTAGCGGCAGACCGACATAGGGACGTCGGGCTCTTAGGCCATTGTCACGTAAGCGGTTTCGAACCGTATCGGGATGAATATGACTGCCCATAGTGTTATTTGAAGTTTCGCTAGCCGTGAGATGGCGATTACGAAAGTGAGAAAGTGGCATAAACCGATCCTGACGTGGCGTCGTGACGCGCGGACGTCCACTTCGCGGTCGGTCGTTGACCCTCCCCGTCACTCCCCGTCACTCGCAGGCGTTGGACAAGACGTTCAATAGTTCGAATATGCACACCAAAATGTGCAGAAACCTGCAGTTGGCATTGGCCCTACACAAGCATTGCTATAGCTTGTCCCCGCTCGACTTCCGACAATCGCGGCATAGATTCAAATTGCTCAATTTGAAATAAACGTTGAAAAATCGATCTGAATACTTGAACAGTATCAAATAGACTGATTATTTCCTTGGGCGAACTCAATGACCCTCCCCTGCACGAGATTTTTGCATTTGAGCACATGCCTCTCATGGTGCGAAGAGGTAATGTATAGTGTAGTTTTAAACAGATGTAGCGTTCGACAGCGAAAAAGCATATATCTGGCCGATTTTCATTATTCTAGGCCAAGCAATAAAATGTGTGTTGCATATTTTATGTACCCGGCGTTTCTTTTTCGTCCTAGTATAGTATAGAACCATTGGCTTGCGAAGATGAAATAAAGCAGACATTGGTCGATACAAACGACATCAGAAAGAAGTCCAATTCAAGCCGTCATAGGGCTGCCGGGAAACGATTCTGATCATTTGTCAAGAGCAAGACACGTGAATCTTCAGGGACTTCACCACTCAAATCCAAAGATGATTTCCTGAAAAGTGATAACAACAGCAAGGTCGAAATCCTCAATGAGCACTTCCAGAGTGTGTATATTTCGGAGGACAAAATTATCCATTCAAACAAAGGTCTGCGCCCTTGTCCAACCATGGTTAACATTGCAGTGGACCAGATGGGTACCAGATGGGAGTACATAAACTACTCAGGGGTCAGAAATCTCACAAAACTACAGGTTCAGATCACATCTCATCATACACCCTGAAAGGTGTTGCAGACGAAATGACTCCGATACCACTTAAGGTATACAACCCATCAATAGAATAATAAAGATACATAAGTAACTATAATATATTTAAAATCAGCATGGTATCCCGCATCTAATTGCCATTTTTTTATCAACTTTGATCGTTTCGTTAGTGAAATTTTGATAATTTTATATTTTGCATCAGGGTCCTACAAAATCATGAAATGCCAAACACCCCAAGTGAGCTTTTAAACACAAAAACTGCACGATTAAAAGCAATAAACACAAGTGTTTGCATCTAATCAATAGCTTATATCATCCCCAACAATGGACTAACAAGTGAATAAATAAAAACCAACAACAAAATATTTGTTTTTGCTTTTGTAATACATTGCTACAATACTTTCGACAGGCTTTTCGGACGAATGTGAAACAATAGTTAATTTTAAATGACATAAATTCCAATGACATATCAAAATGCATGGCACAAAAGGAAGGTCATAATTTTCCTATGTGTATATTCCTTCAAAAATAGTAAAAATTAAACAGTTTCGCCGTACACAAATTCAAAAAAAATCACTTTGACTAATACACCCCCTTTTTTACCACCGCCCAATTTTTTCAGGAAAATAGCACTCTATGTTCATTATACTTGAATAGATTGTTCCATACGAATTTTACAGTTTTTTTATTGTTTGTATTGGAATATTTATATAATAGTAAATGTTACTATTAAAAAACACACATATAAACAAAAATGTTTATAAAACAAGAGTTGTCAGTGGACAGGATAGCTCAACGAAAAAGTGTTGCATTGTGAAATTTTATAGGATGAAAAGAATAAAATGTCTACTCAAATAGAAATTTGATAGGGTAATGAATCTTTACCCAGTCTTTATCCTTGATAAGGAATATATACATGTCTGAACACAAGCATGTGTGCAGTTTTAATATACTGAGCAAAAATGAAAACTTTACACCTACATTGCTTGTCATATTTCTTCTAAATACAACAAGTAAAGAAATCAAATGAATGTGCTTCGCACTGTTTATTGACTTGGTTTGCCAAACACTAAACGTTTTGTTGATCTTAATCACAGGGATGAAAAACGGACCCTTTAAGTGTGACAGGGGTCCGTTTTTTCAGGTGTACAATTTTAACAGAATTTTACATATTAAACCCTCGAAAATCCGAGCAGAAGAATTCAAACCATGTCAGACTGTACCACTGTATGGAAACTACTGTATGTATAGTTAGCTGGGTTATCCGAAGTCAAAATAAAAATGGCGGACGGGATTTCTGTACAAGGTAGGTGTCGTGTATTTTTGGTCACATACCATTGAATATGTACTTTCATGCAACTTGACGGATATCAGCGTGAAGACAATTGGTTAGAGAACCAATAAATATAGCCCCCCTTTTACGAATTTGCCTCTTTTGACTGTACTGTTTGAATGAACACAGTGTCGTGTTGACCTTGAAATCCGAAGCGATAGATTTTGAAAAATCGGTCTGTATTTCAGAATTCCTAAGCTTCCTGTCAACGACACAGGGCTAGATGGGTGGAGAAATTGATATTCTTACCTGAAATGTTTCGATAGATCGTCTGTGTAGTCTACATTTGTTGTAATTACACTTTGAAAATTCGCATGCTGTACAGTTGTGTGCAAACCGAAACTAACCCGGTGTACAGCTGGGTGAAAATGTTTTTCTGTATGTGTGGGTGCAATATCTAACCCCAAAACACTGTATGTTTGGGTTTTTTCTGGATAAAATCGGAAACATGATTCTGAAACTCTTTTGTGTTGAACTATCGAAATATATATTCCAAACTATCCAAGCGATTTTCATTACAGAGACATTTCACATATAATTTCTCATAAATTTCACTTTTACTTTTATCTGAATGAACTGAATTTCTTATGAATATTCTGAAAATTTCAAACCAAAGTTTTGCTCCGTTTAAGAGACATATATTTTATATTAAAATTAAACTCATTGATGGATGTCGCAGTTAAAATGTAAATGAAATTTGTCCTTTTCGTCTCAACTTTAAAGGCGTTTCTTTTACTTATCAGCAACATTTTCAAACAACTGATAGCATTTTTTAAAAACGCATTAGAATAATCGACCTTGGCATCAAGACATACCTTTAAAAAATGAACTAGCAATGTTATGTCTTTTTAGTGTGCTTCAGAACAAATACTTGACGGTTTCGTAAGGTGTAAGAATCAAGAAAGATCTGTATATACTAAACTATTTCAAGCCAATGTACATTAGAAGATCTACAGGGTTTGACCTTAGGCCCTTCTCCGAAACCTGAATCCGACATTTTTAACATTTCTTAGACTGGATTTTAGCAATTACCCTATACTCTAGAAGCTTAATAATCCGACTCGACCATTTTAGTCAGAGAATTTTACATAACATCTACTAAAAATTGAAAAGGCGTGATATTGGCTTGATTCATAAGACACAATTTTAAAACTATGTCAATGTCCGCAGACAGAAATTATGTAGGCCTATATTTTTCCAACTGACATACGCAGTAAAACAATATACTACCACTCCATTATATCGGTCTATCCACTGTATCGGTTTTTTTGCAAATTTTGTGATACAAAGATCGTAGTGACACTTTCAGATTATTTACATTAACAACTAGGTCACTGCATCTTTCCAGTACCGATTTTATTAAATATCTGTTCATCAGGTAATAATTATTCAAATATTTTAAAACTTGGTTTAATTGAACAGGTAGTCATGCATTGTTAAAAGTGATAAAAATATTGAGACTGTTATTTTCAAAAAATGTTTACACCTATTAGCCAAAAAAACAAACCTGTGGATTCAATTAAAATACTTTTTGATGCTGTTTGTCAATCATTATTTTAACTGTATCAACATTCAATCACAATGCACTGATATAATGGGGTGACACCATTATTCAGCAAATTTGATATGGCTGTCGATTGTTGACATTTTTGTACTATAGAACTGGGATTTTGACAAAGATTTTTTATATAATTAACATAAGTAAAAATGTTATTTTACAAAAAGACATGATATGAGTAAGGAATTTTTTTTTCGTGGCTGTCATTTGTTAAAGATAAGTAGACCGATACAATGGGGTTCCAGGCTACTACAATCTTTCGATGTGTGGCCATAAAACGGTAAATATTTTTTATACAAAATCGAAATATAAAATTAATGCTGTTGAACATATTAAGCCAATGGCCGCTGGCGGATCCAGGATTTAGATGATGGGGGTTCAAATATATACGAATAAGGGGGTGGGGAAGTTACTGGTACATACATACACTTACTTTGTATATAATCTGTCAAGGCATATATTTGTGGTCAAACTATGTTCGACCTTATCATCCTTTACAATTTGAAGTAGATTACGGATGGAACAAATACTCATTCACTACCAATTTGGCACATTCGTCGCATCAAAGCTATTGTTTAATGGTAGCTCGAGTAAAATACATATTCATAATGTTGCCGAAAAAAAAAACCGGAAACTATCTTATGGTAGTAAACTTGACATATATACATTCAAAACCTATTGTGAACAAAAACAAAACAAGACACAAGATAGCAATTTACATTAATCTATTCATTAAATGATATCTATTTTAGAGAGTTGATTCGCAAATTAAATCTCGCTGGGGAAGGGGCAGTTACGCCGGATGTAACGAAATATAACTCAACTACGTAATATTAAAAGTTGTATGACCTTGAACAAGGTTAGCTTCCCCATAATTACGTGGGGAATATGACAAAAAAAATAACAATAGTATTACATGTACCACATTTCATTTCAATAATTTCATTATTTTGAAAAATTAAAAAAAAATGTTAGGCTAAAAATCGGTTTGTATTTTCGAATGCAGAATTTTCCTGAAAACAGCACACGACTAGATGGGTACAGAAGTTGATACGGTTGTTAAGCTTAACGGATATGTTTCAATATTTCGTCTGTGTAATTTACTTTGGTTGTAATTACACTTTGAAAAAAGCATGATATTCTTGATTTAAATATTATAAAATCATGTGTATATTTTCATTTGTGGGATAGTCCGATTCTAGTTATAAAAGATGGTGTGCCAAAGAACAAAAACGATAATAGAAAAAAACATACAGAAAGACTGAAGTAAGATTATCGATTTCATACGTTTTCTGAAGCACACTAAAAAGACATAACATTGCTAGTTCATTTTTTAAAGGTATGTCTTGATGCCAAGGTCGATTATTCTAATGCGTTTTTAAAAAATGCTATCAGTTGTTTGAAAATGTTGCTGATAAGTAAAAGAAGCGCCTCTAAAGTTGAGACGAAAAGGACAAATTTCATTTACATTTTAACTGCGACATCCATCGATGAGTTTAATTTCAATATTAAATATATGTCTTTTAAACGGCGCAAAACTTTGGTTTGAAATTTTCAGAATTTTCATAAGAAATTCAGTTCATTCAGATAAAAGTAAAAGTGAAATTTATGAGAAATTATATGTGAAATGTCTCTTTAATGAAAATCGTTTGGATAGTTTGGAATATATATTTCGATAGTTCAACACAAAAGAGTTTCGGAATCATGTATCCGATTTTATCCAGAAAAAAAACCCCAAACATACAGTGTTTTGGGGTTAGATATTGCACCCACACATACAGAAAAACATTTTCACCCAGCTGTACACCGGGTTAGTTTCGGTTTGCACACAACTGTACAGCATGCGAATTTTCAAAGTGTAATTACAACAAATGTAGACTACACAGACGATCTATCGAAACATTTCAGGTAAGAATATCAATTTCTCCACCCATCTAGCCCTGTGTCGTTGACAGGAAGCTTAGGAATTCTGAAATACAGACCAATTTTTCAAAATCTATCGCTTCGGATTTCAAGGTCAACACGACACTGTGTTCATTCAAACAGTACAGTCAAAAGAGGCAAATTCGTAAAAGGGGGGCTATATTTATTGGTTCTCTAACCAATTGTCTTCACGCTGACATCCGTCAAGTTGCATGAAAGTACATATCCAATAGTATGTGACCAAAATACACGACACCTACCTTGAACAGAAATCCCGTCCGCCATTTTTATTTTGACTTCGGATAACCCAGCTAACTATACATACAGTAGTTTCCATACAGTGTGTACGGAATGGTAGTCTGACAAGTTATCAGTCAGAAAATGTAAAGAAGCTTGCATAACATTGTTTGAGCTTTTAAAAAACGATGTTTGAAAAGCAGAATTTTCATTATGTTGCAAAGCTTGAAAATTTTACAATGCAATCTCAATACACCCTGATACAGTTCCAAATTTTTAACCGTGACCTGCGCATGATGTGAGCAAACAAAAGGTCACGTGGTCTTTTTACTATATAATTCATTGTGCGAGTCGTTATTTTCGCGCGAGCATTTTTCATTTATTCTGCCTAAGTATTAAGAATATTTTATACAGTCATTTGCGTTAATTATTAGAGTATTCAGTTACAGGAATATTTTTGCAACTTTGATTGAAAAAAAGAGATTTTTTTGGCTTGTAATCATTCGTACCCTGTCTCCATCGCCCATTACCACCATGCAAGTTCAGGATGAGCTACTGCTTTTGAAAACCATATAAAAAGAATTCTGCAGGAGCAAGTGAGCTCCGTAGTACTGTCCAAGTGTGAGCGGTAATATTTTGCATGTGTTTGTGCTCTAGATTAGAGCCAATAATGGACAGGTCACAGGATGGATTCCCAGCCGCGGAGCGTGGACAATTATAAATTAACTTATTGCTGAAATATTGTTGAGAGGCGTTAAATTAAAAAAAGAAATGAAAAGAAAAATGTTTTAAACTTTTACCAAACAAGAAATGTTAATGTTTTGACTGTCAAGGGCGGATCCAGGATTTTTTTTCAAGGGGTGGGGGTGGGGTCTAGCCTATCAGATGGCTTTAAATTTGTGAATTTTGTAATGTTAGATACCATACTGACGCTGTGTAGTCAAAATTCGATTCTCGACCTATTCAAGGCGGGGTCCGGACCCCCGACCCCCTTTTAGATCCGTCTTTGACGGTCTTACAGAGATTGTTTCAAAAATCATTTCAAGGGGCAAAATAATGAAATACTTTTAATCAGCATTTTCTCCTTTTGCCTCAAGGTTTTCGTTACTATATTACTATATTTTTCATGGGGGTCCAAGACCAATTGCCAGGGCGGGGGGGGGGTCCACGCCCTAATGATGACTTAAATGTGTTAAATTATATATAACGTTAGGCCTATATTGACGCTTTAATTATATAGTCAACATTCAATTTTCGGCTGATTCCAGGGGGGGGGGGTGCGGATATTCCGACCCCCCCCCCCACTCTAGATCCGCCCGTGCACTAAAAAACCTACTTTCATGATACCCATTCTGTTATCTGCAAGAGCTTCCAAATTGAATCAGGTGCCGTTTAGGAAAGGGTTAAGCCGCTGTCAAACTTGAAAAGTCTAAATAATTTGTCGTTTGGGAAATGAGCTTTAACAGCTGTTTTTATTATCAAATTGATCTACCATAATGAATTATCTTTCTTCATAAACCTTTCGGTACTGACATAATCATCTTCACACTGAAAATGGCATGTTTCGTACTATTTTTTTGTTGGGGAAGGGGGGTTTACGTGAATATGACAGTTTAACCTTGCGGCTAGGTCCTCAAAAGATCCGAGGATACTACTTTTTTTGGAGGGTCAAAAATGACTTAAAAGCCGATAAAAGCCATAAATGGAAGTCAGTCAATGATATCCCGTCGAGATTCACAGAGGAATCATCACTAAACGGAGTGTGAAGCCTCTTAAACTTCTTCTTTCCTCCGTTCATTTCCATTGCACGTTGGATGCTTTACTCACATTTGGGTCAGAGCCTCGATCTGGCATCAAAAAGTGTTACTATTTTTAGTAACAAATTGGAAGTGTATTTGGGTGTATAGGAACTTGAAATCGCTTTTGCATGAACATCTGGGAAAAATCCTAGTCGAAAAAAGGGTTCAAAAATCCCATGTAAAGCCTGCATGATGTTTTAAAAAAAGCAATCGAAAACCGTGATAAATTTGTGAATATCAAACATTTTAAATTTCCTATTTGTTTATGTCAAAGGGAGGTAATTCACAAAATTGACAGATTAGATCTTTATTCTAGAGCTTGCTACTAGTGATAAGAAAGATTTTTTGGGTTTTTTCTGGCAACCCAGATACGACAAATTCCGAAAAAATAGTGAATCGTTTCCTGCGCATGCGCATATGTGACATTAGATGTAATTAGCTCTAAACGCATTAAGGGCCGTAACTCTGACTTTAACCCTTTCCCAAACAAGACCTGGTTTTGACGTCCCTAATAGAAAGCCTTAAGGGCTTGGGAAAACATTGAAACAAAAGAAGAAACTGTTGATAACCAGCAGTTTCACCTTTTGTCTCAATATTTTCTACGTCATATTTTACATAAATTAAATCTTTAATAACTTCTGTTTTGTCATTTGTGACAGTTTTTGAAGTGGATCAGCCTAAATGTTTACTGTTTGGGAATGGGTTAAAAGACACGAGGCAATGAGATTTCGACAAAACGATTGCTGAAAGCCTGGGAAATAACGTCAAAGTATATTTCAGGCTTTTAGTTCGATAGTTTTCCAGAAACAAGAAATCTTGAAGTGTAAAGTTTTCATTTTTGTTCAGTATACTTTAACAATGGTAGAAACAAAAATGTTACAAGTATATAATATCTGCATGTAAATCGTTAGCCAAACATGTCTATGTCGAAAATTTGTTGTGTGTCTGAGTGTGAGTTGAGGACGGTATTATCACCACAAGAAACCATTCGAAAAAATAAAGCCAGGACTGTTGTAGAAAGATAGGTCTCTGCCAGAACTATGTCTTGTTTGGCAAAGGGTTAGGTGAACAAGCAACTTTTGAATATCAGTTTTCTGATGTCATGTTTGAAACATGTTTGCTGCCTTATTAGTAGCTAAAGAGATGCAAAAGACGAGACAGAAACACAAAACTATAAAATCAACTATAAAGTCTACAGAGAAAGTGAATACAACTGGATGAATCAGTATTTGCTTCTTTTCTCTCATTGGTTTCTTCACGCAAACCTAGCGTAGAGAAAGCATTAGTTGATCTTATCTTGTGTCTAGTTTTTTGGGAAAGGGTTAAACAGTAAGAAATGGCAAAGGTCAAGCTTACCTTTTCCTAAAGAAAAAGCCCAAATTACGGTAAACAAAGTGACCAGTTATGGAACGAAATGTTTATGGTGCGAATCAACCTCCAAACAGTGACATATTACGTCAGAGGTACGTAATTCTGAATCAGGGGAGATCACTGGGTGCGCTGCAGTTGTTGCTGTTGCAAAGGGAAGCCATACACCAAAACACACTTCCAATTTGTTACTAAAAATAGTAACACTTTTTAATGCCAGATCGAGGCTCTGACCCAATTGAGAGCAAAGCATCCAACGTGTAATGGAAATGAACGGAGGAAAGAAGAAGTTTAAGAGGAATCACACTCAGTTTTGTGATGATTCCTCGGTGAATCTCGACGGGATATCAATGACTGACTTCCAATTATGGTATTTACTGGCTTTTAAGTCATTTTTGACCCTCCGAAAACGTAGTATCCACGGATCTTTTGAGGACCTAGCCGCCAGGTTCAACTGTCATTTGAAAACATGTATTTAACCCCCTTTCCCCAACAAAAAATGTACGAAACATGCCATTTTCAGTGTGAAGATGACAATCTCAGTACCGAAAGGCTTATGTAGATAGATAATTCATTATGGTAGATCAATTTGATAATAAAAGCATTGCTCTTATATAGCCCATTTCCCAAACGACAAATTATTTAGACTTTTCAAGTTTGACAGCGGCTTTTAAAACCCTTTTCTAAACGGCACCTGATTCAATTTGGAAGCTCTTGCAGACAGCAGAATGGACATCTTGAAAGTAGGATTTTTGTATGTGCAAGGGCGGATCTAGAGGGGGGGGGTCGGGATGGTCGCCCCCGCCCCCCTGGAATAAGCCGAAAATTGAATGTTGACTATAATCAAAGCGTCATAATTTAACATATTTAAGTCATCATTAGGGCGTGGACCCCCCCCCCCTCCCTGGCAAGTGGGATTGGACCCCCCCCCCCCCCAAAAAAAAAAAAAAAAAAAAAAAAAAAAATTCCTGGATCCACCCTTGCGTGTGTACATAGAAGTATAGAAAACGTTGAGGCAAAAGGGGAAACTGCTAATTAAAAGTATTTCATTAATTTGTCTCTTGAAATGATTTTCGAAACAATCTCTGTAGCACAGTTAAGGGCGGATCTAGAAGGGGTTCCGGACCTCGCCTTGAATTGGCCGAAAATCGAATTTTGACTATACAAAGTTAGTACAGTAGGCCTATACATGTATCGTTACACAATTCACAAATTTAAAGCCATCTTCTATCTCATGGGCTAGACCCCCCCCCCCCCTGAAAAAATCCTCGATCCGCCCTTGACAGTCAAAACATTAACATTTCTTGTTTGGTAAAGGTTTAAAACATTTTTCTTGTCATTTTTTTTTTAAATTTAACACCTCTCAACAATATTTCAGCCATAAGTTTATTTATAATTGTCCACGCTCCGAGGCTGGGAATACATCCTGTGACCTGTCCATTATTGGCTCTAATCTAGAGCACAAACACTTGCAAAATATTACCGCTCACACTTAGACAGTACTAAGGAGCTCACGTGCTTCTGCAAAATTGATTTTATATGGTTTTCAAAAGCAGTAGCTCATCCTGAACATGCATGGTGGTAACGGGCGACGGAGACAGGGTACGAATGATTACAAGCAAAAAAATCTCTTTTTTTCAATCAAAGTTGCAAAAATATTTCTGTAACTCAAAACTCTAATAATTAACGTAAATGACTGTATAAAATATTCTTAGTACTAAGGCAGAATAATTGAAAAATGCTCGCGTGAAAATAACGACTCGCTCAATGAATTATATAGTAAAATGACCACGTGACCTTTTGTTTGCTCTCATGCACACACAGGTCACGGTAAAAAATTCAAAGAGTGTTTGGGTGTATTCTAACTGCCAAAATATTTTGATTTTTTCGTCTTTTGTTGTTTCATTTGACGTTTTTATAAATTCATCTGCTGGGATTCGTTGTAGAAACTGTACGTACAAATTCAAATCTAATGTAGAAACGGTTTTACAAAAAATGTTTTAAAAAATCTCCGTAAATCCGAACATGCTCGATTATTTCCGTTGTTGCGGAAACAGCCGACATTACACGAATCATTTAGAGCTAATGATGGGTCGTATTCCTTAAGCTTTTTCAACTGTCAATAAACACATGTGAAGTTGCTCAGGACTGAAAGGATGCTTTGATAGTGCTAATGATCCAGAAAAGAGAAAACAAAATTCCAACTTATTACATGTTTATAGACGTTCATTGCATATGAAAAATAGTAGGCACTACTGTGATGCGACACCTTGAAAGGCACAACATACTTTGTGACAGTCAAAACCAACATGGCTTCCTTACGAAACGATCCTGTGAAACAGAACACATAGCTACAATACACGACACCTGTAGAAACATCGTCAACTGGAACCAAGTTGACACCATAAGTCTTCACCAGAGCTTTTGACAAAGTTCCCCACACTAGACATCTACTCAAACTAGACTACTATGGTATAAACATCAGCAGGTGGATTTAGTGATTCCTGGTCGGGAGAAAGCAGTTCAGGCCAAGCAGGCGTGCACAGCAAGTGCTAGGCCCACTTCTGTTTTCCTGCATGTAAACAACATGCCGAAATGGGCAAAACACTCAGACACAAGACAGCCTATTGTGTAGCCGGGTGTAGTATAAGGGGTACTTATACTATCTCGCCGTACAAGCTAGCTTTTATAGCGACGTGGTAGAGTGTTCGCTTAGGGTGTGAGAGGTCCCAGGATCGAATCCCCACAGGAGTCGATAGGATATTTATTTGCGGGCTACAGTTGCAATTTGCGTCGCTATAAAAGCTAATCCGAGTCTTCTCTGATGTAAATACGCTCTTTGATATTTTGATTTTTCGCTATTTACATCAGAGAGCGTTGCTCTTTGAAAAAATCAAGAAGTTCGCAACAAATTGTTGCGCATCGTTCACCGTCCGATCTTAAACGCTATCGTTAAAACCCCTGATTATATCGATAAATGAACCATTTATTGTTATGGCTGCTGAAAAAATTACGACCAAAATGTATTTCTAAAAGGTTAATAGGCAATGTTTTGCAACAACCCTCACCTGAGCAGCCTTTGTTTACCTTGACCTTCCATTCAAAACCAAAGGTTATACTCATCCAGCAGGCCGATTTGAAATGAAATTTTTGGTCAGGTATGACAAAAAATGATTTATTGATCTATACCCTACAGTGTTTTACCGAGTGATTCGATATGATACACAAAAACAAAGCTTCAAGTTACTTGTAACGTTACCGAACTTTCCGCTGTTTTCAAAGAGCAACGCTCTCTGATGTACATAGCGAAAAATCAAAATATCAAAGAGCGTATTTACATCAGAGAAGACTCGGATTATATAAAAGCTAGCTTGTACGACGAGATAGTATAAGTGCCCCTTATACTACACCCGGCTGCAATTGTATAAGTCAATTACATACCAAGAGATGATGTAAAACCACAGGAGAACTTTACTGCCCTTGAGAACTGAGAGAAGACGTGGCAGATGTACTTCCTTCCTGCCAAATGCTCAGTTATCAACATGTCCATCTATTTGATCTGAGACACCCATATACAAAGCGTTGTCAGTAATGGACAAAACACAGTCGGCTTCCTTAGATGCATTTTCAGAGACTGCGCTATTCCAGACATGAAGGATATTTACACTGCACACGTATGACAAGCTATGGGATACGCGTGTACGATCTGGGATCCAACTAACAAAACTCAAATCAACTTGTTCGAACAAGTATAACGAAGCACAACGCCGTTGTATTTTCAGCAACTACACCAACCTCACCCCCGGATGTGTCAACAAAAGAGTTCGAGGCGTACAATGGGACAGGCTAGCTGAACGTCGCATAAACTATTTACCTCGCCATAATGTACAAATGCCTTCCAGATATCGACCAAAATACCTACCTCCAAGTCAGTGAAACCCGCACTCGGGGCCAGCACCGTTTCTTCAAAGACAGAACAAACCGTCTTATCTACAGAGACTCCTTCCAAATGACAAGCCGGGATTGGAACACTCTTACGACCAGCACAACATCTGCGAGTCACCTAATAGTCTGCCTTCAAAGTCAAAAAATGTGACTTTCGTAGGCATTCTCTGAACATGGGCGACTACCATGCCTAATGATATCTTCAAGGCATGGTACGTACGGCTTGCCCGGTAGTCGCCTCTAGCAGGCGATATTGGTTGAAATAAACTAGGTCAAAGGTCATTCGGTACATTTTTCAGACATGCCCCCTAAAATATCTCATAACTTACACATTTATTAAGCTAAAACAATTATTTTGGTACCTAAATAAAGCTAACGATTTGTACTGTCACTTAAAACATCAATATGCAACTTTACGAATTTGTATTTTTGTAATTTTTGATAAATATAACAAAAAATGGCCAAAAAATCACAAAAATAAGTTTTTTCGAAAAGTAAAAAAAATCCTAAAAAATACAAACGTTATGTTTGGATGAATGACATTATAGTTAAAAATTGCCTAGACACCTGTTGTTTACTGAAATATATTTGCTTACAGAATTAGTCTTTGGCTTACCCCTGTAGCCATAGCTAAAAGTGGGTGGGGTAAATTTTCCAAAAAAATACAAAAAACACAAACATTGGTGTAGCAATACGAACTTCACATAAATGATATTCTACGATATTTTTACGATGTTTTATTGGAAATTCTTGTTTAAAAATAATATTTTCATGAACTTTTATAGCTTTCGATGCATTTTCCTAAAATATAATAAGAATTTTAGGGGCAAAAACATTGCTCTAATAAAACAACATCAGAACTATATATAGCTTATATCAACATCACTTAGTCAAATCTTTGCCTCTTTTGACGAATACATAGTCATTAAAAGTGCAATTAAATAAATAAAGACTCAAAATAGAACAGAAATTAAGCATAATCAGCAGCTGAAAGTAGTCATTTCACTATCTTACAGCTCGCGATAATAGACCTGGCAGAGCAGCCCTAGCCAATAGGCTGAGATGCTCTACCAGGTCATTTATCGTGAGGTATACGATCATACGACATTGAAGGTAAGTATTTATGTTTCAACATGTTTTGTTCATTAATGGTGTAGTTTCGCTTTGTAAACCGGGCGTTTAATTCCATTATTGCAATTTGGGTGATTACATCTGGTAGCCTTACGAGAACATTCGAACATGTACATAAAATGTAATTAGGAACGGATCATTCCATTCTATGGATTTTTTTATCACAATCATAAGTCTGACTGCAGTTCTGATATGCGATTATGGTATGCGATATGAAGATCTTAAGTGCCCATGAAGGTATATATACATGTATATACTTAGATATGTAGGCCTACATGCTTCCATTAGAGACAACAGGAGATTCAGTCTTTGGGTCTATCTGATTTTGTTACCAATATTCTTTAAATTATTTTAGAAAGTAAACTAAATATACTGAACCTCAGTAAAAACGCACCACTTTTTCATGTTTTATATTTTTTCAACAAAATCATTCATTGTGTTTACACAGTTTTATTCGGTATCCGCCGGGCACTAGGTATGCAAACAACACACTCTTAAGCACAAGACCTATTCATGCGTGACGCTAGCCGTCCAAACTTGGTAAACAGCTTTTATGCACGTGCCGCAGTATTGACCTCGTGCACAAACAAGTTTATCGGTTAATCTGGTACATGTAGGCGGTGAAAGAAAGAAAACACCCAAACATTTCATCGATTGGATTTTTTTATGCTTTAAACAATTCCAAGAATGGCCACTGGTGAACGTAATCGTGCTATTGGGATGTTGCAGGCGGTGATGGCGTCACGTGCTATTGTACACACGATGAGACTTCATCACAAGACTATTCTCCGGCTTAGAGAACGTTTCCAACAAGCTGGTACACTGCTGGACTGCCCGGGAAGGGGTGCGCCAAAGGTCCCAACTGCAGCTCAAACAGGTACACAGGTTAAAATGCAAAGTGATACAGGGATAGTAGAGAGTCATTCTAAATGACAGACTCCCAAATGTGATCAGTTCCATGCTTCGACGAAGCACAGACTGTATTGTTCTGCAAAGTGGTCTCACGCAGTACTGATTTTGTGACTTTTACTTTAGAGGGTAGTCACCTTTGCGCGTTTGCCACGCTTGATTGCATTAAGGTAGCGAAACAATTTTTTGACCAAAAACGAATAAACTGATAGCAATTCGGGTTGTGGTTTTACAATTTGAAAAAGTAACATAATAAAAAAGTTATAGTGAAAAATGTAAGTGGTGCGTTATTTCTGAGGTTCAGTATATTATTCTGTATGTGTCTCTAATTATGCAAATCACTCGATCTTTAATAAAACGCTATTATATGTTACTGGTTAATATTAAAATATAAAGACACAACGATCGCCAGCTAATCCATCCTGCACAATCCTTACCATTTTTATTAACAACTAATGGGTTGTGGAGTTGGCACAAAGGAACTCTTTGTACATAAATAAGGAAAATCTATGAACCTGGGGTTGCTTTTTAGTATGCTGACGACAATATACCTGACAAGCCTCTGGGCATTGACTAACTTACGACATAACTAAACACTCTTCATTCAATTATAATTTTCGTTGTAATCAAATGTGTATCTTTCATTTGTATATGAGTATTGTTGTGCCTTATCATAAAACATACGAAAAAAGTGAATCCGTATGTTAAAAACCTCAGACATTTTTTGCATCGTAACTCAGATCATGCGATTTAATTCAGAAAATCGAACAGGATCGTGTTGTTGTTTACTTGATTGGTCAGTATTTGTGAATGCCGAAATAAATAAAAGTAAAATAAAATGGCTTTTGTATTTCAATTGTGCAGAAATCGAGTTCCTTCATATAAAAATTATACCTTAATCCTATATTATTACCACAACTCGAAGTCCATTTGCTTGGAAATCTTAACATTCGTCGATGCAAGAGATTCTCAGCATACACATCCATTTGTGAAGTTTAAGGTCACAAAAACCTGGACGTATTTTCGTAGGATCAGAGACGTTATTACAAATATTTCCGAGAATGCACCCATGGTAAAGAACTTAAGAAGTGGGCGTGCTCTTCTATTCCATTAACTGCTAGACTCAACAACAGGTATTGTTTCAAAAAGATGAAGGCTTGATCATATCAGTTATTCTTGGATAACTATTTACGTCGCATAACTATTAAGATATATTTCATACGTCAATAGATGCGAAATATATCATGCATCTTCGGCGTCATCAGTGGCAACTGTAATTGACAAGGTATTGACTTGCACTGTAACGGGACACGCTGAAGATGGAGGAAAATTACACAACGTGTTTGGTATCTAATAACGGGTGGAATACCTTAATCATCTGCCAGATTTGACAGCGCTTTTAGGGAGACCTCTTTTTTTGAAAGGGTTGGAGTACGATAAAAGTCTAGAATCGCATGGCAATTTTGTTTCGTGATCTCTAAAATCTTTAAAATTGACTCTGGGTATTCTCTCGAGATAATGCTGTGCACCATGCAACTTAGCCTGGATTCTAGTATAACAATGTCTTGCTGTTTCTCTATTCCTGTTCACAGGTACCACAATTTTACATATATCAATGTCTTTGAATCATATTCTTCACATTGTATACCGATGACTAGACCCAGGCTATACACTAAGTTCTACATGTACATAGACTGATACTGACTAAGATGTGGGACTGATAACACAGAGCACCGTGAAGGTGCTAGTTGGGGAGCCTAGTCTCCAATCTGTACCGTGATTCTGCCATTGTGTGTTAATGGGGGATCAAAACGTTTTGAGCCTAGCACAGACAGAACCAGATATTTGTATTAAAACGTTTTTGTTTTTCCGCTTAGACTTCTTCGAACTCCATAAAATACTATTTTCCCATCTAGTTAGCCAGTGTTTGGTGGTAGCAAAAAGAAGAGGACTCGCCATAAACTACAGAAAATTGCTCTTCAACATATTTTGGAAATAATTCCAATGGTTCTTGTGGACGTACTTTCTGTCAATTGTCCGTAGAAACAGACTATATTGCTTTTAAAAGAATGGTTCATACATGTAGTGGATACAGCTATCGGATGTGCCTGGGTCATAAAAGAACGATTGTCTGGCTTGCCCTTAAATTTTTTTTCACTTGTGAAATGTGTAGGCCTATGGAAGGATGATTGAACGAAGGTTCTAGCCTCTCGAATCTTATCAAACTAGGTCATTGAATTGTGGGACTTTCTAGTACAAGAATTGTCCTGGGCCCACATTCTTTAAAGCTGTTTTGAATCTAAATTTTGACCAAGCAATCAAAATTAATTTTGTTAAAAAACACTAATCGAGAAAAATCCATCAGTTTCTATATTTTTCTCCCCTGTGCCCGGTTCTACTGTTTCAAGATAGCACAATGCTAGAAAGAATTGAATACCGGATGTTGCTTTAATGCATCATTAACAGCACTGATTTCATAAAATATATCATTTTTCTACTGCTTTTAGCTGAAACATGCCTAAAATATTGAAGATCTCTCTTGCATATTTTGGAATTTTGATGTTTGATCCCACTCTGTTCTTTAAATCTATAAACACGCTCTGAAGTTAAGCAAATAATATGAAGGTACAAGTTAATAGCATATCGCATCGATGAAATTGACTTACTTTTTCAGTTCTTATGAAAACAAAAAATATCTTTTGGTTTGACCAAAAGTCGATTTTCAATAAAAAGAAAATGCCATTTTTGCTACTTCTGCATACATGTACATGTCAGGCCCGTAGGAAGCAATTCTATATTGGGACGGCTGAAGCCCTTGTTTATGAATATTGGGGGGGGGGGGGGGGGGCTAAATTTGATTTTCTCTAAAATTTCGCGTAAACTAAAGAAAAATCGGCATTTTTGGCCATTTGGGGGGGGGGGGGGGGCAAAGCCTACGAGCCCCCTGTTCCTACGGGCCTGAACGTAACAAGTTACTATGCCAATCATCTTTTTTATTTATTGAATAAGCTTTTCTTTGTCTAATGGATTGTAGTTATGCATGCAGTCTTTCCAATCTGAGGCTTTTTAGTGTACAGTAATGAATTTATAGAATTTATAGGTGGGGAGGCGTAGTAGGCCTAGGCCTATGTGTTCTTCGTGAAACAATGACAACCATTTCCGAACAAGTGAGTTTTTTTTCTTTTTTATACAAAAGACAAATTGTTCTAGATTGTTAAATGTTTATTCATTACATTACTTGTAATGTTTTGGTCGCCAAAGTAAATTGTACCAAATTCCTAGGTTATTTGAGTGGGTGGTGTAACTCTTACTCACTTTTTTAACATTTACACCGTGAAAGTCATTGTTTTAAATGTTATTTTTGCATGTATATACTAATATGATCTGTTTAGAGTCAATATCCAGACAAAAGAAATGATATCATTTAAGTTCCATCAATACCGTTGAAATGCCGTGTACACTGTGTAAAAGCAATGATCGTTACAAATCTTGACCCCAGCTGACTTCGAGCTGTACCTGCATATAGAAATAGTGACTTTTTACCATCAAACTTGATTTTAAATGTTTGCTAAGGGTTTATAGACATTTTTGAACGTGTTTGTGTAATTGAAATCGCAATAATTTTTCACATGCAGCATGATTTCCATTTACACTGCGTTCAAATTTTGCACATTTTTTGCCATTTTTTACATTTTGCCAAATATTAATGAATGTGCAAATGAGAAAAGTATCATTAACTATATTTTATATGCAAGACAATTTATTGGGCTTTCATTTAAAACCATTTCCGTGCATTTAAACATATAATTGACAGAGTTATACGCATTTAAAGGGGGCTTATGTGAATTTTGCACCCAATGACCTTTGACCTTGTTTTGTGACCTTAATACGGCCGACTGGAGGCGACTACCGGTCTAAGCAAATCAGGCAAGCCTTATACTTTGCAAATAATACATCAAAACTCCATGTTCAAAAAATGCCTACGAAAATGTTTTCTAGCCACTTTTTTAGAATTGGTAGGTAGACTATAACTCGCTCAGACACTGCCTTGCATCCAGCTCTCCAGTGGTGTTTCAGTAGAAGATTTTGTACAGTTTTCTCTAGCAGAGCACATTTACCACAGAACCAATAAGTTCGAAAAACCTGTAACTAAACGATGTTATTGTGGGTTGAAGCTGTCACTCTGTACATATTACGCTCCTTTCCATTGACTTGGGAGATGAGAGCAGAGAAAGTAGTAACATATATTTAGCAATTGTGTGTTTCTTTCTTGGGCATTTGCATTGTTTGGTACAATGTTATGCCGCCCAGTAGCCCTAATGGTATGAATACATGTATGTAGGATAGTTGTTGTTGTTGTTGTTGTTGTCACAGGTAATTTCCCACACTTGCTATTGTGGCACTCCTCTTGAGGATATTCTCTCACGATTGAGATCACCGTTTATGTACGCGTATTATATATCGTAATTGTTTGTATGTCTATAATGTTCGTGTAGCTAGCCTTATAATATAAAGTCTATTATTTAGAGTAGAGAAACTTTTACGTAATAAGTCGCGATCTGGGCTTAGATTGGTCATATATACATGGGGTGAAAACACTATTTACGCACTAAGTGTTGGACAGGAGGCGTGTTCTGTCGTTGTGTAGTGCCCAACACAGGTACTGCGAACTTCGTTCCATATCCATGGTTTCTTCTTTGGTTGGTTTAATTAACATCTGTATTCTGTCATGTGTACAATCGAGGATGGTTTGCAGGAGTAGCTCTTTTTCTTTCAGTTGTAGTACTCTGTATTCGCCTATAATTCTTTTTAATACATGCAGGTATTTATCTCTGTTTGTTGTATGCACTTTACAGTTCATGATAAAATGTTCAAGATTTTCTGTTTCTTCTTTACATAATGGACATGTTGAAGGGGTCTGATTGTTGTTGTATTTTGCAGCAGATTCTTGTAGAGTATATGTACCTGTAATCAGTCTAGATTTGACTTCTGTCCGTCTTACATTTTCATCTCTAGGATACACTGACTTCCATATGTTGTGGGGTTCTTTGTGTGGAAATTCTTGAATTTGTAGGAATTTCAGACTTGATTTTGTTTGTTGGTCTTCTTTCTATCTGTTGTACCAATACTGATTAAGAGCAGTTTGTACTGTCTTCCATATGTTCTTACTTGGTGGATTGTCGAAGAGAAGTCTGATGTCAGGGAGTTTGTATTTCTCCAAGACATGACGTATGGTTGATGCGAATGATTTCCCTTCTATAGCGGCTATACCGATTTGTCTGGATAGGACTTTATTCTCTGTAGAGTCTGGTAATCTTGCAATGTTCATGAAAAGTGATAGTCTATTTCTGTCTATTACTGATTCGATTGGTTCTACACCGAGGAGGACATGTACTTCTGATGATGAGGTTCTATCTGGCAGACCTTGTATAGCCTATGTTTGCAGATTTTACGTTGTAATTTTTCCAGCTTTTCAAGTTCTGTTTTAGGGACGTGTAGGACTTCAACACCGTGTAGACATCTCGGAATGACATATGTTTTCCAGAGTTTATGTGCTACAATTGGAGAAAAGCCTCTTCGGGCATGCAGGTTAGGTCCTAATATTGAGTATATAGTCCTTCTGGCGATTTGCAGTCTTTCTTCTGTGTCTATTCTGTTCTTACCAGGCCTATTTCTATTTATACCCAGATGTTTTACATTTTCACTATATTGTATTTGTTGATTATTAAGGTAGATAGGTTGAGTGTCAGTCTTTTTACTTAGTTGGAGTAATTCTGATTTCTCTGAATTGATTTTTACCAGGTCTTGGTCTGTACAGAATTCAACTATGTTGAGCATAGATTGTAGTTCATGCATATTTCCAGCTGTGTTCGAAGGGTATGCCTAATTAGCGAAACTCAATGGATCATGACCCGTTTTTCTTGTTATAGAAATCATTTGTTGAGGCACTTGAATGTGTTTTTATTGCTGTTTAAGTCCAGGGTGAAACATTTGTTATATACTTTCCAAAAGAAATTAAAACTTTTTTTAACGAATTAGTCAAAATGGTACAGGAGTGACGGCTCCAGGGGTACTAATCCGAGTCTTCTCTGATGTAAATACGCTCTTTGATATTTTGATTTTTCGCTATTTACATCAGAGAGCGTTGCTCTTTGAAAAAATCAAGAAGTTCGCAACAAATTGTTGCGCATCGTTCACCGTCCGATCTTAAACGTTATCGTTAAAACCCCTGATGATATCGATAAATGAACCATTTATTGTTATGGCTGCTGAAAAAATTACGACCAAAAAGTATTTCTAAAAGGTTAATAGGCAATGTTTTGCAACAACCCTCACCTGAGCAGCCTTTGCTTACCTTGACCTTCCATTCAAAACCAAAGGTTATACTCATCCAGCAGGCCGATTTGAAATGAAATTTTTGGCCAGGTATGACAAAAAATGATTTATTGATCTATACCCTACAGTGTTTTACCGAGTGATTCGATATGATACACAAAAACAAAGCTTCAAGTTACTTGTAACGTTACCGAACTTTCCGCTGTTTTCAAAGAGCAACGCTCTCTGATGTAAATAACGAAAAATCAAAATATCAAAGAGCGTATTTACATCAGAGAAGATTCGAATTACAGGGGTACTAGACTAAGTTGAATTACGTAATCAAACGCAGCAAAATGGCCGTCTGTTCTCAAAAACTCTTGCTAAATTTTCCGTTAGGAAGATTTACATCGGCAGTGGCAGTAAAAGCCAAGAGATATGCATCTAAAAGTGTAGATATGGTTAGTATCTGTACGAGCATTGACCAACTTTCGAATGACATATTCTGATTAGCACTTGAGTTGAAAATATATTTGGTTTTCGCGACCATTTTTTGAAACCGGATGTAAACAAACGGCAGCTGACCATCTGTTAGGGCCAATTAATTTCTCTTCAAAACTTTTGTCCAATGATTACAGTAATATTTAGTTACTATAGAACAATTAGCAAAGCATTATTTCTTTTGTGAAACCCAAGTATTTCCTCAAGACTCATGGGCCGACTTCGATTGGCACTATGGCTGGCGTCATCGTTGGCATCGTTGGCTATTGCCCCAACTGAATATCAATAGTGGGAGCTATTGAAGTAATTTCAGCAGCTGCAGCTCCAATCAAACAGCAATGATGCGAGCTATAGTCCAACCACCGGAAAAAGTGAAAGCATTGGCCACTACGTCATTCCGAACTCCTTGGATAACAGCGAAGCAATCAGTGTCGAGGTAAACAAAGAGTTTGATTGGCTGACACAGTATGGGGAGGAATTCAATAGACAGAACAGCGCTGGTGCCCTATGAAGGTTCCCAATGGCTCAAGTTATCGTCTAATTCGAAGTCGGCCATGGTCTTAACAAACCCAAATTGAATTAAAATGAAACATTTTCTACAACTGCTGTAGTTTTACAAACTATCCCTGCTGCTTCTCGAATCTAATGCAGTAGATATTATAAAAGGATTTAAGCTTGTCAAGTGAACTACATGTATTTCTATATTATTCAATTTTTACCAAAACTAGGATGCAGCATGTGATTTTACCCCTTTCTACCAGCATCGTGTGTCTTCCCCTTTTCTTAAAAATGCCTTACAATTTTAAAAGCAATTACCCTCTCATATCAACAGATCTGCATTCATTGAACACTGTTTACAATATATTTTACATCATTTAACTTTATTCTACTTTTCAGGGTGGCCAAAAGATACCTTCAGTAAATGTATACCTTGATACACCGCAAAACAGCATTAATATGTATGAGTTGTTCAAAGACAAAAAGGGAGTTTTGTTTTCTGTATTGGGTGCATTTACCCCAGGTTGCTCACAAGTGAGTATCTGTTCCCAAAACTTTAACCCTTTCCCAAATGACAAAATTGTAGGATGGTCCAAATGGAAAGGTACTGCAGATCACAAAATGAATTTTGATAAAGTTATAATGAATTTAGTGTGCTATATAGCATAGAAAATATTGAGGCAAAAGGAGAAAATGCTGATTATCAGCATTTTCTTCTTTTGCCTTAATGTTTTCCTAAGCTTTTTCTATTAGTAATAGGGACATCAAAACCAGGTCTTGTTTGGGAGAGCTAAGTCCCAAACACCACATCTTTCAACTGGTCTGAATCCAAAACTGCTGTAGACAACCTGATTTAGTAAATAAAAATAGAATACATGTGTATGTGTATTCAGGGAAAATATTGGCCAGGCCATTGCCAATTGGGCCATTAGCTTTTTTTTTCTCAGAGATGTCCCTTTGAATTTCAACCTATAGGCCAAATTGGCTCATATACAATATATTCTTGAGTTCAGCAATATACCACTAGACCTTATAGATTTGTGCAATCTTTTACTATTAGAGACCAATGTCATTCAAATTGACTACCCGGAACTATAACTGAATATCTTGGCTTATATATCCCGCTTTATTCACTGATGGTCTTCTGCTAAGAGATACTAAAATTGAAAATTTCATCAACTTGAAATTACATTGTATTATCTAGAGCATCTTTTTATTTTGACCTTTCTATTTAGAATTTGTTCTTTGGTAAAAAACTGCATGTGATGGTTAAGTTCATGTATTATATTTTATTTTTCCAGCACCATATACCAGAATACCTCGCTAACTTTGACAAGTTTAAGGTATGATGTTTCATTTTGTCCTTAACCCATTACCACATAATGACTCTTTTTGACTCCTCACAAGATAATGGCTTTTGAAAACATCATGGAAAATGAAGAAATTGCTTGTGACAAGCAATTTGTTCATTTCCCACAATGTTTTCCACCCAAAAAGACCTGAAAAATAGAAATTCCATTCAATTGAAATTGTCGTCTGCAGGATCTTTCAATTTGGACTGCCCTAGAATTCTGTCGTCTGGTAATGGGTTAAACATACATGTTACTTCAAGATTAACATTTCATTTTAAAGATAATTTGTAAACATATACGAGTCGAGATTTAAAGGATTAACAGATGATAACAAAGTGAAAACAAAACATTGAGGAAAAAGAACTGTTAGTATTTAAGCCCAAAGTTCCTAATGACAATATTTTATTCTAGTCCACTTTGAAAGGATTTGAGCTGGGATCTGGAAAAACGTCCCTTATAGCATTTATAAGAATTGAGTTCGAAGATCAGACTGTTGTCAAATGGAGTCCAATATGCATCAATGCTGCTCTCTTTAAATTACTACAGGTCACGAAGAAGCTATTGGAGAACAATATGGGTCCTGATCAGACTGTGCGTATGCACAGGCTGATCTGGATCTATGTTGGGCTCAGAAGCCTTAAAGGACATTTTTTCAGATCCTGGCTCATTTGTATGTGACAGAATCAAAAGTAACCCACATAGAAATGCCCACAGTACTGCATAGACATTCTTGAAGGAAAAGAGAAATGCTGAAAATAAGCTGCAAGGTTCTCCAAATCCATATCTTAATTCGAATGAGGTCATCAAAAGGTGTCACTGTTTTGGTATGGGTTTTTTGCTAATTAGACCATCTCCATGCTTGTAAACTAAAACCTCGTAACTGCAGCTTGTTTTAACTCATTACCATACAGCACATTTTTAGACTAGTCCAAATTGAAAGATGTTACAGACGGCAATTTCATTTTTTTTTGGTATTTTTACGTAGAAAAC